>JAMXBB010000002.1:125351023-125493264 GCA_024138015.1 Lumnitzera littorea
GGGAGGAGGAGAGTTGCGATATGTGAAGCTGGGGGTGTAATGGTGAGGGGAAGGAGGGTTTGGTTAATGAGGGAGTGAAGTGCGAGCAAGTTTTCACAGCAAATGAAGATGCAAACAAAAGAACTAAGATTTAAGTGAAATCATTCTTTAAGCTCTATGAGAACATGAAAGATTTAAATATGGTATTAAAAGAGAGAGAGAGAGAGAGAGAGAAAGAAAAGATCTGCTTGAGTTAGTGGCATTTTACTCTTTTCGAAGACACACTTATGTCTATTTTCATATCATTACTCTCCCTTTTCACAGGGAAGTGGTCTTCCTTTCAACCAATGAAAACTACCTTGAGCATTGTTCTTTAATTACCATGATGATCAATAGTTATGTTTAAAAATCTAAGCAACTTTACAAGTCCTTTAACGTCATATTAGCACCTTAAGTAGCTTTTCTTTTCAAATAACTCTATATTTTATTCTTGAATTACTTCCAAGAGTTCGATAGTATTTCTTAATGTTTTTATCCATCCCACACTAAAATTACTTTCACCCAAATGTCCAAACATTAAAAAAATAATTAATGAGTTCGGTTTATTATTTAACGTATTAATTAAAAAATAAGAACATTTATCAACAATATTAGAAATTAAAAAAAATTCAATGCTAGATTTATCTCTTTAAAGTTATTTAACTTTCACATTGACGTAATAATAATAATTAAACAAAAGATAGCTCGCTTTTTCAATTGCTTGTCAAAATAACATTACTTGCTCAAGGAACATTTTTCAAGGAAAAAAAGACTCAATTGTACTAATACGCTACAATAATCGATAAACGTGCAAGTACCAGTAAAAATTTGACTTGTGACAATAAAGAAATGTATGTTTTAAAAAAATAACAATTATGTTTTGATGTATCAAATTTTTATTGATATTTGCATAATATTTATTTATTCACATAGCGTATTTATATCACTGAAACCTTTCTCTTCTCCAAGGTGTAATAACACTACATAGCATGACTTCATCTTAAGTATCTTGCAATGGAGATGGTGAGGCTTGAAAAAGTTGTAGTACACTTTAACATTATGTTCGGATTGATGGAAGGAACAAGGAAGAGAGGAAAAGTTAAAAAATTAAAGCACTTTCCATTGTTTGATAAAGGAATAAAAGGGAGAAAGAATGGATTTGGAGGGGAATTATTTCCCTTGGGCCCACCATAATCCATCCATTCCAAATTGGAAAGAATTGGGGGTGGGTAGGGGTGGAATTATTTTAAATTCATAACATTATCCTTATAATAAAAGTATATTTTAATGTTAAAAGAGCTTTCTTGATATTTTGATAAAATAAATAATATTATTATTATCCCTCTACTTTAATTCATTCTTATCTAAATAAGGAAATTTATATTCTTTTCTCCTTATTTTCTTTTCTCTCTAATTCTTTCTTCTCATTTTCATTCCTTCCTAATTCTTTTCCTCTTCTCAAACATAGTGTACTAAATGAACTAATTGTATCGTTGCTTATCTTTAGCTGAGCTTAAAACAAATTCAAAACCCCTATGTATCTATTTTGCATCATTGCTTAGGTATTGCAGTTTATGTCATATTCAAAAATGAAAAAGCCACATAAATAAATGAATTAGAATCACAAGCTTTTATGAAAGTTCAATATACTAACGCTACACGTTTCATCTCCTTGATAGAATGTTGTAAAGAGTAGTTTAATGGATTTCTAAAATATCATTCTTAACTAAAGTAAACATAACTCTTCCTGATAATACATATAACAAAATCCATGTTGCCACTTGAAAAAACTTAGATATTATTTAATTATTGTAATTTTATGATATTGGATTGAATATAGTACTGGATAAAAAAGATTCTAGAGTATTGAATAAAAACTTAAAAATTTATACTATATAGTTGATGTCACAAAAATTTACTTCACATAATATAAAAAAAATATATATATATATATCTAAAATTCTAAAATTAATTTATCACCGAGTTGCCAAATCACAATATTAAACTTCATTATAATTTATATTACAAATAATTAATTTTTTTATTTAAAAAAAATTTTCAATAAAAAAGATTTGTTACTAATATTGTATATGCTAAACATAATATAATACGATTATACCATTTCATTCTCTTTATATTATAATGTATAGTTTTCCTTGTGATATCTAATTCTAATAACCAAACACTACTTAAAAGCATACAAAACTATAACAACATATCCGTAATAACTTCAAAGATGTTAATTTATCGGTAACAAGAATTTAGAAACATAAAAGCTTAATGAAACCCTAATTTTAATTAGGACGTCCATTATCAACAAATAAGCACCTTCATCCGAAGTTATAATCGTTCTTTGCAGGTATTTCCTGTACCAACGTCCTGTTACATTTACTGGTATTCCAAAGTTCTTATAAATATTTTTACAACTAAAGTAAAGGCCCCAATCTGCAAATTTAAAAAAAAAAAATTCCTTAGGGATACTCAACATGTCTTCCACTAATATGTTTTATATGAACAAAGATTCATTATGTATTATATGCTACATATATAATAAAAGAAGTAATTTTCATCTTAAAAACATTAGTGGAAGACATGTTGAGTATCCCTAAGGAATTTTTTTTTTTTANCATGTCTTCCACTAATATGTTTTATATGAACAAAGATTCATTATGTATTATATGCTACATATATAATAAAAGAAGTAATTTCTAAATTAATTATTACTTATAATTTATATATATCATATATATTAATATTTTATTAGTATTTACATATTATATATATATAACATATAATGTGTATCAACTACTAAATTGTTTCTTGAATCAAAGAAGAAGGAACCGATATAGAATAATGAGCAAAACCATAAAGGCACTCACACACAGAGATATATGTGTATATATATATATATATCTATAAGTGCACTACTCCTAACTGGAAGTATCTCCTAACCTGATAGAGTTATTTAAAATGTGTGGAAGAAGAATATTTTCATTTTCACTTCTAAATAATTGGCTAATCCTTTCACCATTATATAAGTGCAAGAATGAATGCATCTCTTCCTTCATAAAAAGCCAAAATGGAGCACTAATTCCAGTATTTAGTACCACCTCCTTTTGCTGGGTGGTGTAAAATCCAAATTATAAAAGTATGACAAGTGGAAAGAAGAATATGCCAGTCAAATCTTTGGTTAAAAAAAGAGATTTAATCATCCTAATGCGTATGTAAATTGATAAATGAAATATAAATGTTAATATAATTTTGATATATATATTAATAAAAAAATATTAATTATAATTTTATATATTAAAATTTTATTAATATTTATATATCATTTATTAATTTACCAACTATTCTATCAGGTGAATATTTATAGACCGATACAATAACGAACATGCTATAAAATGGAAGCATCTTCAGAAGTGTATAGAATTGGAAACGGTCAGTGTCCTTGACGGGAAAAAAGGACAATGATGTATATATGACCAAACCACTTTTTAATGTCGCTTTTTTTTTTTTTTAAATAGAATGGAATAAGACGAAAAAAGGTGTAATGATTGAACTCCGCTTTTTTTTTTTTTTAATTAAGTATATTTTGGAATAAAAGTTATATTTTATAAGAAAGAACATTCTTTGATTAAGAAAAATAATAAAATACTTATATGTTCCATATTATATAATATGATAATTATTTATGATATAATTTTTTGTATAATTTTTTTATTATATAAAGACTTCAGCTGGTGAGAATTCGTTTACGTCTAGAAGCTTATACCACATATCTCATAAATGTTTTGTTTTCAAGTATCTTGTAACCAATTACTATCTGTAAGACATATTGCACATGTTCTACAAAAGCCCATTATAAAATATAATTAACTTCAATTTATACAGGACGCATCAATTTGCTTAATCAATAGCTAACAAAGAAAAGAATAAAAGCGAAGAAAGATCGACTCAGTTTAGCAAATCATCAAATAAAACAATGAAGAAATAAATATAAAATAACATATGGTTATTAAAAATTAGAATGATTTTGTTTAGGTAATGACTTTGAAGCTTGTTAGTTATTAGTTTTGAGGCATAACCAATTGTTATATATTCAAGCACTTGTTTCACCTAGTGAAATTTATGTGATAATATTCTTTTTTTTTTTTCTTTTTTCCATAGTTTATGCAATAATATTCTATATCACAAAAATAAGTATTATAAGATTTATAAATTAGTGCCTTAATAGTTTACATGTTTAAGAGCATCCCCATTTGAGGTCCTTGGCATGGGACCTTAGGTTGAAAAACTTCTTTTTGAGATTCTTAATGGAGAGGGAGAGGTTCTTGTCCTTTTGGAGTCCTTGACTATTAAGGACCTCAAAAAGTAATGCTTTATTTATTTATTTAATTATTTTAGTATTATGTTAATTTAAATTTATATGTTATGGATCGCTTAAATAATATAAAGAAGTGTTAAAACATACAAATAAAATGGAGAGTTCCTTTAGAAAAGAGATTTTTAAATTTTGATATGATATTTAGTGATTTTAAATGAAATATTTACAAATAGAAATACTCTAATGAGATAGAAACATGGTAGAAATAGATTCCAATGCCCAATTTTCCAAAAACTATATCGCCCCACTCAAAGCCCTATCATCCTAAAATTGATGCCCTTCTTTATTATCTTCCCTAATCCATCTACTTTAGTGTAAATTATAGAAGTCAAAATATAGAAATTAGAAACCCCAGTTTTTGGTCTCTTCTGAGAAGCTCTCACCACAAGGGAAAAAAGGGACATACACAACCTTAAATATAGGACCTAGGAGGAGTGCACCAACAAGTTGAGATTATTAATCTTCATGGCAGCTGAGATCAAGACCAACACAAGTTCTTCACCAACAACTCTGAAGATCATTGTGGAAAGAAGCCCTTCTGAATCCAGGCTTTCCGAGTTGAATGTCAAGGCTTGGCCTAAGTATCTTCTCTTTCTTTCTCTTCCTATTCTTACATACTTCTATTCATGTCATGTAAGTACATATTAAGTGTATAAATTTTCACAGCCAGCCAGACCAATCATATACATATATACGAACATATGTATGTATGTATAAAATATATATATTTCTTTTGTGTGTGAAATGTTGAAATAACATATTCATATCTAATATGATCATAATATAATACAAGTTAAACTTTTTTTAAAATTAAAAAAAAAAAGGAAAAGAAAAACCTACCACTATACCCTCTTTACCAATTCTTATAACCACCCATGTTCCTATGTGTTAGCATTCAAATATTGTGTATTATGTATAGATATTTACAAATGGTTGAGTACATGCTGTGAGGTTGCATGAGAAGCTTTTCTTAATCTTACAGATAACAATCTAAGTATTGTGACATTATTTCTAAATGACTTTTCTTTTTGTGACCTCTCTGTCTCTCTCTCTCTCTCTTTTGGCAATATGAGATGGGCTTGCCCTCCTGGGAAGTATCCACTAAAATATGATGCAGAAGAGACATGTTACCTTTTGAAAGGGAAGGTGAAGGCTTACGCAAAAGGTTCTTCTGATTATGTTGAGTTTGGTGCTGGAGATCTTGTGATCATTCCAAAGGGTTTTAGTTGCATCTGGGATGTTTCTTTATCCGTTGATAAATACTACAAGTTCGAATCTCCATCATCATCTTCTTCCTGATAATCTTCTCGGTTTTATACACTCTCCAGTTTTTCTTGTGATTCTCACTATATGTTGTGATTACATGATCGACCGTATATACTTCATGTATGTTGTGTTTCATCGATGATTAATGATTAATTTTGTTATTTGTACTCATCGAGTTATCTGGGTTTTCTTTAAATTATTTGAAATGTTTAGTAATATCTATGGGGGAATAAAAGGGAGGAAAAAGTAAGAGTTATACGATAATATCTATAAAACCTCGTCAAACAATGCTTTTGAATGTCCATTTGACTGGTCAGCTTGGTTGGTTTATACAGTGATAGAAGGATGGATTTTTCTTTGACCCTTTCTTCTCCGATATCATTTGATAACTTTCTAAATTTCATAGAAATACTTACCTTTTTAAATTTATACATTCTCCCTTAGGAGAAAAAGGATAATACTTGATATGTATAAGTATACATGCTATATTATAATTATTAATTAGATTTAAACACGTGAGAATAGTGAGTAATCAACTAAAAATTCATTATTAATCTTATTATATGTTTAAGTAAGATTAGTATTTAGAAAATAAGTATACATACACGTAGTGTACATTACTTTTTTTTTTTTTTTCCCTTGACACATGGTTGCCACCATTTTTATTTTTATTTCCATGGACACTCATACTATAAATAATCATTACAAATATCTCTGATACTTATATATACAACATCAAAAACAAAAATTTATAAGAAAAAAGGGTAAATTATATATATACTTCTTTCATGTTTGTATCATGTATACTTAATTCATAATTAAGCATTTGCAATCCTAAATTTAAAAAAAAAAAAAGGATCTTTGCTCCTACATTACTATTTTATTCTTAATTTTATATATTTTTATTTTGTTTTGTGTACTTTTTATTATTTTATTCAATGCCAAAATAGTAAAATTTTAACAGTACAATTTTTTTTTTTTTTTACAAAAAAGCTTTGAGATTTAAACATTCAATTTCAAAAATAGAGAACCAAGAAGCAAATATAGAAAATGCATACTTATGATTTATTCTGACTAGAAAAGTCTTACCTTTACCTTCCTCAATCTATCATCACCGGCAGTACCACGTGCATCACTTTAATATGAAGGACGGTGGCCAGCCTACTACGGAACGTCAATGGAAATTATAGCAACATAATTTTAATTTTTACCAACTTAGAATGATTATCCTCAAATTATTAGTAATTAAACTAATAAATATTAAAAAGCTTCCATGCCATTTACTTCCAATAGATCACATCCAATCACATGGATTGTGTGGAACTCAAATGGAAACGAAGTGATCTTCTCAACAGGTTAGATCCAATGGATCAATAATGGGACATTCCAAAGTATCTCGAGCAATCAAATGCAAGTAACATGATAAAAAAAAGATTTAATGATACTAAAACGTCGTATAATTAAGGAATGGTGAGTAATTATTATCACTATTATCATATGTTAAATATCATTATTAGTTATTCATCATTTGAGAAAATTATTTGTTTACCATCAAAATTCAGAAAAAAAATTACAAAAATACAAATTACATAAAAAAAATTATTAAAATACTAAGTCTATATCATATCCTCAAGATAAGGCATAAACAATTCTAAGTGTGTCGTATTTGATAAGACATAGGCAATTCTAAATGTGTCGCATATAGATATAATATAGAAAATACAAAAAATTAATTCATAATTTTATTATTTCTTGAATAATTGTTTGTAAAGAAATAACAAAGAATGAAAAAAAGCTATTTTAACATAAAAATAATCCTTAAAACGGTCTAGAATATCGCCTAAAAATAAAAAGGACAAATAACAAACTTTAAAGGGTGTTTTTTAAGCTCAAAGCGATATTAGTCGAGTAAACCCAAACTATCCCATTATAGTACTCGAAAATTAATTATTGAAAACATATAATAATAAAAAAATTTCTTTTTAGATAAAAAATTACACCCGTTTAAGTGTAACTAGAAAAAACAATCTAATTTATTATAGATAAGGCTATATATCACATTTATCAAATATGATAATAATCTAATATGAATATGTTACATTTTGTAAATGCAATATAATATTTGTATCACTTCAATTTTTTCAAGTTGGGCCGAGTCTATATTGTATTTTTGAAATGCAATAATTTGCTAATATTAGGTCATAATTTCTAAAATACGATATAAGCTTAGTAGTACTTCACTATTATTACATTTTTCAAATGTAAAATCTATATTATTATGGGTATCGTATTGTAAAAATACGATACAAGATTGGTATTTTTGTAATTTTTTTAAATTCAATTTACAGTTGTATAAATATTTTAAAATTATTAGACACATATTTCACCTCCCACCACTCAATCTAAACATGTAGCATATCAATATTATTAAAGTTTTTCTCGTTTTCCTGCTTCATTCCTCATTCATATATTTCTTGTTACTCTACCGCAATAAGATAACTAAAGCTCATCTAAAAAATGGTGTTTAATTGGTTTTAGATCAGGCCTTGCATCCTTAAATTCATTAGCAGTGTCAAATGAATGAAGGAAAATTCAAGAATCAAGCTCTCAAAGCCTTTGGATCCTTAATGCATTTGAAGATACTGGGTTGTTATATAAAATTCATCTACCAGTACAGATTGATCTCACGAAACTCTTATTGATCTATTCATAAGTCTCATTCAAGATCACAAACCCAATTGGTTCAAGATCAAGCATAGTGCCCTTAAGTCATCTATCCACATTCAATAATTCAAGATCGATGTAGGATGAAGCTTTTGAAGCCCTTGTGTATCATAAAGCACTTTAGAGACTTAATTAGAGAATTTGGAGAAAATTGTATATTTACTATGAAAATTATAAAAACAATTATACAAATACCAAGTATATTAAATTAATTATATAAATATAGTAGCAAAATCACATTTAATAAATACGACATTGAATTTTATATCGTATTTATTAGATGTGACATATATTAATTTGCATTAATGTCACATTTAATAAATACAATGTAAGCTCTATATAAATAATAATAAAAAAAAAATGCAATGGTGCTACTCCTAAGTTTGGAACTTGTGATCTCATGCAAACCAAAATTGGACTTAACCATTAAACCATGGTGTTATGTTTGTTATAAATGGTAACAATTGTATTTGTTAAATGTAATTTAGCAATGATATCAAATTTATTAAATCGTAACTTATAACTATAAGATATTTATAAATTATAGTGTTACTTCTTCAATATAGGATTTAGTATTGGTAATTAAGTAATGAATTTTATTTTATTTATATTTATGTAATTTTTTTTAAAGGAAAAATGATAGACATGCATTGGATCCAACAATTTCTTATGCAATTTCATTTGTAGAATATTTAATTAGAGATTGTAACCTAATTTATCAATACAAAATAATTGTTTGTTACACTTTTTCTTTTTATCTTTTTTTTTTTTTTTAATTTTTAGATTCGGAAAATTTGTGTTTCAACATGTCCACCTCTCATCTCTTTCTTTAGAAATTGTAACCATGCATCAAGAAATAACATCATGCGATTTTACATGTTTTGGTGTCGATGTTGGATATTTGTGAGTTGTCCTTTCTTTAACCATAGTGTGTTTTGATTCATTACCTGGTCATATAGATAAAATATATATGAGCGCGCCACGATGGATTGATATTACTATTTCTTCCTCATGGTGATCGTGTGCCTTTTAAAGAAATTTTATATGTCCAACCTATTATAAAGGACTCGTCATCTTTGCTCAAATTTACGTTACACGAGTGTTACATTTTCAATTTGGAATATTAGCAACGAATCAAGTTGGCGGATGAGAATTTTTCAAGCTAGTGTTACGTGCAGAGTATTTTCCTAACTTTCACGTAAGCCACTTGAACTCTGTGTCTGTAGAAGAACTCACTTACGTTTAGAGAGTGAGAGAGAATTAAGTAAAAATTAGGTCCTATTTGGATTATCTTTTTTTTTTGTTTATATTTTATTTATATCTATTCCATATCTAATTTATATCTATTTGAAATCTGATGTTTAAAAACCATATTATATATATGTTATCTGTTTTTGTTTTATAATTATGATAAAGATAGTGATTGACGTGTCAGAATTAAGAAATGAAATTTTATGTATATTTTAAGAGAAAAGATTTGAAATATATATATATTTTATATATTAGAAATGATTAATTTAATTGGATAATTAATTTTAGAAGAAAAGTATATCTAAAATTATATTTTCATTTTTTTTAGTGTCTTATATTTGCCAAACTTAAGATTCAAATAGACATAAAAAAAAAAAACACCAATAAGATGAAAAAAAAAAAAAGAACCAAAAGTAGCTTTAGAACTTGTATTTTTAGATAATTTACAAATGAAGGAGTCAATCCCTTATGTATAAGAGATCTTCAAAAAGTGGACGGCCTAAATTTATTGAATCTAACTGCTAAATACATTCCTATTTATTCTATTTCAACTATCTCCATCTATCATTGTTGAATGTATTTGCATGCTTCTAGAATATTCTTAGAACTCAACTAGGCTTGGGTTTTGATTATGAGCCTTACATACAATGAACCTTTATATATATATATATATATATATATAATATAAAAGTGAAAAATATATTTGAGGGAATAGCTTGTGACACCACTACATCGGTAATTTCCTACATTGTGTAATGTTTCATGTTATTATCAAATGGGGACTTTATTCTTGCATTTGTTCAACAAAAAGAGATTTTGAATGTTTATTATGCTTCCTTGCCATCTTTTAGATGAAATACTTAAAAAAACCTAGGATAATGCAATTTACTTGATGATAATGGAAAAAAAAAATACAAGTAATATAATAAGTAAAAAAAACGGAAATTAAATAGAGAATATAAAGTCAAAAGATTGGTGTGGAGTTTGAACCACTTTCTATTATCAATTGCTTCATTAAGAGAACTTCATGCAATTTTTATAGTTTTTTGTCTAGTGATTCAAATTTACAGATATATTCAAAAGACTATATTTTACTATATATATAAACAATCATGCTCTCAACCCTCTCTAAAGGATATGTAAATTTACAATGAGATAACGAAAACATTAATTAAACTAAGAATATACTTTTGCTCTCTTAATCTACTTGAAAAGCCTACCCATGGAGTTTATAGGCTCTAAAGAAAAAAATTATGTTATTAATATTTCCCTCTTCTTGTAAATATGTCAAGAACATAACCCAACGGCTAGTTTTGAAGGGGGTCGTTTGGACACCTCTTGAAGCCATTTAAATGCCTCTCTCAAAGTCACGATTAGATTAAGGATTGGGTCAAACTTAGCTCAGAACTAACCCGGATACGTTAGGCCACCGGTTAAGTTCTCCTTAAATTGGCACTTACTCAACTATAGTTGATTTCAAGTTGGTTCACTTGGCTACGCGATTTGATGGTCTGATTCTTGCCACGTGAACCGGCTTTTTTTTTAATTGGAAAAAAAAATAGTCTTTTATCTTTATTTTTAATTTGAAAAAAAAAACACAAATAAATCACAATATTTTAAAATTTTGACTATTTCACTATTTGAATTGCTAGGCACAAGATTAATAATTTGCACCTTCAATAATACACAATTATTACTGTATGCTTATGGTTAATGAATTGTGTAAGGAAGTTTCTTTTTATAGGCAATATCTCAAGAAAAATTTGCTAATATGATCACGTGGGATTAGACTTGTGATGGGCAATGCTCATTGTAATTTTTTATTACTTCTGAAGAAACTTTAAAAAATAATATAATCTCTGAGGGAGTGAGACTAGTATTATAAAAAGAACAATATCTATTTAATATCTATAATATGCTTGTAATTTTATATAAAGTATAAATATATTTTTATGACTTTTAATTGAATTAAATTATTAATATACTTGAATTTTTGTAAATTCTTAAATATATTAATTTATAAAAATAGTTGTTATCTCAAAAGTTAAGCAAGATTGTATGAAATTTATGATATCTTATGCCTCAAATTTCTTTGGTAGTTAAAGTAATATATTTTATACTATAACAATTTATTTTTACCAACATTAAAATATATGGGTTTTAATTGTTTTTTTTTTCTTATAAATTTATATATACTATTCGGTCTCTATATCAACTTATAAATATAAGTAATAATATATATTTAATTTTATTTTATATTTTAATTAGAGTGGATATTTATATTTAATTTATCCAAACTTGTACTTTTTTTTATTTCTGGATTGACCTATTGGTCCTTCGACCTGGGTTTAGACCTACCAATTTAGTGGGTCTAGCATACCAAACTGCATTGACCTGCTAAGCTTGACGAGTCAAACTACAGTTCAAGCCTATAGCTCATAGGTCTAGGCTAGTTTTGCTCAGGTTTACGAGTAGGATCTGACCCTTCCCTAGGTCTAGTCATGATTGTTTAGATACATTCAGGACCCATTTGGACAAATTTGCTAAATTAACTTCAACTAACAAGCTTACACATGTCATTCAAATGATTCCTAAACATTCTAATACCTCTATCGAAAAGGTTTCCACTTGGTTTTGTTCTTAATAAACTTAATTCCTATTAAGGAATTGTATAGGGTCTCTCTTAGCGAAAAATACATTCCACAAATTAAATATATTTTATTTAAGAATTGTTTTGTCATATCTAAACCAAAGCCAAAGTTCAACAATCTTTCCCTTATTGTAGGACAAAATAATTCAACAATTCCCCTTCACTCAGGTACCTATTTATCAAGAAATTCTTTATTAGTGTATATGATTGATACTTGCAAGTCAAGTGAGATTTCTCAAATATACATAATTAACAAGTTGTTTCTTTTATATACCATAGAACTCTATCTTTCTCCCTCTTTAATCCCATCAGACCCGTTTGTTTAAGCAGGTTAGGGGTTTGAACTATCTAGATCAACATGAATAGGTAGGTCTTCAGTTGGTATAGGCTTGTTATTAGCGAGTCGGCTCCAAGTAGTTTCACGATTTGTAATCGGTGTTTTCCCAGATTTAACACCACTCAAGTACTAGCTCCCTTGCAAACATGTAAGTTTTGCTAAAAAACATATAATATCAATGTCTCTCAAACTCTAGATTCCATCTACAAGCATGGCTTAAGTGCTTTTACAACTAAGCTAGCACCATTTAAGTGCTTTTACACACCCGCTATCCAAGCGCCATGTATAAGTGCTATGCATAGCATCAATTACACACATGCTTCCCATAGCTAAAGCATAAATGCATTGATAATAGCTTTTTGGGTATCAATCGTATCACAAGAGCACTCAAGCTCTAATCATAAATTCAATCTCATCATCAAGCTACATCAAGCATCAAGTTAACAGGCTTCAAACTTAATTCTGTTAGCATTTAGTTACGCAATTTTTGTGATATAAGATTGGATAAAAAATTTTGTCCCATATTTAGTTTGTAAATTTGTTTAGTAATTAAACAAAAATTAGACTAATAAATTGGACAAAAATTAAGCTGATGAACTAGACAAAAATAAAAAATATTTTACATTCCAAAAAATACTTCTTTATATTATAATATTAAGTTAAAGAACATTATTTTTATTAAATATTATAAAAAAATTATTTATTTTATAATATAAATAATTAATTTTTTAATATAAATTTTGTATCTAATACTGTATAAACCAAATATGGTACAATAAGTTTGTACAGTTCAGTCCTCCTTATACTTATCCTGTTTAGTTCTTTTTGTCTAGTTTAATCCTTACAATCAAACGGTACCTAAAGTCACTTAAGACGACATAAACAAGACACCATTCAAATGTCATCGTTTTGCGTATAAGTAAATCACAACTAATCACCTATAAGAGGACAAGGAGTCACAATTCAATTTCAATAACTTTATCAAGTGACTTTCACCATTCCAGAAGCAGTTATTAAAGTTAAAGCTTTTTCAACAAAAGTTAGTAATCATGTCAAATCAAACCATAGTAGAATAACATCAAGTCAAGAGAAATATCATTTATTTTATAGTGTTTTATCCATTTCCTCATCTAACAAAAGAAGAAAAAACAGGAAGCTCCACTACAAAGTAAGACATCACTAAGTAACAACCAAATTATCTAGAGGTAAAAGCATCATGGTCAACACTTTAAAAACATTAAGCATAGCAATGCTAGAGCAATTTGCATTTGATATCAACTCACAAAACAAAGCTCATTTACCGTGCACAAATATTCTTCAACCAAAAGTTACACTTATTATAACAAACTAATCATAGGTCCTTATGAATTCCTTTTAATTTATCTTATTCAATTTTAATCAAAATATGATAATGTTTCTAGGGTTTTTTCAATTACAATTTATATAACAAAATAATTGTTTTATAAGAATCATAAGCTTTAAATTTAATAAGTTTTAATTATCTATGAAGACAATTTGGTTTCTTAATTTTTTTTTTCTAAACTATAGACTTCCAATTAGTAGAGTCTAAAATTTTCTACACCTTCCAATTTGTTTCATAACAATTGCTATATAGTTTTATGTTTAAGTCTTATCTTTCTAATCAGACCATATTTATAAGGTTTTAATTACCCATTGTTATTGATAGATTTCCTAATTTCATGATTATGTCTATTGCCAAAGATTTTAAATTCTTACATTCTTATGACTATTATTTTATTACTAATTCTAATTTCTATGTTGTCATTGAAAAGACTTATATTATGTTTGATATGCAGGAATACATAAGAATAGAGTTGTGATTTCAAGTCTCCTTCCCTCTCTTTATGTTTGGATACACTTTTAAAAGTCGTAATTGTTGGTTTCAGTGTAAGCCCCATAACTAGTCACTCGAAGTTCCAATTGGCTAAAAGATCTGATTGAGTCTAAATTATAAAGTAAAACTAGAAATATTAGTAAAAATGATCTCGTAAGTTTAAATTTAAGAAAATAAGCAATAAAATAAAAGAATATAAAATTTCTAAATTTTAAGTATACAACTTGTTATTTATCGAAAATGTGTAAAATGTATTCCAATAACTAACGAATCGTTAGAAATAAATTATATGTATATTAAAAATCATAAAATAACCTAAATAATATTTAGGAATATTTATTTGTACCATATATGAATTTACATGTAAGTAGAAATACGCAAAATTACTTAAAATTCGCGAAATGTGTTAAAATAATACTAAATAATTAAAAAAAATTCATAATTAATTAAGGAAAAATAAAGAAAAATCAGAAAAAATAAGGAATGATCCAAATTTGGGTCGTGGCAGCTGGAGAAAATAAGAAAAAAAAAATTAACTAATTAAATTAGAATAACGCAAAAGGCAAATTAGAAGAAGATAAGATAATTGTCTAATCAAATTAATATACAATAATTTCCCTAAAGCTCTATAAATAGTAAAAAAAATTTAGAAGCTCATTTGGTCAGTTTGGAGAGTAAGAAAAATAGAGAGAGGCGAAATTGAGAGTAAATTAGGGTTTTAGAAAAAATTACAAAAAATCTGTACAATTAGGGCCTTAGAGGGGAACCAACACTAGAGGAGCACCTGGGAGTGAATGGCCACCACCATCACACGATGATGGCAGCACTTAAACCGGCGAACAAGGCTATGGCGGCCAGAGCCACCCAGACCGGTGAGTTCGATTTCCAGCCCAATTTTATAAGAATCATAAGCTTTAAATTTAATAAGTTTTAATTATCTATGAAGACAATTTGGTTTCTTAATTTTTTTTCTTCTAAACTATAGACTTCCAATTAGTAAAGTCTAAAATTTTCTACACCTTCCAATTTGTTTCATAACAATTGCTATATAGTTTTATGTTTAAGTCTTATCTTTCTAATCAGATCATATTTATAGGGTTTTAATTATGAATTTTGTTATGTTAGAATATTTTAGTATTTAGTTTTTAGGAAAAATATTATTTTAATGAAAATATGTCCCATGATATATGATCCTTAAGAAATTATGCAAAACCGAACATATTTCGGTTTAGAAATAAATGACCTTAAGAGTGTAGTTTTGAGGTCAAAATTTTTGTATAGACTACTTAGATAATATAGAACAGTGCTATGAAGCCTATTTTCAAAAATTAATTTTTGAAATTTTTAGATAAATTTTAAGCCTTGAAATGAGGCATAAAATGGGTAATTTAAGGTTAATAAAGTAATTAAATAGTTAATTACTGATTTAGTGAATAATTATATGTTTTAAGATGTTGAAATCTGATGAAGTATGATACTTGTAGCATTTAGGGTGTTAGATGTAATTATTAGGTTAATTATGTAGTAAATAAGTAATAGGGAAAAATAGTAAATTTTAAATTAATTTTAAGTTAATTTTGTAAATTAGGGTAATTAGGTGTAAAATCTGATTTAGGAAGAATTTAGACATTTTGAAATGATAATTGATGTTAGGAGATGGTAATTAGAGTGATAAAAATATTAAATGTGTATTATGTACATAATAAGTAATAGTGTATAATACATAATTATTAGAAATATAATAAATAGAAGATATTAGAATAAAAATTGATATTATGATAATAATAAAAACATACAATAAATCTTATAGGAAACTTAAATTAGGGTAATTATATGAAAAATGTAAGATTTTCTCATAACGGGGGTGAATTCGGTGATTAAACTAGGATCTGGGTGTACCGTATGAACTAGAACACTAGTTAGAGACTAAAAACGATAATTAGGATATTCAAAGATAATGCAATTAATTTCACATTATGGGTCAGAATGATTTCTTAGGGTATACATATAAATATTTAACCAAAAATTGAGTTAAAAACCTAATTTAGAAATTGATGCCAAAACTAAAATAAAACTTAACACGATTCAAGAAGAATTGTAAAAAACTTAAGACCTAGATAATTAGGTATATAAACCCTAAATAAAATATAAAAATAAGCGTTATAGGATAAAACCAACCTATAATAGTTATATGAAAAACTGAAACCACGTTTGTATTATAGGGATGATCGGCGATGGCTTAAGTGAGTCGAACCTCAAGTGAGTGAGCGAGGAGTCAAAATAAGTTAGGATTAATATAATGCTGTATTTTGGAGTCTTGAGATTATACTTGGTTGTACTTGTTAGATAGTTGGTTGTGTGCATGTGCTTAATTATGAGTAATGCTATGATTCTGTTTGTTATTTTGGCTTGCATTGTATAAAGTGATTGATCATCCTAAACTAAACTCAACAAAGATATAACTTGTAAACATAAATTGAACCTACATAGCAACTCATTAAGGGAAACTTAGGATTCTCCGGCCAAATACTGACCCCTTTGAAAGGGATAGCGTCGGATGGCATAATGGGTCCCTTCTTCATTCTTAATCGAACTAAGTGACAGGTAAAGAGGTCGCGACAAGGGTGAAGTCAATGATTCAAAAGTAGTCGCGAGAGGAGCAGTGTCTTCATTGCATAAGCTTGGGTTTGGTCGTAAGCTGTTGCATTAATGGCAACTCCTCAACCCAGATTAGAGCGAGCACAATTTCTCTAATCTCACAACGGGCCGGATAACATCGTGCGATGACATTTGCTTGAACATGCATTACACCAAATGATTTGGTTGATAACCTTGTTTGTATTTGTGGTATAGTTTTAAGTCCTCCATTCTAACTTGCTGAGCTGTGGTTGCTCACATCCTTATAGACGTCATGTAGGTGCTGGCTAAGAAGCGACTTATAACTACTCTAAAGCTAGCAACTATTGGATCTTGGGGAGTGAGAAAAAATATTTGAAGAACAGACATATATTTTTAAGGTCTAAACTATTATCATATAATTTTTCATTTCTGAATAATGCATTAAGTAGGAAATGGATTACAGTGAAGTGTTGTAAACGTTAATTGTAATAACTGAATTCTAGTGTATATATATATTTTCTCACTTTCTTATTTAAATGATTTATTTAAATTACGAACTATTTACTTCAAAGCGGGTTAGTTGTGGATGCCTTGTGTAGATTAGGTTTAGGATAATAGTTGTAAGGCCAACTTTTATCTTAGAATGGTTTACATGGCGGGGCTGTTACGACTCTGCCACTTCGGAGCGTGACATTCAGCTTTAAGAAGGATCTTGATTCTAACTTTAAAGAGTTGAAATCACAATTCCACTCTATTCTATTCCAACTTGTTCCTACGATATCAAACGCAACATTAGTATTTGAGGACTAAGCTATTGCTATGTTGTTATTGAAAGGGTAAATATCATAAACGGTACCCAAACTTTACTAAAATATGCAATTTCTTACCTATACTTTAAAAAATTATAATTTACTACTTAATTTAACTTTTTGGTGATCATTTTTGCTACATATTGTCAGGTCTGTTTGCTAATATAAACATAATGATGAATAAAGAATTAAATGTTTCAGCTACTACAAGGTTAGGAGATAGCCAAAACAGTTGTTGAAAGTGAAGTAGGTTTAGACCTACTTCAAAAAGTGGAATGTTTGAGCCATCGGCTATTCGGTTAATTTTTTTATTTATCCTTATATCTACATTGGTAAATGGACTTAACAAATTTAGTTAAGCTAATAAAAATGACAACAAAAATTTCAATTTGATTGTGAATTGATCTTTTCAAAGTACATATAGTAAATTGTAAAATTTGGTAAAATTTATGAAAATAACCCTTATTAAAAAGACTTACTATTTGAGAGCTTAACTATTACATTACGTTTTAGCTTATCATTTTTCTTATCTAAGAAAAGATTTTCTTCTTAGAATAAATTATGAGAGGTAAAATTGGATCCTATTTATAGATTCTAAAGGAGTCTTATTTTAAGAAGGCTTCTAGGTTAATTTCCTATCAAATCATTAGATTTTCACTTATTGTTTTACTCTTTCCCTATATATGTATATATATCTTTAGTTTAGTTTCCTATTTAATTAGCCCCTATGATTTTATTTTATAATGTGCATTATATGTATACTAGGTAATTTGACATATGTGGATATAGTCAATTTCATTTACCACTCATCTATTACTTGTTATATTAATTTATTTTATTAAATTTCTAATTATGGGATACTAAGATGGCTCCATTCCCAAAACTAATTAAAAGTTGAACATGGAATTTCTTATTTAATATATTGTTTGCTAAAACAAGTTACTTGACTTAAAAGTTACATATCCTTGTAATTGTGTAATTAGCCAAAGTGGGTCGATTTGCCTTAACTCATATTGGCCCACAGGTTAAGTGGGTTGGCCCGTTTTATCCTGCTTGCAAATGTGGATTGGAATTTCCAATATAATTTGTCTCTACGATGGGTTAATGAGTTAAGTGGGTCAACTTGCGAATTATACTATCCTTCATTTCCTATGAATGCATAATGTAGAATATTTACAAATTACAATCTTATCGGTTTCAATGTGTGTGTATGTATATATATATATATATATATATTTTATTTATTACAAAATTTTTATTTCATTTTAAAAGAATAAAGTTTTAATATTTCCACGAAAATACATACATACATACATACATTTGCATCAATGTTTATATACTTTGTAAAAATCAAATATAAAGATAAAAGAAGAAAAGAAGTAAATTGTTTCCTAGACTTATTTAACGGCATATCAAATCATATTTATGATTAGCTTTACATGACATAATGGTCATATATCCTACGATATTATTATGATGATAAATCATTACACAATTATTTTGAATGTTCCATATAAACTGGTATATACGGTAACCATTTACTATATTTATTATTTCTTTTTACATATAGTTAATGATAAACAAATTATTACCATATGATATATTAAACAATATAATTATGGTTAATTAGATATGAGTATATCATATAGCATTAGTTAGATTGCAATGAATAAATATATTCTAAACTAAAATAAAATATCGATTACATTTATGAAAAGCTCTATTTTGGAACCCAACATGCACCTAAAAAATGCATGAATAAATCTTCATAAGTTTTCTTTCTTTTCTTATTTTAATTTTTCGAGTTGCCAAGCTAACCTACCCCACAATGGGTTAGTTCACTTTGACCCGTAGGTTAAGTGAGGTAGGTTAAGCAGCTTATATTTAATCAAGTAAAAAAATTTTAGCTTAACCCATATTCTTTTGCGTTACGTGGTCTATGTAACTCATTCTGCTTACACAGCTTTATATATCCCATGTGCTAAGAAAGATGGTTAACATAAGTAAAGGTAAAATAAGAGGTGCTATCTATATCTTATCTCATAGATATGTATCTCTAAACTTTAAAATCGAAACTTATCTTATAACTTTTTAAAACCTCTTGAAACCAATCAAGAATTTTTATCTTGTAAAACTTATAGGATATAGAGGATACGACAAAACCTAAAAAATATAATGAAATTTGTATTGTGAACATGCATATAAAAACTAAAGTTCGATTTGTAAGGTAAGTGAAATAAAGTACAAAGATAAAGAATAAAATTCTGATGTTTATTAGAAGTTAGATTTCGTTCTTTCCTAGCAAAAAAAAAAAAAAAGGTTAGTAAGGAGAATAAATGCGATAAAGAGGGGGAAAAAAAAAAAAGAAAGAAAGTAACATCAGAATTAGTAATTGGGAATAAATGGTACAAAAGACTAGAAATTAGAAAGTATAATTGGGATAAGAGAAATGCAAAAAACAAAATGATTTCTTGAGGTTTCTTGTGAGTAATAGGCTTGGAATAGCCTATATATTTCTCTTCTCTTCTTTCTTTTTTTAAGAATTTAGAATATTTAAGGTAGAAATGTAATATTACTTTACATTCATTGTTATTATTTAATAGTTTTTACAAGGTAAGTATACCTTATGAGTCTAAATGAGATGAGTCTACTCGTAAGCTTTTGAGTTCAGCTCGACATTTTTTCCAATTCAACTTAGTCATAATCGAGTAGAGCTCAAGCT
This sequence comes from Lumnitzera littorea, assembly GCA_024138015.1. NCBI lineage: Eukaryota > Viridiplantae > Streptophyta > Magnoliopsida > Myrtales > Combretaceae > Lumnitzera > Lumnitzera littorea. The sequence continues at coordinate 125,371,662 of JAMXBB010000002.1, forward strand.
CGAACTAGCTTGAGCTTTATGATATTCGACACAATAAGCTCGAGAGCTTAATTAAATTTGAGTTGAGTTTAAACATTAATTGAATTTAAGCCAAGTTTAATTATTATTATTATTATTATAACATCTTTTAAGATTATTGGACCTAAATAAGCTTAATTGAGTCGAGCTCGAACTTATCAAGTTTCATTTTAGCCAAACTCCAGCTTTATATATTAAAACTTGATCAAATTCGAGTTTTGAGTTTCTTCATTCAAATCGAGTTCGATTTTAGCACCATATTGTCTTGACTCGAGTTATTTACAACCTTAGTGTATCTTAGAATTTATGTTTTAAGATTTGTAGTATGGAGACATTGTATTTGTATCCAATCATGAGGGAGTGGATTTCTACATGTACACTTTATTTTGTATAAGAGAAGGAATAAGAAAGGAAAAGAATATGAGAGAAAAAAAATATGGGGAAAAGTAGTTATGGAAGTAATTTATTGCTTCCAATATGTTTTGCTTGTGAAGGAAAAAATGGAAGGAATAGTAATCATTGTCAAAGATAGAATAAAGGAAAAATTAAAAGTACCAATATACAACTAAAAATAATAAAAAGACGGAAAAGAAGTAAGAAAGAGGGGAATAGATAAGCGCAATTCTCTTCCCCCACTTTCCCTCATCTTTCTCCATATTGGAGTGAAAACAAAATGTATAGAGCCCATGGATTATCCTCCCATTTTTCTTCCTCCCTTGTTTCACACATTAAACCAAAAACAATGGAATTTGAATATTTTCCACCTCAATTCCATCCCTCTCTATCCTTTCCTCTCTTTTTTCTCATTCCAAATATAATATTAATACATACCCCATAGCCTCTTCCGTCAAGGAAGGTGTTACAAGATATACAAGGCTTGAATAGATGGAAAGGTAATTCTAAAAATTTTAATTTTATGCATAATATGCTTCTAGGCTAGACCCCATTGGCTTAACTTAGGCCACTACATGTTAGCGTGAAATGGCTAAAGTGGGGAACAATCAGAAGAGGCCTTACTATCATAATAAAATTTAGGGCTCCTTAGAAACATACGGCATTTATAACTGCTAAGATTTTCAAATCTTTTACAGGACAAGTGCCTCGATCCTAGCGGACAACGTCGCTTATTATAAATTCCTTCCTAGGCCTCTTCAATAAGGGACTTTTCGGACCCTTATACACTGTTTGGATGTGTGGAAACTAAAGAAAGCTATAGAAATCAGTGAAACTAAAAAAAATTACATATTTGAATGGGAAGGAAATTGGATGAATTGGCTGAAATAGTAGAATTGATTCCACTTTAAACACCTATTTCTTTCTCTTCAAATTTGAAAAGAAACTAATGAAAATGGGTGAAAATGCAATATCATTATAAAAGTAATCTTACAAAAGATAGGAAAAATAAAGAGAGAGAGTAATTTAGTTCTATCATTAACTTAAAAGGAAATATTTCCACTTGTTTTCTTTTATTTCTACATTAAAATCTAAATAAGAGTAAAAGTTACATTTCCTTTCTTTTGCTTTCTTTTCTTTTTGTTTTCACCATGGTCTAAAATTGCCAAACATTGTGTTAGTTCTTCCTTATAAAATTATTTGTTGTGACATTTTTGTTGGCTCTTCCTCTTCGTGTTCTCTATTCATTTAGAATGTCGAAATCTCTTTGTCGGATACAACTCTAGTTCCCCCTTATGTGCTTAGTTTTTCAAGTCACTTTGATCACAAAGCATTCACAAGATTATCTTAAGAGAGGTCCTCAAGGGTAAGGCTCGATAAAAAAATCATAAACAGCAAATCAAATCGTAAATAGAAAAAACGATTTTTTAATGAATCGTTTGATCACAGTTCGGTTTAGTTATATATAAACAATTCACGATTTGATTTGAAAAAGCAAACCGAATCAAATAATTTAAAATTAAATTATTTTAAACCTAATCAAACTGTTTGGTTAAATAAAAATAATTGTATGCAATTATTTTATTTTATCAATCTTTATGGATTTTATAAAAATTTTTATATCTTCTTCTTCTTCTTCTTTTTATTTTTCTTATTTTAAAGTAAATTATTAAGATTAAGTTAAATGAATTCCATATAAAATTTTATATTTAGAAATTTTCCTTTTTTAAATTGCCATTTTCTTATATATTTTCAAATCAAAGGTCTTCCCTTAATGATTTTTATGTATTTCTTATTTCTTTTTTTATCTTTAATATATCTCTTTTATTTTCTTCGCATTACTTTTTAAGGGTAGCTTTACTTCTCTCTTTTTGTTATTTATTTATCAAAATAGAATCTCTTATCCTCGTTCTATCAAGTTATATTTATTAAGATTTTATATAACTTTTTATTAAATATCATTATACCTGATAAATATATAAAAAATTAATTGAAAACATATGAAAATTCAATGAAAAGAAAAACATGTTATTAAAAATAAAAATGTTTAACAAAAATTTAACTTAAATAGTTTGAATTGTGATTCGAATCGATTTTAATTTGATTTGAAAAATTTACGAACCAAATCATATAATTAGATTTGATTAAAAAAAAAAATTGAATCGTTATATCAAATTCAATTCAATAAAAAGAATAAACCGTATAGAATCTAACCATGTTTACCTCTATTCAAAGGGTAGGGTGGCGAGGTGAAAATGTGGATGCTTATAAAAACTATGGCGTAAAAATTAAAATAAAATCACGAAGAGGAGCACCTGTAACCCAATCTACAATATTGGATAAGGTTTGAATTAACAACGAAAAAGAAAAAAGGAAAAGAAAAGTTCTACTTTTTTTTCTTCGATATACGCGACTGTAATTATGGAGGAGCTATTCATTCCATTATCCAAGTTTATTTATTGACAGATACTTAAAAAGAGATAATGCCATCATTTTTCTAAAATACAATTAGGAAAACCAAGGAAAAAAAAAAAAGAAGAAAGAAAAACAATTTGTGGCACATAAATAAGTACACCATATTTATGATTAAGAGTCTGCACGATGGAGAACGGACTATCTAGTAAATGTAATGATTTGTCCAGACGAGGAAAAGGCGAGAATAAGGATTCCTCAAATTTGTCACAGAAAATGACTGCAATGTTTAATAGACAAGTAAATGTAGTACTAAAGCCCCATCTATTGTTTATGCATGTACACTATTTCCTCGAATTATTTTGTTCTCTATACGGTTTAATTAAATTTTTATATGTTATTCTAAGACACTTATTGCGATGCACGTCCACTAATAATCTCTAATTAAAATAATTATCAAGCTAAAGGCATTCTTTTAAAAATCAACTTTTCACTACAATTATCCAAGAATAATATGCACCGTTCACCTTATAAATTAAATAGCTTAATTCACAAATAATACCCAAATTTTACAACTATTTATATCTTGAAAAGATCAATTTATTACCTAATTAAGGTTTATATATTCATTTTTGCTATTTGAACTAACTTTATTAAGTTCTTTTACTTATAACCATAAAATGAACTAGGAATTGAACGTTTCAACCACCCTAAAACTAAGAATAATCAGCAACCTCTTGAGTTGCGCAACCCCTCACAATATGGGTCACCGACTACCCTCCAGTCTTACAATGGTGGGAACAATTGCTTAAGATGAAGTAGATCATGGTTCACTTCAACAAGTAGATCATTCGATCCCCGACCATCATGAGTGAATTCCTCATTCATTCTCGTATTCACATTCACGTCAGTAAAAAGAGTTCAAGCAGCAAAAATGACACATTGTAATTTTTATCGGGTATACTTCAATATTCAAGAACAGAATAAACCACAAATATGTCTAAACATTCAAAATTCACAATTATACTTTGGAAAAATAATCATCATGTAATTAGGACAATAAAAATGTTCCGATATGCAAAAAATTTATAATTTAGTTAAGAGAAAATAAAATTTTCATGAAAATAAGTTTATCACGAATAAACCTATGGACCTACTTACACTCACAACCAAATAACTAAAGGCTGTTTCTTTTTCTTAGTTTTGCATATGATATTTTGAAATTCAAAATCAACATATCATTTATGAAAAATCAAAAGGTATATTAACTAAATAGATTAGAGATTTATAACCATGTCGTCACATAAACAATAAAAAGACAAAAAAAAATTGTATTAGAAAAATTAGTAGGTTATTAGTTGAATCATATTATATTAATTAGTTAGATGATGTAAATATTAGTGGGATTATATTAATTGAGTTATATTAATGAAGAACTCTGCACAGCGGAAGGAAAAATGAACATAATTGAGCAAGAAAGTTTATGGAGTCATCACCAAGGATATAGACATTTATCAAATAATCTGAACTAATGCACTTGTATGGATTACTAGAACCAGGATTCTAAACTGATTATGGCACACAACTATATAAACTTATATAGCAATCGAACTTTCTACCTCTTAAATGGTCAACATGAGAGGAGCAAACCTAGTATTCCAGAACAGGAACAGGATATGTAATCATAACTTCACTTCTGGCAGTTGCTTCAGAGACCAAAATTGCAAGCTTGGACAAAGTCCAACTCATAGTCGACGTACTTTGTCCAAAGAGGCTTAAACCGGTTCATGGCGATATCAAGCCATGGCTTCATATTACCATTGAAGTGGACAACAGCAGCATTCTGGATCTCTTCCATGCTTATGCTGGGATTATAACCAAGTCCCAGAACATGCCATGACTTGTCAAGAGGTTTCGTCGTGGAATAAAATGTTATTAAACCCGGGGGCAACGTACCCAATTTCCACAAGGTACGATTCTCGTTCTGCAAGACAATAGCCAATGCAAGAATAAGGATGAAAATTCTTAGTAACATTAATCAGCGATAACCAAAAAAAAAATAACACAGAGTATTATTTCAGATTCCATACACTGAATACCGCCTTCTAATGAACAAAATCAATTAAAAAGTAATCTCATGTTAAACCCATAGTTCAATAGTCTGACAGGCAGTATATAAACTCCGTTTTACTTAAACAAAAACTCTTCAGGAGCTTGACCCATAAATATGCTGCATTAATTGAACTAAATACCTTTTCTTTTTATAATCTAATTGTAATAAATACTTACGAGGTTCTGCCAATAATGATATTCTTCCGTGCACTTCTCCCTCCTCCAAGCATCCAAATCGAAGAAATTCATTCCATAAGCCCATGCACACGCTTTGGGATTGAACTTTGCCTTGATCAAAGGATGTGAGAAATTCATGTACTGAGCATACCGATGGAAAGAACCAAAGCATGTCTCAACGGCCCCATTCACTTTCCCATCCATGTCAATCTTCCACAAGCCTGTCAAGTCCTTCTGTACTACAATATCATCATCCAAGAACAAGATCCTGTGTAATTTTGGATACATTTCTGGCAAATAAAATCTCAGATGATTCAGAATCGATAAGTACTTGGGGTTCCTAAACTTCATATTCGTTGTGTCCTTGGTGGCATTTTCAAGCTTATTCTCAAAATAAAACCTTTGCAAATTGGCAGATTCCAACTGCCTCAACACAGGCACATACGAAGAATTCAAGAACTTGTAATCCTCGACAGCTTTGACCTCAATGTGGGCTCCATTCCACTCCTTCAATTTGAACATTACCTGCATTGCCCCAAAATTCATCTTATCGGTCACCACATGGAAGACATGTTTCCATGGCTCCTTCGCATTCTTCACTGCAGAATTAACCACAACAGATGCAGCAAGGACATTGTCTGAGAAAATTGCGTAATGGTACAGGTTTGAATCTTCCAATTCTGGCTTCAAAGGTTTTCCTTCGTCCGCATACTTCTCTGGATGGGCAATTCTCTCTTCCATCAACCTCATAGCAAGACAATGCAAACTCTTTGGAATAGATTTTGCAGCTATCAAGCTTGAAAAAGCACCCTGCTTCTTTGCCTTTGTCAACTGCTCGTTGACAGCAAAAATGGTATCCTTCAACTTCTGAATCTTCAACTGATTGTCAAAGGATTCCTTCGATCCAGCCACTACTTGGCGAGTAACCTTGATACGCTCCTTAATCTCCTTTTCAAATTGGCGAAGCATTGCTTCATTTATATCCGTCGAATCTGATTCAAAAAGAGGACGATACATAGGCTTTCTTAACAAATCCGTAAAGTCTCTAGAGAGATCAAGAAAAACCCTAACTACTTTCGAGTACTCGAGCTTAAGCTTTCGTGCATAAGATGCATATGCAAGTGCCAAAGCCCGGTGATCATCGGCCTGTTTTCTTATCTGATCCATTCGAGGCTTTAGAGGATCTGACTTCATTGCAAGTATGTTTCTCCTGATGGTTCCAGATCCATGGCAATCATACCTAAAACCCTAAAAATTAAAATCAAACAAAATAAGCATTTATTATCTTACCAATACCACTTCACAACACTAACCACCAATATGGGAGTAAAGATCCGACCTTTAGAAGGGTGGGACAATAAAAGAGTAAAGCAACACCTTGTTCTCAATCAAATCTATCCAATACCAAATGCTAAGCACGAAGCCGGTATTTGCCACAGCTCAAACTACATTTAGTCTGTGCTACATCCAATTCGTATTGCCTGGCTCATAATTTCGAGTCTAATGGAGCAAATTACGGGTATGTTTTCAAATAAAACTCCATTATACCAAGTGGGATCTAGAGCACGAATAAGCACATGCATACCAAAAGCAGTATTAAAAATGAATTACCTCTCAAACATAATAGTGAATGCAAAACCAACTGAAACCGAACGCAACGAACCAGATCTATCATATACATTCAATATTCATAACAACACGCCAAACTCAAACTAAGTGCAACGAGGCGGATTTAGAGCCCTAAACGGGAAAAACATCATCAAGTTGAACATTAAAACCCAATTTAAATAAAAAAAAATTATTAGAAAAGAAAAAAAAACGAAGTTCGATTCTGTTTAACTATACATACCAATATCAACATACGGACCGGATCTATTGAAGCGTACTTAACATCAGATCACTACATACACAGATGATCTAACCATAAATGAGCATGAAACCATAAAACATGAATCTAAAACCCTAATAGAAGCTGCATAAAGGCGAACCTAAAAGACATTGCGAGAAACTGAGTTAGCAATAGGGAGAGTAGACGTACCGTAAAGTGGAAATGGGAAGCGTCAGTGTGAGAAGTGTAGAAAAGAGAAGAAGCGAAGAAGAAGAAGAAAGCAAGGGAAGCGATGGCGGATGCGAAGAGTTTCACCGAAGTGAAGAAATTTCCGGCGGTACGATGACGAATCGCCATTTATTTTCAATTCATATTTTATTCGTCTTTTGGTTTTATTTGATCGTTCTTCCTTTCTCAGTGGTTCACTTTGCTTTCGCCTGATCACACTAACCTTGTTCTTCTCTCACTTGATTGGGCATATCGTCCAAAGGATAGAGAAGAAGTTTGTTTTGTATTTCTGATAATTTAAAAAAAAAAAAAAAGAAAAAAGAAAGAAAGAAAGAGAGAGAGTTTACAGATTGAGTTACGTGAGCGAATCAATTAACGCGGAATGCGATCGGACGGTCACGAATGTGCGGGAAAGGTTTCATGCCATATCGATATATAATTGACGAGTAAAAACTAATGAAAATTTAAGACCAAAATTACGAATAGTAATTTTTAAAAAATAAGTAGCTAATTAATAGTCTCGAATCTTTTTTCCCTAGAAAAATCCTCTTTTTAAATTCAATAGTGGAACAGTGGAATTGAAATATGATAATGACTCTGATAGATTTCGGTGGAAAATAATGGAAATTTTTTAATTGAAAATAATATATATTAGAAAGAGAAGCTGTTAGTGAAATAAAATGGTCTAAAGAGATCCCGTCACTGTGACACCGATGTTGGTAGTGCGACTCTCAGATTCACCGCGCTCTCTGTCTCTCTCACTCGATCACGAATCGTATCATCATTTATTTTTTATCAATTTTTCTTAACAACTACTATTACATTGTTACTTTATAATTAGAATTAAATTAAACAAAAGTGGAAGCATCAAATTAAACTATAAAGACATTTTTCTTAGAAAGAGAATCAATGCATATTAAAATATAAAGTTTTGACTTTTTATCATATAAATAATAAAATTCTTTTTCTTTTCTTTTATTTTTTCCTTTTTTTTTTCACTTAACATGGTAAGGGCTTAAAAGTAACATAATTTCGAAAAAGCAAATACAAGACCAATCGTTGGATGATTTATTTCTAAAAGAATAATCTTATCGTGTTTTGTGCAATTCAATCATATTATAAATATTCACTTATAATTAGAAAACAATACCACAACATGTGCTTCCACCACCAGTTGGTGGGTGGATTTAGTTATCTTAAGAAAAGAGAGTATGTTTTTTAAAAAAAAACTAATATTTTTCTTCTTTTTTTTTAATTTTTTATTAATTTAATTATATTATTTATGTTATACTTAAATTATAATATTAATTTTTTTATATTTTAATTTACAATTTTTTTTTATTTTTTAAGTTTTTTCCTATTTATTTATTATTTAAATATCAATATTATTGAAGTAAATCAAACCTTAAGTAACTGTATTTCTTAAAATTACATATTTATCCTCTATTTATTATTATTTAACCAAAAATTAACAATAAAATAAACTATTAAAATTATAATTAATAGATAAATATACCAATTTACTCTTTTTTTTCTCTACTCTTTTAAACTTTTTCTATTTTCTTATTTTTCTGCATTCTTTTATTAACTGCACTTTTATCTCTCTTTTCTCTCTTCCATTTTTTCCACTCTCCCATTGATTATACCTATATATATATATATATCTCCTCATTTTATATTTTTTGTACATACAATATGATATCGATGATTTCTTATTTTAAATTCTCCTTAAAACATTAATTTTTTATTTAAAATTTTTAAAACCTCAATTTTCTATTTGTGCCTCCCTTCAAAGTTAATAGCTCTCATCTACTTTCCCAATTCTGCAGTCTGTTTCATCTACTCATGACATTGAGATGAATTCCAGGTAACCACGCATTAAAGGCAATATCTAGTGTCGAGTGTCGACCATACAAACACAGAGTCAATGTTGGAAAAAAAAAAAAAAAAAAGCACTGGATAATAGTGGGCTGGCTAGGCCCGTCTAAGCATGTTTAACCTATCGACGCTCAGAAATCAAAAGCTCTCTCTTCTACAGCGTTTCATTTTTTCCCGCGAAGCGAAAACGCAATCAAAAATCCCCAACACATCATTTTACTTCTGCTTGCCTCTGTCCAAGAAAATATTTATTGAGCAGTAGATATCACCTGTAAATACATATTATATAATAGATTTGAATATATAAAAGTGATAATAGGTCCTCATATAAAATTTTATTATTAATATTTTTTAGATATTTAAATACAATTAATACTTTTATATTAATTTTTCTTAATATTATTAAATATAAATTATTTTTTATAATTTAATTTAATTTAATCCGATCTGAATTCATCTGATTTAATCTTAAATTCGATTTTACTCTTTTTAATTTTTGACCTTTTCAAGTCTTACGTGTACGGATGAATATTCGGGATCGAGCTTTACTACGTTGCTTTTTCCCCTCTGTCCACCTTATTTTATGAACTATATCACCTGGAACTTTCTCATTGGTCCGTTCTTTCCACTTCACTCTCTCACGCGTAGCCCCCCACACGACACTTCCCCCGCTCTCTTCTACACTTTGCAAGGTTACAATAAAGCTCCCTTTCACCTCCATCTCTCTCTCTCTCTCTCTCTCTCTCTCTCTCTCCAAGATCTCTCTTTTGTTCTTTTTCAGTTTTTCTCACACACACGCTCACTCTCTCACTCTCTCTCTCTCTCCAAGATCTCTCTTTTGTTCTTTTTCAGTTTTTCTCACACACACGCTCACTCTCTCACTCTCTCTCTCTCTCTCTCTCTCTCCAGATCCACTCGCTTCACTCACTGTCTCATGCCTTTCTTCTCCATCTCTCTCTCTCTCTCTCTAACGCTTGACATACTCCGTGCACATACACTCGACTTTCACTGATGTCTGTGTAATGTACTATCGACCGCATTTCATGGATCTATACTTTCTCTCTCCTACATTCACTTCCTAGGGTTTCTTATCTCTCTTCTTTATCTGACCCTAAGCCATGCAATCTACACCTACTGTTTCTCCTTGCTGTCGAGATGTGCGCTCTTGCTGCCGGGAAACACCTTCCTGGAACCCTAATAGCCTCTGGAATACCTGCTATAAGAAGTTGTAACAATGGTGTTTGTGAATTTTGGGCTTGGAAAAGAAGATGAAGATGATGATGATGAAGATTTTGAAGCTGCTGATTCTTGCTCTCTCTCTTATCGATTCGATTATTTCTTGCTCAGGTTGTGTGTTTAGTTCTTTTTTTTCTTTTTTTTTTTGTTGGTTTATTTATTTAGGACGACGTCGTTTTGTTGTATACTTCAAGCTTAAAGCTAGGGTCTTGGTAGGTTTTAGTAAAGTATTATCCGGTTTGCTAAGTGGAATAAGGGTATTTTCAGCTTTTTGAAGTGTTTATATACTAACATGCTGAGTTAATTATTGATTGGAATGAAAAAACGTGGAAATTAATTGATTGTGGAAGACGGACAGCAATTTTGGAAGTATAGTTAGTCATCTTTGTTGAAGTTGGATCTAAATAATGGGTTTAGTGGGGTAATGATGTATGAACTAAAATGCTCCTCCGAGGGCCGCATGGTGGAACGGAGTGATGTTGGCTTCTTTGAGGACCTGAATTCCATCCTGGGAGCAAGGTCAGCTCCCTTTGAGGATTGACCAGGAGTGGTTGGTAACAAGTTCCCCTCTTTCCCGAGGATACCTGTATTTACATGGAAGAAAAGAAAAAGAAGTTGCACTGAAACTGTGGAGGAGTTATTTAGTCTAATTGCGTGTGAATGGGGAGATGATTTTAATCTGTTTGGGGACTGAAACTCTGGTGTCATCGTTGCTGCTTGACTAGAAATGTTTATTATTGATGATTTGTCTATTTGAGGATTAAGAGGATGTGTGTTTGCTGATGACATAATTTTGTTGAGAAGCTAGAAAGAGTTCGTAGAAGTGGTATTCCATTAAAAGAAAGCTTTGCAAAAGCTATAATTTGATATACACTTAGCGAAAAAAGAAATGCTATATTTTGGACATATCGACATGTGGTCTTGTAGGATTTCTCATTTATTTAATGGAAAGAATGCAGTTTACGGTCAGCTTGGACATACGATTATTCACTTGCCAAAAACGAATATGTCATTATTCATTTGATGTTTAATGTTTAAGTAAAAACGAATTCCATAGTTGTGCTTGGCCACTAAAATATTTTATATCAACATCGTGATGTTTTCTTCGTCTGCAGGGAATTCACTAGTGCATATATACCTCTCTCCATCTCAACGACCAATTGGACTGCTTCCAAGAGAATGTTCACCAGCAGATGGTAAGGGCGCTAGTCATTTCCCCATAGGCATGCGAACAAGTGACGAGCTTGAATAATATTTAGGGCCTATATCTAATGTTCTTATATATGACCAGTAACACCAATTTTAAGTATTAAAGTAACTATAAACTCTTTGTGACTTGTGATGTCTGTGTACTATGTCATCAGGTAAGGCTTTTCCATAAAACAGCGTCTAGGAAACATATACATGATGCAGCCATTTGGGTAGGAAAAAATGGCCTACATGTAACTGTCTTGATGTGTTCATGAACAAGAATTAAAAATATGCAAGTTCTAATAATTTGCTGCATAGCAGTTTCTAGGCTGTAGTTCCAATGGCAGTTCAATGTCTAAGCTCAGTTTCCAATAATTTGCTGTTAGGAAAGTGTAAGTTCCTTTGATTTGTTTTATGCTGGCAAGTTCTTTCTACCATAATTTTTCTCCCATGAAGTTTAAATATGACATCAGAAAATGCTTTGTGGAGGAGTGAGGAGAAGAAAAATACCCAACTAGACTTTCAAAAAACAGGTCAAATTTGCAAATTCCATGATTCTGTACAATTTTAAGAAATTAGCTAAAGTATTTCCATTTTTGAACTACTGTTAGCGATAGAGTTTCTGATGGATCAAGAAGTTTATTTAATTTGTCTCAAATATGTGTTTTGGAAAAATCAAAAGAGAAAATTGAGTTGAAGAAGATTGGGTCACATGACCAACTTTGGGTTGGCTTCTTGTATGCAGTGATGATGCATTCACCATCCACATGTGCAAGCTTTTGCCTATAAATGATAACCATTAAACAAATTTTCAATCTTGATGATCCTGTTCTAGTTGATTGTCATTGTGCCTGCCTTTCTTATAATTGGTTTCGCAAACTTAGTATTAAGTAACTCAGCATTTTCTACTTGCTGGAAAAATCTCAAGATGTCAACATTATTGCCTATTACAAGCTTATCTACATAGAAGGGGCTAAAGTATTATGGGTTCATAGTTTGTCTGCTTTGTTGAGTTTGTTTTGTGCATCTATGATGAATTTTTTTGAGCTTCACTAGCTGCTAATAGCTGAATTATGATTTGATGCTCTTTCACTGTTACAGCAAGATTGCTCCTGCTGAGGGTGCCATTAGTTCCTTCAAGGAATCCCTCTCAGAAAAGAATCTATAGGCCCTTTTTGGGACCATCCTCAGCGCCTGCACCTTCCCCAATTTCTGCAGGTATGCCTTGTATGATTATATGTTGATCTATGATTTACAGGTTTGCATTTAATTGATGATNTGCCTTGTATGATTATATGTTGATCTATGATTTACAGGTTTGCATTTAATTGATGATATCTTATTCTCAGTCCCCACTGCTGTGCCGAGTCCTAGTCCTTTGCCAAGGCATCATGGTCACCATCACCGTGCAAAGCCACGTGTAGTTGCTCCATCCCCTTCAAAAGGATCTGGTAATATGTTGTCAGTAAAGCATGTTGTTGATACCATTCAGTGGAAAGTAACTGAAAATTAAACATATGTACTGGGCCAGGCTGAAATTTAATTTTGGCTTTTTTTCCCTTTTTCATCTGTATATTGGATGTTTTGAAAAGAAATAATTTTCAATGACTAATGAATCACCATATCCACGATTAACTTTTTATGGACTGCAAGTAGAATAGAATTTGACTTTGAGTTTAGGCCTCATCACTTTCTTGTTCAGTTTCAAATGATTACTGTTCAAGTTCTGAAGAGTGAAATCTTTCTTTTCCTGGGAAGTTTTGCATAGTGGATATCATGAAAGAAGTCATGTTTATTTTGATAATTTTTTTTTTCCTGGAGAATTTTGCATGGTGAAGGTACAATATATATAAGGTAAAAAAACAAAAATTTTAAGTGGTTATGTTTATTTTGTTTTGATAAGTTTCTTATTAGTTAGTTACTTCATGGACAATTTCTGCAATCCTGCTGGTGCCAAATCCTAGTCCCTTGCCAAGGCATTGTTGTCACCACTTTCTTGTGAAGCCACGTGGTTGCTTCATCCCTTTGAAAATGACCCGTTGGTATGTTGTCATGTGAATCAATGTTATTGAGTACCGCGCTGTGGAAATCAACAAAAAGTTTCAAACCAGCAGTCTGGGCCAACTGAAATTTAATTCTGCCTTCTTTCTTTTTTCTTTTTCATCTCTTCACAGGATCCTTTGAGAGGAAATAGTTTTAGATGACTGTTGGATCTCCATACCAACAATAAAGCTTTTAGGGACTACAATTAGAATTTGACTTTGAGTTTATGTCTTATCACTTGCTTGTTCAGTTTCGAATGATTACTATACAGGCTCTGAAGAGTGAAGTCTTTCTTTTACTGTATAGTTTTACATATTGAAAGCACAAAAAGTTAAAGAGTTCTATTATATTTATGTAGGTGAAAATCCAACAATTTTGTGCGAGCATCTTGAAAGGAGTCATGTCTGTTTTGTTTTGATAAGTTCCTTATTAGTCAGTTAATTTACAACAACTTCTATGATACTGGCAATTTCCACTTGTTAAAAGTTTACTTCAGAGACAAAATGGAGCTATAGGAAAATAAAACTGTTACTGTGGTCTGTGGTGGAAGCTTTTCACCATGTGATTGCATTCTTAGCAGCACATTCAAAAGCCTTTTTTTTTTTAAAGTTAATTAATTGATTAATTTTTATTTTTTAAACAATGCATCAAATTTATTTTCTTTTAAGATACTGTTCTTTTCAATCTTCACTGGATTGCAATTGCCCAAAAATTCTTGATGAGATTGCTGCTCTGATATGTGCAACTCTATCAGGTTGTGATCAGATTTGTGCGGAGCCACTTACTGCAACTCCCTATGGGTCACCTTGTGGTTGTGTATTTCCAATGAAAGTCAAGCTTCTCTTGGATGTTGCACCCTTTGCAATTTTTCCTGTAATGACTGAGCTAGAAATTGAGATTGCAGCTGGAACCTATCTGCACCACAGCCAAGTGAAGATAATGGGTGCTACGGCTGATAGTCAAAATCAGGAAAGAACCATAATCGATGTAAACCTGGTTCCTCTGGGGGAGAGATTTGATAACACCACTGCATTATTAATATATGATAATTTCTGGCATAAAAAGGTCCCTCTAAACATGTCACTTTTTGGTAACTATGATGTGATTTACATTGCTTATCCAGGTAATAGCTTGCTCTCCTCCAGAGTGGTTAAGTTTGAAAAATACTTCTAAATATACATTTTTTTAGTTAAGTTACTTGTATACATACTTTAATATAAAGAATCTGTTATCAGGTATTCCTTCATCTCCTCCAATTGGGGGATACATGGGTAGTAGTCCTACTGGGAGCACTGGAGATCTTCCTATAACTGCGAATTTCAGGGGAAAGGATCAGAGGATGAATGTCCGGACCATAGCAATAGTTTCCCTATCTGCATTTGTTTTTCTGCTGGTTCTTGTTGCTGTATTCTCCATCTTTCTGAAATGGAAGAAATTTGGAAGACCATCAAGTGCCGTTGGTCCAGCATTTGCTTCCTCCATAAACAAAAGATCTGGTATGTCTACGTTACTGTGAGTAGTAAAGAACAAAAACAAGCATCATCCTAGCTCATCTGTGGTTAAAGTGCTTTATAAGCATTTCATGGTCTCATTATTATATTATTATGGCCTCTTGGGTTTCTCTCTCTTGTTTCCTCCCCTCATATTCCAGGCTCTTTAATTCAAAGTAAATGGAGAAAAATATTTTTCTCTTATCAGTACTCAAATGTAAATGAAAGCATGCAGCATGATACCATATAATAAATCTACAGACTACTCGGTAGTTACCTTTCATCAATAGATACATGTCTCATCAATATGCAGCTAACTTGTTTGTTCGGTTTAATTAAAAAAAAAAAAACTTATTTTTCTGTTTTATTTAATGTTTGTTTTCTAATTCACAAGGAGTTATATAACTCCTCCATTGTCACTGGAATTAGCTTTACCCTTTTAAAGAGCCAAAAGTAAGCTTTTTAGTTTAGAACCCCTGCTTGTTAGTTGTTTTGAATAAAACCTAGCAAGTATCCATGGGCTTTAATACGATCTTTCTACTCCTGTCTGACTTGTGTTGAGCTCCCCACTTCCCAACTTGCATAGCATTTTAGTCCATGGGATTAGTGTGATAATGTAAATTCGAAAATGACAAAGCTGATTAGTGCATTTTGTCATGGAAAATCGTGGGGTTAAAAAAATTGCTATTCTCATGTGATGATGTAGAGGCTTAGATTTCTGAGCTTTCTGGTTGTTATGCCTTTGGTTCTTTCCTTCATACCAAACTGTAGTTTGTTCCTCTACTCAACAATTATAGTTTTTTACAATCTCTAGATTTATGAACTGTAGTTGCCTTGCACTGAGTAAATGTATGGAAATATCCAGGTGTTGGTTCCATGTTGTCTAGCAGTATTGCTAGCTCAATATCGGGATCACTAATGTCTACCATGGAATCCTTTATGCTTTCCGTTAGAACGTTTGGGTGTTCTGAGATTGAGAAAGCAACAGAGAAGTTCAGCTCGAAGAGAATTTTGGGTGAAGGCGGATTTGGTCGAGTTTATAGAGGGACTTTAGAAGATGGAACTGAAGTTGCAGTTAAGTTGCTAACGAGGGATCCTCATAATGGTGATCGTGAGTTTATTGCTGAAGTAGAAATGCTGAGCAGATTGCATCATCGGAATCTTGTGAAGCTCATTGGTATATGCATTGAAGGACGTTTACGCTGTCTAGTTTATGAGCTTGTTCGAAATGGCAGCGTTGAGTCTCACTTGCATGGTGCGCACTGATCTTTTTCATGCTTTGACTCTTTTCTTGCTGCTAAGATGTCTCATAAAGTCCTCTGTGGTGACAATCGGATGATGACTGCTATTTTTTCTGTCAAATTAAGTTATATTATTCTTTTCTTTTCTGCCCTGAAATCTTGCATCACTTCAGGTGTTGATAACAAGGAGGGATCACTTGACTGGGATGGTCGGTTAAAAATTGCCCTAGGAGCAGCTCGGGGACTAGCTTATCTTCATGAAGATTCTAATCCCCGCATAATTCACAGAGATTTTAAGGCTAGTAATGTCTTGCTAGAGGATGACTTCACTCCCAAGGTCTCTGATTTTGGGTTGGCAAGGGAAGCAACTGAAGGAAGTCAACATATTTCTACTCGTGTCATGGGAACTTTCGGGTAAGAAACAACACCTTTTCAAAGAACAACCATGCTCATTTTTTATTGCGTATACTATGGATAAGCAACATTTGGTCATATATATATTTTATACACCAATTATACAATTTCAAATTTTTTTCCAAGATTGCAATCAGTAATATCTCTAGCTAATTATTTTCCAAGATTTTGTCATCACTTATCTATTGCTGCTGTTCCAACAGCACTCTCTTGACTTTTCAAAGACAAGGGTTCTAACCCATGCTGTAATAAAGACATTTTTTCCTAGTTTTGGTTTACAGCATAGACCTGTACAGATCTTCGAATGTGTAAGTTCAGATTTCTTATCTTGCACATGTCATGGCTGTAATAAACCATGTATAAGTTAGAATCTCGATTGGAACCTCTTATAAAAGTTTGGTTTGTTCGACAGGTATGTTGCACCTGAGTACGCAATGACGGGGCATCTATTAGTCAAGAGTGATGTTTATAGTTATGGAGTTGTTTTGCTTGAGCTCATAAGTGGCAGGAAGCCTGTTGATATGTCCCAACCTCAGGGACAGGAGAATCTGGTAACTTGGGCACGGCCTCTCCTGACGACCAGAGAGGGTTTGGAGCAGTTGGTGGATCCTTTGCTAGCTGGCACGTACAACTTTGATGATGTGGCTAAGGTTGCTGCCATTGCTTCCATGTGTGTACACCCTGAGGTTACAAATAGACCATTTATGGGAGAGGTTGTGCAAGCGTTGAAGCTCATATATAATGATACGGATGGGACATGCGGAGATTACTGTAGTCAAAAGGACTCCTCTGTTCAAGAATCCGACTTCAAAGGTGATTTGGTTCCTTCTGATGGTAGCTGGTGGAACACGGGTGCGGCTACCCCACGATTGACTTATGGACATGCCTCATCCTTTATTACTATGGAATATAGCTCAGGCCCACTCGAAGATGGGGAAAAAAGACCGCTTTCTGCTTCAAGTTTTCTTGGAGAGGGCTTACCTCTACCCCATAGGCATGGGAATAGATCAGGTCCACTGAGAACCGTCAGGAGCAAACCGGCCTTCTACAGATTAAGAGGGGGGAGTGTGAGCGAGCATGGGGGTCTCCTTCCTCGGCGTGTTTGGGATGACGGATATTGAGTATGAGGGGGATATATTATAGTAAGTGTTTTGCAAATGTACAGATCCTGACAAATCAATGCTTTGTTGAGTGGGCAATTGTTGTAGTTTTAGATATCTGGGTTCCTGCGTTGTTTCAGGGAACATGTGAAAAAACAACATTGAGTGCTAATTTTGGATTAAAGAAAACCCTTGATTCATTACTTTAGAGATGAAGATGTAAGTTGGAATCTCCCTTTATTGTACATTTAATTTTATTTAATCTTTCAATGCAATTATCCATCTAATTACGGTTTCCATTCCATTGATGCTTTTTTTTATTTTTATTTTTTATGTATAGAGTTTATAATTAGCAAACTACATTCATTAGGTTGTAGGAAGAAGGCAGAGTTAAAGTTTAAAATGGAGCTTGAAAGGAAATTATTTTACATTTTGAAGCCATTGTGATTGTGCATCTATAAATAAGTGAATTTACAAGAGATGCAAATGCCCTTTTCAAGCTTTGTATGGTTATCATAATGTTATGATAAATTTAACTTAAATTAATAAATATGTCATAATCAGTAAAACAAAAGCTATTAATTGTTTTATTTTTATCGAATTTGACTAAATCATATTCATTAATGAAGTTATCTTAAGATATGGTATATTTCGTAGCTAAACACTAGTTATCATGGACTAACAAACTAGTTCTCATAAACTAACAAGTACAAGGAAAGGAAATATGCTCTAAACTTATCATAAGGAAAGCTTCTACGTTTCTTGAATAAGCTTCTAAGTTATAATGAATAAAAGATATTAGGTTAAAATAATCTCAAAAATTGATAATCTTTATTGTTGCAAATCTCTCTCTTTTTTCTTTTTCCTCCAAATATTTTCTGTTGCTCCAGCAAAAGATTTAAATACTTGAATCCAATGGCTAGCTTCCTAATATTTTTCATTGTATATCATTTTGACTGTTGAAATAAATTTATCTCTTTTTGATAAATCCGCATTTTATCTTCTTGTAAATACTTGCTGAAAATCTTCCACAAAATATGGTTTGATTTGAATTTGAAAACTTGAACTCCCTTGAGCCTTATTTTTAATTTAAAATTCGTCTAAATTGAAAAGCCTGTTTTTTTTCATGATTGACTTCACCAAATCTTGTAAAATGCCAGCTCCAAACTTATCCTATGAATGTACATATCAATCCCACTTGATTTGAATAATGAATCGCATGAATATCTCTATTTATCAACTCCAAATCTTAACTCTTTATCTCCTTCAATTTAAATTTGAAAAGATATATCTCAGATAATTATCTTGAACAAATTCCGGATAATTTTAGTACAACTGCAGCTATCATCTTAAGTGCTCGAATAGACATGCCTTTAAAATTTCTTCAACACATCGCTTAGCGGTATAATTAAATTGCGTTTGCTCCTTACATTGGCATATTGTATAAAGCTACATTCACGTTCATAAACTTTAATTCCAAAGCTTTAAACTAGTACTTCAATAAACATTTCTTACCATGTTTAATAAAGTTGCTAAAATGGAATCAACTGAACTTGATTTAATAATAACTAGAGTTAAGTTAAAGTATTAACCCAATAAAAAACTCATTGTCACTTCGAAATGCTAAAATCATTGTTATTGGACATGATATTAATTCCCCTATCACATTGCCAAAGATGCTTGAATGATAATCTCTTGGGTATCACGAATTAAAATAAAATAGCTTTGCATCGGTCTCATTTGCTCTCATAAAATAATTGCATTGACTTTAAATAACCTCCATGATTTAACTCACCAATAAAATATTCCAATAAGATACCCAACTCTCCAAAAATGATCTTTTCAAATGAAGATTATTATCTTCATTTTGAAATTTTCACAAACTTTCGAAGTTATCAAATAATTGACCAAAATATTTAAATAATAAATTTCCACAACTTCATTCTACTTCCATAATTTAATCCCTAGAAAAATTGATTCAACTCATAGTAGAATGAAGTCAAATATATTATCTAAATATATTTAACCAATATATTTAACCAGTAGATTTAGACCTTTACCTACAAAACAAGCATGTTATGTTAAAATAATAATATTTTCGACTCCTTCGAGCAAGCTTATAAGTCTATTTTTATGCCTTAGCAATCTTCTTATTTTTCTGTAAACATTTGAAATATTCATTAGTAATTTCTTTATATATATTTTGTTATCATAAAAAATAAAGTAAGAAACTTAATAGAGTTTGAGGATCTAACAAATATTACAAAGTAGCCCTTTTGTGTTTGGGTTTGGGTTCCCCCACTAAGTTGGTTGGCCATTTTTGGTTTTGGTGTGGTTGGTAATTTGTTTCTTTTTATTATATTAATAGATTAAATATATTTAATAATACGGTTTTATTAAGTTAATGATTATAAATCAAAAGTTTATGGTACTATTGAGTAGGATTTTTTTATTATTCCATTCTTATTTTTTATAGAATTAGTGCTACTATTCATCTTTAAATCTAAATCATTGAATAAACTTTGAATTCAATAATTCAAATTTTAAAATATGAAAATAAATGGTGGAATAAAGAATGGAATCAATCATGTCAAAATAGTAAACTAGACCATAAAATCTCCTAATTAATTAATATCAATAAACAGAGATAAAATGACGTAGAATGTAAGTCAGTTTGTATAAAATTTATTTGTAACCCTAATCCGCTGAAAATGGAAATACACATACACGTCCAACTTAGAAACGAAAAAGAAAAAGAAACTAGAAGAAAGAAAGAACGACAACCTTAGCAAGCAAGCAAGAAAAGCTCCATCGCTACTAAGTGTTAAATAAAGTTTGATAATACACCGTAATAATTAGTAGCTGTTCGAATACCTTTTAAATTTTACATGTAATGTTCAAAATTATTAAATTTTATACCTAATTAAAATTTTATTTATTAAATTTACTATTTTTATCTTAAACTTATACTTTTGACCAATAAAATGTTTATAAGGACATCTTATGAAGTTATAAATTTAATGAGTAGAAGTTCATAGGTATCATATTTGATAAATTTAAATTTTAAGTACATAATATATGAAATTTAGTAATATTTTTAACTTTAGTAGGAAATGATTTTTATATTATTCAAGTTTAAATATGAAAGAGGAGAAAGTTTTTATAGCCTCTTCAGAGGGTTAAAAAATTATTATATTAACTATTGAGATAAGCTCATCATTTATTTAGGCTTGACTCATAGAGCCAAGTGATAGGATTTAAAGAGTTTAGTTCATATTAGGCTGATTTAGGCAATTTTAGTTTAGTAGGCTCAGAATAGGGATTGTTGAATTGATCCGTCTATCTCTAACCTTTTTCAAGTAAGCTCATGCACTTATAAGGAAAGTTACTGGCTTTGAGCCTATTAGCTAATTCATTCTAGATAACTATGAATTGAGCAAGCACTATCTCATCCCTTGATCACTTAGATGATCCAATAAATACCACCATGCCCAAGAACCTATAAATACTAAGCATTTCCTCATCATTTGAAACACTTAGAGAGGGATTAGAAAAATGGTGTTTTACTATGAAAACTCTGCTATCTAAGATCAAATAGCGTTCAGGCAAAGAATTAATCTCATTCACTCAAGTTACAAGGTAAACGTTTAAGGTCTCTTAAGGCTGTCTTGTTTGTTACTTGTGCATTTGAAACACTGAGATTGCCTGTTCCTTCTCTTTGCTTTATTCTCATCTAATCATCCTTTTAGGCGACAGTTTTGCGTTATTTCTTTAAAGTTACGTATAGTATGCTACTTATGCAATGCACATGTTGATTTGCTTAAACTATATATATAAAAATTAAATTGCAAATACTCCAGCAAGTATACTGATTAGAATCAAGTAATATAAAGTAAGTAAGGTTGTCGATCCCTCGAAGGCTATAATATTACTAAACCTATGATAGTTCTTATCAATATTCAGGCAATAAAAAATAAATTAACTAATCTAATAATTATACTAAAACTATTGAAAAGAAAATAATTATAAAATTTATAAAACTAAGTAATCAATTGAGAATTATGAGAAAAACAGAATCCACTATAGGTAATGCAAATCAAATTATTATCATGTTATATAATTATTAGCTATATGGTCATTTAAATGAAATTATTATACCTTAAAACTTAAGGATTTAAACTCCTAATTAATCAGTCAGCTCCTGCATTTCCAATTAACAGTGAACTCTAAATTACAATCAAATATCTCTCGATACTATGATTGTCTAATGTCCTAAATCAATTATTCATAATATCTTAGCGAATAATCAATTACTAAACATCGCATTAATCTCTAGATAATTTCTAATTAATTCAATTAACACTGCTTCCACATTAATTAATCAAATTAACCAAGAATTTCTAACAAAACCTATATCAACTCCCGTATCACTAGGGTTCCTAACAATTATAATAAATTAAACAACTATAATTGATATCATAAAAATTGAAATCATGAATCATCCCTCTATTTGTTAATCCTATAATACGAACACAATCATCATTTTAACTATCTAGGGTTTCATCAATTCTCACAAATAAATTTAGCCAACCATAGAATTTGAAACAAAAGCGCAACTATTAATTGAAATTGCAAGGAAATTCATAATTGAAAGAACAAGGAAATTCATAATTGAAAGCATGAATAATTAACAAAATTACATAAATATAACTAAAATCGATGTCACCAATTCTGTAATTGGAAAAATTAAACTTCAATTGCAACTCCAAAAATTGGTCTCCACAGCAAAAGCAAAATCTTCTCAATGATCTAAGCGATTCTACAGAAGAATTCTTTACTAACTATCTAATGACTGTTCTATGACTTTCTAAGTCTTAAGAAAGTGTGTATCTCTAAAAAAAACATAAAAGTATTTTAAACAGTGAAACATAAGGCTATTTATAAGAAAAACTAGGGTTGACTTGTGTAATGATTCTTTTTAATGAAGGTCAACGGTAAAAACTTCAAGGTTGGCGATATAAACTTCAAGGTCGGTGACATAGACTCCAAGGCTGCTGGTGTAAGTGTAAGCCACCTTAAAGGTTAGTTGTGTTGAATTCCAAATTGCAATTTGTTGATTCGAACTTCGTTCATTTGTGTAAAACTTCTTTAAATCGTCTGTATTTCCACTTTAAATCCTCCAATTCCTACAATGTCCAAATGAAAATAATTAAGTACCATTTCTTAATAATTTCTATAAAATCAATAATAATTCTATCTAATTTGCACATTTAAAATATGAAAAATATGCCTTTATTACAGTGACCACTCAAATCAAACCCTACATCTACATTTTGGTGACTCCATTGGGGGAGAATGATTGTAGAGACATGACACCTCTCAGGAAGAAAACAGCCAATATGTCTAATACCACGTCTCAAGAGCTCGACACTAATGTTGAGCGCACTGAGCAAAATTCACTCCCACCACCTGAGAATATTAGTCAAGACCATTCAGCGCATAAGGCTCCTCTAGATTCCATGCAAACAATGTGGACAATGCAGGAAGCTACCAAGGTTTTGAATCAGTTCATGGCTATGTTCCAACTTATCTTTATCGGGATGGCTGCCACCACTGCTGCGCAACAAAGTATGGTTTTGCTAAACCCTATGGTTGCTGCACAACTAAGTGTTACTACCTTAACTCAACCAATTAATCCTCTAGCTATTGAGGAAGATCTCCATCAAGGAGGAGGTGATGAAACCCCTCCACCAAAACCTGTATGACAACCAACTCCTGCACCAAAGAATGTAAGAGTCCATTTAGACAGCTCTTCATTTTTATGGGTGTCTACTCCTTCATCTAATTCTACCATCCCAATCTTGGGAGGTTTTACTTCTCATCCCAATCTAACCCTTGCCTCACTACTTGCATCCATAACTTCTATTCTAAAGACTTCCTTTATAACAAAGGAAGACTTAGACGTTTATATAAGAGAAATACAAGCTAAATTGTCTATGGAAGTATTAGAGTTAAAGCTCTCATATCACCAATGCATTGTAGCAAAGCCATATCTTAAGGACTATGTAAGTCTTAAATTCATGCTATTCAATAGCAAAAAAGGAAGTACGAAGGAATACCTCCTGAAATTTATTGAAACATTAGAGCCTTATAAGCTTGATGATAGCCTAAAGCTTAGAGAATTCTGTAAATCACTGATGGAAAAGGCTTACACCTAGTATGTCAACCTCTCCTCGAGATTAGTTGATTCATTGGGGACTATGTGCAAGCTCTTCTTGGAGAAATTTTTCTCCATTCAGGAGCGAATCACGATTACAGATATGGGAAGAATACGACAAAACCAGGAGGAAGATCTGATGGATTATATAAAATGCTTTAGAGAACGCACTCTAAACATTTAAGATATTTATGATGAAAGAGAACTAGTGAAGATTTGTATCCAAGGGATGTTCTCTGAATATCCTGTGCACCTGGAGAACCTTTCCCTATATTCTTTTGTTGCACTCATTGAGAATGCATAAAGGACAAACAACTCTGTTATGAGGCAACGGAAAGAAAGTAGCAAGCTTAACAAACGAATAGCATTTGTGTCCTCGACTAGGAGTGAGGACTTTAATGCCAATAAGAGACTTAAGAAAGATATAGAAACTCTTTCGTTTCCATACTCGATGGGCAAGGTATATGCCATCCTTGACCATTGGCTGCAGGATGAAGCTATCAAGTTACCAAGAGTTGAGCGCTAACCTACAGAGAATGAAAGAGGAAATCTTAAATATTGTCGGTTTCATAGAACGATAAATCATCCTACTAAGGATTGCCGAAGCTTAAGAAAGATATTTCATGAAAGAATTCAAAATGGGGAGCTTGTCGTTGAAGATAACAACATTCGCAAGAACCCGCTTCTAAGCTATGATACCTATGTGATAATACATGAGTGCTTTGAAAGTAATTAATGATTCGTTAGGTATTGAAAAAAAAAAGGGTTTAACCTATGGCATTACTTTTGTAAATAAAGAATAAATTTCACTACTCAATAATAAAAATTTTATTATCTTACTCATCTCTATATATTTTATCTTATTTTCTTATGCCTAAGCAACATCCTGTCATCTTGGTTCCCATACTTCAAGCCCAGGTGACACCCTAGCATCTCGGCTCCTATGCCTCAAGCCCAGGCGATACCCTGGCATCTTGGCTCTTATGCCTAAAGCCTAGGTAATACCTTGGCATCTCAGCTCCCATGCCTAAAGCCTAGGTAGTGCCCTGGCATCTCGGCTCTTATGCTTAAAGCCAAGGCGACGCCTTAGTATCTCAGCTTCCATGCCTTAAGCCTAGGCAATGCCTTAGCATCTTGGCACCGATGCCTCAAGCCCAAGCAACGCCTTAACATCTTAGCTTCTACACTTTAAGCTAAGGCGACTCTAGCATCTTCACCTCTACACTTTAAGCCTAGGCAACGCCCTGGCATCTCGACTTACATGCCTTAAGCCTAGGATACGTTATGATGGGAATCAAGCTACGGGACCTTTGACCCGCAGTCAAGCCCAAGGACTAAAGAAGCTAGTACGACGAATCCTTATGATCCAACCAACCCTTAACGAGGCCGAGTACTTACTTATCGAGTCACCTTTAATGCCGTGCTGAATGATTGCCTTTTATTTTATGTTACGTCGAGTTGATGACTACTCTAATGCCGAGCCGACTAATTACTCGGTATCATCTTTGTTAAGAGGCTGAAAGATAGAGAATCTGGACTGACTAGGCCATTCTTACTTAGACAAGCCTACCCATCTGTACTTTTTGTCCGTATCCCTTAACAACCTTACTAATACAGCATCGCCACGTATGCAGTATCGTATGAAGAATCTGTAGCACTAATGATTGATTTCCTTGTATATTTATTTTTACCCTCTTGTATCATGTACATTGCTTCTTTAGGAAATGTCTTTATTGTCTTTTCCCTTTTGAGTAAGTTGCCCTAACTCACGGGTATAAATACTCTTGTACTTGTAGCTGTAATAGCTCAGATTGCTTTCAATACACTCAAGTACTTTCTTCCTTGTGTAAACACTGCTTGTTTACTCTCGATATCACTCTTATCCTTTCCCTTAAGCAAGGTTAGGTGGCGAGTAACCTCACTGGACCAATTCGTGCGTCATATTGAATTGTGCCGTGAGTCTTCAGAAGTTCTTTCGATATGTCATATCCTTTAGAACTGTTTGTGGGTTTTTGCTTATTGTTCCATTCATCTTTGTCACTCTTTTCGTACCTTTTCCCATTAACCATTTTTCAAGCTTTCTACAAGCTTGGACCCATCCAGTGATCGGTCTTATTTATTCTTAGTCACGATTTGCACCATCTTGGTATCAGAGCGGAGGTTTTGAATGAGCTATAGTTAGTTCTTCTAAAAGTTTCGCTGTACTTTGTTTTGTGTGTGTAGCTTTGAGTCAGTTATTGTGTTCATTTGACTGTTGTGTTGTTGGTTGTTCACTTTCTGAAGTGTTTGTGTGAATTTGATTCTATAACGAAAAATAACAGACTCGAGTATGAATGTTAGTGCTGGTGATGACAATGGAGTTGTCCACTGTGGACGACAATCTCAAGAAACTCCTAGAAGCACTAATGAGAGACTTAATGAGGTAGTTAGCCTTTTGGTAGATTTAATCCAAGCTATTTATGCCTTGTCTTGCCGACCCGCTGAGGCTATACAAAACACTCCTCAAGTCACTCAACCAATTAGAGGTCAGAACCTAACTTGACCGGCTCGAGGTGAAGGAGTTAGTGAACAAGTAAGGCAAAAGATAGACCTAAGAGAACTTGATGAGGAGGAAGAAGAGTATTTTGAAGAGGAGCGTATATGAGTTCCTAGAGCATCCGACCATGTGAAGCTGTGGATTCTGAGTTTTAATAGATCTAAGAATGCCGACTAGTATTTGGACTGGGAAGAGAAGGTGGAGCGTGTATTTAATTACTATCAATATAAGGATTATGAGAAAGTTAGGACTACTGCTGTTGAATTTTTCGAATATACCGCCATATGGTAGAAGAATTTTCAGGCCATCGAAAGAAGAGAGGGGTACCGAAAGGTTAACATCTGGCTCGAGATAAACAAAGTACTTAGAAACAGATTCATACCGGAAACGTATCTCTAAGATACTTTCACTTGCCTTTAAGAGTTGAGACAAGGAAGCTAAACTATTGATAAATATGTTCAAGAATTCTAAATGCATATGATAAGATGCGAAGTAGAAGAACTACCAGCCTGAATAGTCTCAAGGTTTATTACTTGATTGAGAGGAGACATCCAAGACATTATGGAGCTCCAACGATTTGACACAATGGATGAAGCTGTTAGAATTGCCCAGCGAGTGGAGAGGCAAAGAAGAAGCCAAGTAACAAATAGAATGCCGACTAGCCAACTAGGATAGGCAAGTCACCAAGTTCAGTCAAGTATCAAACAGAGCAGAAGAGTTGATGTCAGAGCTAAGCAAAAAGGCTGACCTGAAGATATAGTACCGACCCGAATCTATGAGAAGAGGTAAGGGTCTAGTAGGAAGACCAGCCAGATCAGGTGCTTTAAGTGTCAAGGGTTCGGACATATGGCTGTTTAGTGCCCGAACTGAAGGATGATGGTCATTAAGGGAGACATCTTGAAAGTAGAAGTAGAGAGTATGGATGAGGAACCCAAGGAGGAGGAGGTTCCTACTGAGAAAGAAAATGCCGAGAAATAATTGATTGAGGAGGACGTATTTCCTGAGGAATTAGACCAATCACTCATGGTTGTTCGATGCACTATGAACGTGGAACCTTCACGAGAGGAGAACTAGAGAGAGAACTTGTTTCATACCACTTGCAAGGTGAATGATCGAATGTGTGCTCTCATTGTGGATAATGGAAGTTGCATTAATGTAACATCAACCGATCTTATTTCAAAACTGAAGCTGCCGACTACATACAAATTGCACTGGTTGAGTGAAAAAGGAGCATTACATGTCATTCGACAAATACTATTGCCGCCGATCACCATAGGGAATTACTCTGACTAGATCCTTTGCGACATACTACTTATGTACGCTTGCTACGTGTTGTTGGGTAGGCCGTGGTTGTTTGACAGGAAAGTTATACATGATGGCTATAGGAACATGTATATGTTGGAAAAGGATGACCGGAAGATTACGCTAAATTTGATGCCACCGAGAGAAGTTCATAAGCTACAGATGAAACTCGCTAGCAAATTGAAGAAAGCTTTGGTGATGAATAGAGTCGAGTTTCGAGAAGCTATCAATGCTAATGAGCCGACCCTATTGTTAGTTAGGCGACTATTGGAAATGAAGGAGTGGGGTGAGCTTCCCCAAGAAATCAAGGGGTTACTAGATAACCATGCCAATCTGTTCCCAGAATAGTTACCTGAAGGGTTGCCCCTAACTCAAGGTATAGAGCATTGCATTGACTTAGTACCCGGTGCTACATTGTCGAATAAGCCAATTTATCAGATGAATTCCAAGCAGGCTTCTAAACTATAATGTCAAGTCAATGAGTTGTTGGAGAGAGGTTATGTGAAAGAGAGTCTTAGCCTTTGTGTTGTGCCTACACTTCTAGTACTGAAGAAGGATGGAACTTGGCGGATGGAACTTGGTGGATGTGTGTTGACAGTAGAGCCATGAACAAAATCATGATTGAATATAGGTATCTAATCCCAAGGTAAGAACATATGTTGGATGAACTGAGTTGAGCTAAGATTTTCAGCAAGATTGATCTCAAGTCCGGCTACCATCAAATCTATATGAGGTCAAGAGACGAGTAAAAGACTGTGTTCAAGAATCTACACGGACTTTACGAATGGATGGTCATGCCCTTTGACTTTTCCAATGCCTTGAGCACTTTCATGAGACTTATGAACCATGTGCTAAGATATCTCATCGGGAAATGTATCGTGGTGTACTTTGATGACATCTTAGTCTACAACGCCGACATATCGAGTCATACTGAACATCTTAGAGCAGTTTTGGATATCCTTTGTGTTGAGAGACTATTCGGCAACTTGAAGAAATGTTGATTTTGCTGAGAGGAAGTGGTATTCTTGGGGTATGTAGTTAGTAGAGGAGGCTTGCAAGTCGATGATGAGAATATCAAAGCAATTATCGAGTGGCTGATTGCTACTACTTGTGCTGATGTAAGAAGTTTCCATGGATTGGTTTCATTTTACAGAAGGTTTATTAGGAACTTTAGTACCATCATTGCGCTACTTACCAAACCAACAAAGAAGAAGATCGACTTCCGATAGGGAGAAAGGGAAGAGAGGAGCTTTACCGACATAAAAGAAAGATTGACCTCCACCCCAATGTTAATACTACCTAACTTTGACAAAATTTTTGAGCTGGAATACGATGCATCAAGTGTTGGAATAAGCACTGTCTTGATTCAGGGAGGCCAACCAATTACCTTCTATAGTAAGAAGCTCAGAGGACTACAGCTGAACTACTCTGTATATAACAAAGAACTTTTGGCACTAATCTGAGCAATGTAAGTGTGGCAATATTACTTACTACCAAGAGAATTTTGTCATATATACTGATCATGAATCATTAAGAGATCTCTGAAGTCAAACCAAGTTGTCGAAATGGCAGGTGGGATGGGTTAAATTCCTCGAGGGGTTCAATTTTGTGATAAGGTACAAGTAAGGAAAGAGCAACGTAATTGTAGATATTTTTTCGAGGAGGCATGCGCTCTTATTAGAAATTCAAACCAAGCTATTTGGTTTTGCGAGTATCAAAGAACAGTACTTCGGGGATCCACACTTTGGATTAATAATTTTGTGATGCATCGATGAGAGGATAGTGAATAAGTATTATGTAGAGGATGGTTATCTGCTCCGAGGGGTGAAACTGTGCGTGCCGACTTGTTCTTTACGAAAATTATTAATTAAGAAAGCCCACAGCAAAGGGCTCTCCAGACACTTTAGAGAGAGGAGAACATGTGAATTATTGAATGGCTAATTCTTTTGGCCGAAAATGCGAAGACATATGCACTGAATTGTAGAAAGCTGTGCAGTATGCAAAAAGGCCAAATACCGAGCCAAACAAGGGAAAGTAACGCACTTACCTATTCTGACAAGGCTGTAGACTGAACTGAGTATGGACCTTGTTCTTGGACTGCCGCGAACTGCTTGAAGCAAAGATTCTGTAATGGTCGTCATAGATTAGTTCAGTAAGATGGCACACTTCGTGCCCTGTACAAAAACTAACGACGTTTTGACTATTGCTTCTCTTTTCTTATAGGAGATTATGTAGATACACAGCGTGTTGAGAAATTTAATCTCTCACAAGGACCTAAAGTTTTTAAGTCATTTCTGGAAGACCCTGTGGCATCGACTAGGAACCAAATTACTCTTTAGTGCCTTATGTTACCCCTAAACTAACAACTAAATAGAGGTGGTTAATCGTACTTTGGGATCACTGCTCTGAGCTGCAATAGGCAAGAACTTTGCTGATTGGGACGTTTGCTTGCCAGTGGTCGAATTCGCCTATAACAGCACTGTACATGATACCACTAAGTAGACTCCCTTCGAGGTGGTTTATAGATTCAGTCCCAAGTTGTCCTTCGACTACGCCCCTGTACCAGCACCCGCGCAAGAGGACCTTGATGCCTCAACTAGAACATAATTTCTTCAGCACATCTATGACAAGGTCACTCGGTTTATTGACTAAGTTGCCAGAAGAACGCGAGAAAGGACCAAGGGTAGGTCGGCCAAATAATTTCAGTCGAGAGACTTGGTATGGTTACACCTCAATAAGGAGCGGTTCCTAAATAAGAGGAAGAACAAATTATCTGCAAGAGTGGAAGGGCCTTTCAGAATCCTCTTGAAAATCAGTGACAACACCTACAAGTTGAAACTACCTGAAGACTATGGGGCTTTTAATGCCTTCAATATTGCTAATCTTAATCCATATGACCCTGACGGAGAATTGAACAAACACCATTCAGATTTGATTCCAAATCCAAAACAACCTCGAGGGAGTGATGGGAATCAAGTTATGGGATCTCTGACCTGTCATGCCCCGAAGCGGCAGAGTCGTAACAGCCCCGCCGTGTAAACCATCCTAAGATAAAAGTTAGCCTTACAACCGCTATCCTAGACCTGATCTACACAAGGCGTCCACAACTAACCCGCTTTGAAGTAGACGGTTTGTAATTTAAATAAATCATTTACCTATAAAAGTGAGGAATTATATATATATATATATATATATGTTATAATTTAGTTATTGCAGTTAAAGTTTACAATATTTCTCTATAGTATATTTCCTAGTTATTATTTCATTCGGAAATAAAAAAATAATTCTAAAATAAAAACTTAGACCTTAAAATTATGTGTTTATTCTTCAATATTTTTCCTCACTCCCTAGGATCCAGCAGTTGCTAGCTTCAGAGTAGTTGTTTGCCGCTTCTTAGCCAGCACCTGCACGACGTCTATAGGGATGTGAGCAACCACAGCTCAGCAAGTAGGGACGGAGGACTTAAAACTATACCATACACACAACAAGGTTTTCAATCACTTATTAGGTGCAATGCATGTGCAAGCAAATGCCATCGCACGACGTTGTCCGGCCCGTCGTGAGATTAGAGAAACTGCGCCCGCTCTAATCCGGGTTAAGGAGTTGCCGTTAATGCAACAGCTCACGACCAAACCCAGGCTTGTGTAATGGAGACCTTGCTCCTCCCGCGACTACCTTCGAACCACTGTCTTCACCCTCGCCGCGACCTCTTCTCCTGTCACTTAGTTTGACTGAGGATGAAGAATGGACCATTTTGCAATCCTGTGCTATTCCTTCCGAAGGGGTTGGTATTTGGTCGGAGATTCCTAAGTTCCCCTAACGGGTTGCCATGCATGTCCGATTATGATTACTGGTCGGATATTTGATTAAGTTCAGTTTAGGGTGATCAATCCTTTCATATAAATCATACAATATATGCCGGAACAACAAATAGAATCATAGCATCACCCATAATCAAGCACATGCACACATTCAACTATCTAACAAGCACAACCAAGCATAATCTTAAGCCTCCAAAATACAGCATCGTATTAATCCCAACTTACCTCGACTCCTCGCTCACTCACTCGAGGTCCGATTTGCTTAGGCCATCGCCGATGATCCCTATAACACAAACGTGGTTTCAACTTTTCATATAACTATTATAGGTTCATTTTATTTTATAACGCTTATTGTTATGTTTGGTTTAGGGTTTAATATACCTAATTATCTAGGTCTTAAGTCTTTTATAATTATTCTAGGTTTGCGGTTAGGTTCGGGTTCAGTTTCGGTTTCCGCATCAATTTCTAAATTAGGTTTTAGTTCGAATTCTAAATCCTAAACATGCCCGAATCCTAATGTGAAATTAATCACATTAAGCTCGAGTATTCAAATATCCTATTGGGTTTTAATTTAGTATTCTAAGCTATTCGGTACACGCTAGTCCTAATTAGGGTATCGAATTTATCTCCAATGTGAGAAAATCTTACTTTTTTATATAATTACCTAAAATTCAATCTTAATTCAAATTTAATATTATTCTGATTTTTACTCTAATATTATCTAAATAACCCTAATTTTTTAGATTTATTAATTTACAATTTCACATATTACTAATTTTCTTATATTAACTACCTAATTTCCTAAATTAACCATACTTAATACTCCAAAGGTTAGGATTAGGGTTCCACATCAGAGATTAACATCCCTAAACATCTAATTACTATCTAAATCAGTAATTAATATTCTAATCACCTAATTAACTCCAAATTACCCAATTTTTCCATCATTTTAGGGCTAAAAATTAACTTAAAATTTTCAAAAATTAAATTTAAAAAAATGGCTTCATAGCACTGTTCTATATCACATGAGCATCCTACAGAAAAAAATTGAGCTCCAAACTACACTCCTAAACCTATTTATTTTCCGATTTAATCATGCTTGGTTTTGAACAATTTGTTAAGGAACCTATATTTTCAGAAATAATTAAACTAAAAAAATATTTTTCTCCAAATCTACATACATTAAAACCTCAGAATAACAAGTTTCATAATTTTCTAGGCAAAATAACTAATTTTACAAAATTATTCAAAATCGAGATAAATAAGGGACTAACCGGTTCAAAGCTTTCTGGCCGTCCAAGCCCGGTCCAAGCTTGTCAGCCGGCCCAAACGGTAGGTCTGGAGTGGGGTGGTGGTGGTAGCTCGGTCCCAGGTAGTGGTGAGAGGTGGGTTTAGCTCACTTGCCCAATTTGTACAGTTTTCCCTTTTTTTTTATTTTTTGGATTTTCTCTCGATTTTTTTAGTGTTCCTATTTTTCCCAAATGCTAAACTGACCAAATGACTTCTGGAAATTTTTCCCCTATTTATAGACATTTGCTATAATTAATATACATTAATTTGACAAGACTTTGCCCATTTTCCTTGATTTTTGGTTTTTATGTTGTCCAAATTTTATTGGTTAATTTTTCTTTTGCTCATCCTAACATGCCACGACCTGATCTTGATTCATCTTATCCTCTTCTAATTTTTTTTTATTTTTCCATAATTATTTTATAATTTTCTTTAATTATTTGCTTAGTTTTTTGCCAATTTAGGTAATTTCACGTATTTTTATCTACACGTAAATACATGTGGGGTACACGTGAACATTCCTAATTATTATTTTGGTCATTCTAAAATTTTTAGTATACATATAATCTATCTCTAATAATTTATTAGTTATTATATTACACTTTTCGCCTTTTCGGTAATTAGCAATTATTATGCTTAAAATTTGAAAATTTTATAGTCTCCTATTTCACTACTTATTTTCTTAAATTTAAGTTTATGGAGTCATTTTTACTAATATTTCTCTCAATAGTTTATAATTTAGGGTTTAATCGGATTCCTTAACCGATCGTCCTAAACCTTAAGTTCTAAGTTCAATCCTACGATTACTTGGCTTAACTTTGGGGCTTATATGACCCATAGCCGAGCCTGAGGACTATAAGGGCTGGTCTTTGCCTAAGCCGAGTACTTACTTACTGAGTCATTTTTAATGCCGTACTGAATGACCACCCTTATTCTATATTATGCCCAGTTGATGACTACTCTAATATTGAGTTGACCAATTACTCGGCATCATCTTTGTTGAGACGCTAAAAGATAGATAATCCAAACTAACTAGGCCATTCCTACTCGGACAAGCCCACTTGTCCGTACCTTTTGTCTGCATCCCCTAACAACCTTGCCAATTCAGCATCACCACATGTAAAGTATCGTATGGAGAATATGTAGCACCAATGATTAATTTCCTTATACATTTATTTTTATCCTCTTGTATCATGTACATTACTTCTTTAGGAAATATCTTTATTGTCTTTTTCCTTTTGGGCAAGCTACCCTAACTCATGGGTATAAATACCCTTGTACTTGTAACTGTAACAACTCATATTACCTTTAATACACTTGAGTACTTTCTTCCTTGTGTAAACACTACTTGTTTACTCTTGGCATCACTCTTATCCTTAAGCAAGGTTAGGTGGCGAGTAAATCGCACCGGACCAATTTGTACGTCATATCGAATTGTGCTGTGAGTCCTTTAGAACTGTTCCTAGGTTTTTGCTTACTGTTCCATTCATCTTTGTCACTCTTTTCGTACCTTTCCCCATTAACTCTTTTTTGAATTTTCTGCAACCTTGGACCCATTCAATTATCGGCCTTATCTATTCTTGGTCACAGTTCACACCATGCTGGCATCTTAGCTCTTATGGTTGAAGCTTAGGCAATGCCTGGCATTTCAGCTTCCATAACTTACGTCTAGGCAATGCCCAAGCATCTTGGCCTCTATGCCTTAAGCCTAAGGCAATGCTTTGACATCTAACACTTATGCAAGAACTATTTAAGTAGTAATGTACTGATAGATCCTAACCCGCCATGCTTTCATTTTACTCATGTAGGAACCACAATTGAGTAAAAGTAGCGATGGTAGCAAAGATCTTAGTCTTCTTCAAGAAAAACCATATGCTATAGCTTTATGGTGATATGATCCACTTGTGCACCTATCTAAGTTATATACGAAGGAAAACAAGGGATGAGAGAAAGGCAACTCTTTCTTGATTCTAAAATCAAAACATTGACATAATGGTGTTAATCCTGTAGTTTCGCTAAGACTCGTTGTAGAACAAGCTTGCAATGCGTAAACCTTATTAGGGCTTGCCGTATACGAATCTTGTTGTGCTTGATGCCTACTAGGACTTGCTTCATTTAAGGACTGCTAAGTAAGATGCTCGCTGCACTTGAAGCCTGCTAGGTCTTGCTGCACTTGAGGATTCTCGCTTAGGGCTCCTCTATGTAAAGGCTAATGTTCTTAAGGAGTGCTTGCTTAAGGCTTGTTGCGCTTGAAGCTTACTCATAGAAGGTAGCTCCTTACAGGAGGAACTAGCTAGCCTATGCTAATTCCTGAAGTAAATTTTTAAGGTTGACTGGGGGTGATTAATTATGACACCTGTAGACACTTAATTTTTGCCTCTCAGTAATCCAAATTTTTTTATTTATTTTTATTTATTTATTACAAAAAGGGTCCTAATTCAATAATAATAATAATAAATTAATTAATAAAAGATAAAAAAAATAAAAAATGATGAAAATACCAAAAAAATAAGAAAAGGAAAAATTATAAAAAGTTTTGTAGAATTTTAGGAAGTAANATTATGTATGTATTAGCTTAGGAATTTTTCGAATTAGGTTTGTTATGATTCTTCACATAGAAAACTATTTTTCAAATAAAAATTAATAAAAGACCATTTTAAAAAATTTTAAGACGTTTTAAAGAGTTTTCTTTAACACTTGAGATTTAGGACTATTTGGATTTTATTTGAATAAATTAAATTGGTTAAACACATAAACTTGGTTGGTTTTTTAGAAATTAAAATAAGTCAACTTATTAAAGTTTTTTGGAAAGAACTACGATCATCTGATCCCGGCTAGCAGGTACATAGGTACTTTCGGGGCGACGATAAAATATGTAGAAACTTAGGTCTTTTTTTTTTTCTCTCTCTCTCTCTTTTTATTTTATTTATTTATTTTTTAAATATTATAATTAGAAGAATAATCCTAATTTCGGTAAATAGATAGTAGTACTCGTTAGGGTTTAATAGGTTAGCCCTCGAACTTGAAACCCTCTAGTTTTTCATTCAAATTGAAATTAAAGACCGATAGCCAAATCGTAATCAATCTACCCAATTAGTTATGGTTTCTTTTCTTTTCTCGACTTCGGTCGAGTGGTGACTCCAAAAATTATTTTCAATGAAAAACTGGAATTTCTCAATTTCTTTAATCGATGATTAATATTAAACAGGGTTAGGATTGAGTATTAATTAGGAAATGGGAAATTAATTTTAAATAAAAGAAACTGAAAAATTAGGCTCGACAGTTTGGCGACTCTATTAAGGACCGCTAGAGGGCTAGCTATTAGAAGTTATTGAAAAAAAGGATTATTTTTCAAAAAAATAAAAAGATGAAATAATAAAAAACTTAGGTAGGTTATTTTGTATATATGTATATTTTATTTCTTTTTGCTAACATTTTTTTTTTTGTTGCAGTTTATTTAAGGGGGTAGTTTTGGAAGGTTTACTTTTATTTTATTTTTCTGTATGATAAATACATGGTAGAAACAGTCAGAACCAGGCCGTCTTAGGACCTTAGGAGGGAGACCATTGTGTAACCTTTGGATATTGTAGGGTAACCACCTTCCGAGGTCGATCAAGCTACCCCACTTAAGTTCAAATGTGAAAACAGAATTGTTGCTTTGAAAAATGTAATGGTTGTAGAACTTGAGAACCTTTAGAACTCATCCTTTTGCATTACACGAAAACTTTTCTTTCAAAAAATCGCAAGAACCTATGATGTGGCAAATCTAAATGGACAAGGGCAATTATGAAGTTGCGATTGTAGTTGTAATATTTCTTTATAAATAATTTGTAATAATTTTATGTAAAGTTTTAGAATATGTTGTAATTGTAATTTTGATTTCGATCAGTCATGGCTAGATCAAGTCAAGAGCCTTTTGAAGACATTCATATCCACCTACCGCATTGGCCATAAAAATTGCTTCAAACGTGGTTTTGACTCTTCAGCCCAGATAAGCAGGAGTTTATCAAGAATAGGATTGGGCCCATCCTCTCTCTACAGAAGATCTTCATGAACATCACTCTAGTATAGGCCTTAGTCTACCTATGGGAGCTCGAATCTACTAGTTTCTGTATGGGCCTATATCAACTAAGCCCAACTTTAGAAGAATGCTCCCAATTGTTATAGGCTCCTATAATCACTAATGATGTCTATGTCCCAGACTTGGAAGCTGCAGCACCAAAGGTCTTCAGCAAGTTGTTGGGAATCAGAAAAACCGAAATAAACCGGGTTCTAAATCAAGGAAAAACCATTCGATTAGAGGATGTCATGGACTGGTTTTCTATTGAATTGAAGCATAGAGAAAAATGGGAGGTTTTTTGTGCAAATTTAGAAGCATGGCATCAGTACCGAGTCAACACTTTTATATTGGTGGTCTTCAATACTATCTTGTTCCCTGATAATAGATGCTAAGTTCACTTCAAAATTACGGAACTCGTACCCAATTCCTTGAAGGGAAATCATATGTCTTGGCCCTTCTGGCTGGGCGAATTTGGTTACTGAACCATCTCGAGAAAAAGAAACGAAGAGATTTGAAGACTACTATGGTCCTACTGGTGATCTGGTTTGTTAGCCACATGAGAAGTTACCAACTTGATTTCAATCAAGCTGAGTTTACTCAACAATACGATCTCATCAAATCTTTTGAAGAAAGAATTGAGCTACCAGAAAATATAGCTAGCCGTTACTAGGTCCAATACTTTTAGAGTATGAAAGCGGAAGAGTTGTTGTTAACACCCAGGTGGTTTGCAAGCAAGGAAATGATAAGAGGGTGTGAAGATTTCAAGGCAGTCCCTTTGATTAGCTTCAACCTTTGCACCGGATACGTCCAAGCCAATGGACTCGTTAAGGACATGATCCCCAAACTATCATTAGAAGCTGTCTCATTGGACTTCCAAAACCACGGCATGATGGTGGCTGACAAAGTAGTCAAGCTCCTGAGCATCCAAGCTCTTTAGTGCACAAGAAAGACCACCCCTACCACTAAAGGGATAGTAACCAGGAGTCAAACAACCAAAGGATTTCTTTATCACCAACTAAAAGGACTGAAAGATATGAAAGACAACAAAGGGAAGGGGGAAGTTCAAGTTGAAGCTAAACCCGAGAGAATGAGTTTAAGAGAGCAGGAGTTGGAAAACCATTGTAAGGAATATCATCAGAAGATAAAGGCATTCGAAGTACAATTGAAGAGGACTAAGGGTAAAGAAAAGCAGGCTCCCAAGATTCGAAAGAGGAAAAAGATGCAGGATGAGCCTACTAGCCACCAGGAGATTAGATTTTAGTTTTTTTTTTTTTTTTAATATTTTCTTTAGAATATTTTTTTTTTAAAACAAAATGGGAGATGTAAGGCTTCACAATTGCAAAAAATTAATAAAAGTTAGTTCGGTTTTGCCACATCAAAGGTTTCTTCCCAATTCTTAATTTTCCATTGCATTCGTGTGACATGCATCTTGCATTTATACGATTAACAACTCTTTTTTAGAAAAATGTAATATGTACTCAACCTTTGTTGAGTTGATCTTCGCCAAATCAAGTAAAATTTCAAGATAACTCCCAAATGTCAAGTCTTTTAGAGAAGTCTGATTAGAACACGTTCCTAGACCAGGATGGCCACTACTCAAGGAAATGACAGAGACCTTGAGATTAATGATCCTTCCGAGCTAAGGTTCCGTTCCATAGAAAGGGCTATGGAAAAGATGGTAGAATAAATGAGCTTCCTAGCAGACAGCATCGCTAATGAAGAAAGCTCCAAGACCCATTATGGGAAGAATGCACATGCTCCTGAAGCAGAGCACGAATATAAAAAAGACCCATTCAAATCAGAAGGAGTTTACCCAAAAGACAACCTGACCTTTGAACCTGACACGTATACAGCCCCGAGACCTGTTGACCAAGGGCCTAGTATGGACAGCTTGAAAGAATTAGAAAAGAAATTGACACAACAGATAACTGAGAAGATGAAGGCACTTATAGGGTATGATGGAGTTGAACAGGCGGGGATCACTGAATTTTCCGTGTATGACATAGGATCATACCCTGAGAAGTTTAAGGTACTAGAATTTGAAAAGTATAACGGGACGGGTTACCTTAAGCTCCACATTAGGTTGTACGTCAGGAAGATGGGTAAATATGTTCAGTACGATCTACTCGTGGTATAAACATTCCAAGATAGTCTGACTGAATCGGCCCTGACTTGGTATGCCCAACTTGATTTGAACCAGATAAATACATGGGAGAAACTTGCTAGAGCATTTTATGAACAATATAAATTCAACGTAGAAGTAACCCTAACTATAATGGACCTAGTTGCCTTACGGAAGAAGAATAATGAATCATTCAAAGAATACGCTCAAAGATGGAGGTCCTTAGCTGCAAGAATCTCTATTCCTACGACTGAGAAGGAGCTCACATCGGCTTTCATTAACACCTTGGAAAGGCCCTACTTCCCCTATCTCATCGGACAGGCTTCGTCCAGTTTTGCTGAAGTAGTAGCGGCAAGGTGCAGGATTGAAAGTGCCGTTTCTTTTAGTAAGCTGCAAGAGCCAGCAAATAGAAGACCACCAGTGTCATCATCTGGTCCCAGACCAGCCGACAACAAGCCTAAAGAATCTACGGTTGGTATGATAAATTCAAATGTCAGACTAAACGCTCAAGTCACTTTCAGGATGAATCCTCCTTCTGCTCAGCAACAGTTCAGAGACCAGCTTTAAATTAACAGGACTTATAAACAATTTACCAAGATACCGATCCCTTTAAGTCAAGTCTTCGAGAAGTTACGAAGGGATAATTTGATATGGTATAAACTTCCTAGTGATCGATACCGACCGAGAATCTTTGACCCCACAATAAAGTGTGAATACTACTGTAGACAAGTGAGGCATTCGACTGATGCATGCTGGAGACTGAGGAACAAGATTCAAGACTTGATAGATAAAGGGACAGTACAGCTAGATTTTGTGGAAGCCCCAGTTCCTAACGTTAACAATAATCCCTTACCTAACCATGGGCCGATGATTGGTATGATTTTTTATGACTGCGTTGTCAACGTCATTGATTCAGATAAGAAGCCTAAGGTTTTTGAGTTTTATACTAGGAACCAGACTTTAGAAGTGAAGAGGTACACATTTTACGTACCATTGCCACCAGAAAATTACAAGGCTGCTCCATTTAACTATCACCTGGTAAATCAGGAAAAACCAGGTCCTTTAGTAGGGGGCATTACTCGATCGGGAAAGATTTACCACATAAGAGAGGAACATGGAAGGAAGGTCATACTGGAAGAATCAAACAATAAGACGGTGGCCAAACACATTGAAGGGCTATCAGCCTTTACCAAAATAATCAAGTCGAGTGAGTATAAAATCATGGATCAACTTAGTAAGACTCCTACACAAATATTGTTGATGAGCTTGTTAATCACATCTTAACCACACAGGGAGGCTTTGTTTCGTACTTTAAATGAGGTGAAGGTCCCTCGTGAAATTCCAACTGAGAAGATGGGGCTGGTTATTAATTCTATCTTCGCAATGGATCAAATTTCTTTTTCAACTGAAGAATTGGGTGAAGAAGGGAACAAGCATACAAAGCCACTCTTTATCATGGTAAGGAGTAACGACATAATCATCACCAGGGTGCTCATTGACAATAGATTGTCACTAAATGTCTGCCTACTTGCCACCTTAGATTTGTTAGGCATCGACACGACTACAATTAGGCCTTCTTCCACAACAGTTAAGGCCTTTAATGGTTCCAGAAGAGAGATTATAAGAGAAATTGATTTATCTGTGAATATTGGCCCTTAGCACTTTATCATTCGATTCCAAGTCATGGACATTCCAAAATCCTTCAATTTACTCTTAGGAAGACCTTGGATTCATGCAGCAAGGGCCATACCCTCGAGCTTGCACCAAAAGTTGAAGTTTATCTCAAATGGCTAGGTGATTACAATTCTGTGAGATCAAGATTATGAAATCTACAAGGAAACGGCTATACTCTACATAAGAAGTGAGGGACAAAAAGAGTTGGGATTGTAAATGTTTGAAGAAGTGAGCATGATTACTGGTTTTGACAGAGAAGATGATAGAAGAATAGAATTCAAGGAAGGCCAGATCAGCACTTACGGTATTGGCTACAATCCTACCTCGGCAGAAGAATTCTAGAAGAAACAAGCGAGGGGCAAGAGAGGTAACAGATTATATCATGACTCGATGACCTTTCCTCCGCTAGCTGAGACATTCATACGGGAGGAGACTCAAGCTCGAGAATCTTGTCAAGAAGGATCAACAAGCTTGTCACATAAGTTCCAGCATCATTTGAATAATTGGTTCTCCATCCCGGCGAATGGCAGCGGGTCTTCCCTAGGGTAAAGGGTGACCCGTGGTTAGTATTTTCTGAATTTTTATTTTCAATAGTCATTGTTTCAAATGTATTGTCGAACCTTTTGTTCAAAATTAGCTAGGCCCTTATCTCATTTGAGATCCACTTCCATTTATTCAATGAAATCTTAGTTCATTTCTTTCCTGTTGTGTTTTAGTTCTCTTTTGCTTACATACACTTTTCTTTATGCATTCTCATTCAGATCCAATGAACCAAGCGAAAACCAGGAATATCTCGCATAGGTAGAAAATGAGAATATCGATATTGCTTCCAGCCTTACTAGGTTAGTCGTTGGGAGCAATGTCGATGACTACAATAATATACAAAAGGAATGGCAAAAACATGAATTGGGCAGAATCACTATTGATGAACCGATTGAGACAATTCATGTGGGGAACGAAGAAAATTCTAAGAATAAAAAAATTGGGGCAAGTTTAAAAGAGAAACAAAAAACAGAAATGATTACGCTATTAGCCAAATATCAAGACGTGTTCGATTGGTCATATGAAGATATGCCTAGGTTGGACCAGTCAATTGTAGTCCACTGTTTAACCACACAAGAAGACGCCAAACCAATAAAGCAAAAGTTAAGGAGATTTCGACCTAACGTCTTGTTGAAGATTAAAGAAGAAGTGAAGAAACTACTGGAAGTTGGATTCATTGAAGTGCCAGATTACCCGGAATGGGTAGCTAATATTGTTTCAGTAATGAAGAAGAATGGGAAAGTCAGAGTGTATGTAGACTTTCAAGATCTCAACTAAGCAACGCATCAAGATAATTTTCCATTGCCTCACATTGATGTCTTAGTGGATAACACGGCCAGAAATCATCTATTTTCTTTCATGGATGGTTTTTCGGGATATAATCAGATCCGGATGTCCGAAGAAGATAAGACAAAGATGACTTTCATTACGACTTGGGGAACATTTTGCTACAAGGTGATGCCATTTGGGCTTAAGAATGCAGGCGTAACATATCAGTCGTCAATGGTTGCAATTTTTCGTAATATGATGCATACAGAAATAGAAGTGTATGATGATGATATGATTGCAAAATCCAAGGAAGAGGAAGATCACTTAGAAAACTTGAGGAAGCTGTTTGATAGACTGAAGAAGTACCATTTAAAGTTGAATCCGGAGAAATGTACCTTTGGTGTGACATCAGGAAAATTGTTGGGATTCATAGTTAGCTAAAGAGGTATTGAAGTCAATCCTGATAAAGCCAAAGCCATAATTGACATGCTTCCTCCATAAACACTTAAGGAAGTACGAAGATTGCTAGGGCGTTTAAATTACATAGCCCAATTCATATCATAGTTAACAGATAAATCCCGCCCTCTTTTTAAGCTATTAAAGAAGAACACGAAGATCAAC
Organism: Lumnitzera littorea; assembly: GCA_024138015.1. Taxonomy (NCBI): domain Eukaryota; kingdom Viridiplantae; phylum Streptophyta; class Magnoliopsida; order Myrtales; family Combretaceae; genus Lumnitzera; species Lumnitzera littorea. Next base: position 125,414,377 of record JAMXBB010000002.1, read on the forward strand.
TGGAATGAGGAATGCGAAGAGGCTTTCACTAAAATCAAAGAATACCTCATGAAACCTCTAGTGTTAATAGCTCCTAAACTTGGAAAGCCGTTGTTTTTGTACCTAACCATAATGTTCGAATCCATGAGATCCGTGCTTGGCTAGAAGGATGAAGAAGGGAAAGAGCGGGTTGTTTACTATCTAAGCAAGAAGTTCATAGAAGGGGAGCAGAAATACTTAGAAGCCGAAAGAACCTGTTGTGCATTCGTTTGGGTTATGCATCAGCTCAGACAATATACACTTTATTATCAAATTGAGTTGATAACACAACACGATCCTTTAAAATACTTAGTTAAAAAACCAGCTCTCATTGGTAGAGTTTCAAAGTAGCAGACGTTGCTGATGGAATTTGACATTAAGTATGTGAGCCAAAGTTCAGTCAAGGGGCAAGCTTTGGCGGATCAATTAGCAGAGAATCCTTCTGAGGATACCCTTCAAGAAGTACGGGTTGAGTTTCCTGATGAAAGTATTATGGTAGTAGGAAATGATTCTGATTATGATTATGAAGTAGTCGAAAAATCTTCAGGGTGGAAAATGTTCTTCGATAGAGCAGCTAATGTGTCTGAATGTGGAGTCGGGGCAATTCTGGTATCGCTTGAAGGTACATAATTTCCAATGGCTGTGAGACTGGTTTTCCCGTGTACTAATAATATTACAGAATATGAGGCGTGTATTTTAGGACTCAAAATCGCATTGTTTAAGGAGATACAGGAATTACAGGTATATGGAGATTCTTCATTGATCATAGGCCAAGCTCGGGGTAAGTATAAGATGAAAGACCCCAAATTAGTCCCTTACCGCCAACACCTAGCCGAGTTGATAACCAAGTTCGAAAAAATTATATTTGTATACGTATCAAGGGTTTAAAACCAATTCGCTGATGCTCTTGCTACTTTGGCATCAATAATTCAGATATCGAGAGGAGTGAAGATTCAATCACTTAAAATTGAAATTGAAGAAAAGCCCGCTTTTTGTTTGGTAATGGAAAGTTCGTATGACAAAAAGCCTTGGTATCATGATATTAAAATGTTTCTACAACATGGTACGTACCCCGAAGGAGTAGAGAAGGACAAAAAATTAATTAGAAGATTGGTAGCTCAGTACTTGATAAGTGATTCTACGCTGTACCGACGATCGTTTAACGGTACGCTTTTACGTTGTGTTGATGGGAAAGAGGCAGAGATGCTAATGAAAGAAGTGCACGAGGGAGTATGTGGCTCCCACATGAATGGCTACATGCTTGCCAAGAAAATCATGAGGATGGGATATTACTGGTTAACTATAGAAGCGGATTGTATTGGACATGTTAGATGCTGCCATTTGTGCTAGATCTATGCAAACAAGATAAAGGCTCCACCTCAAGAATTGCATACACTATCAGTACCATGGCCTTTTTCGATGTGGGGAATAGATATCATTGGCTTGATCACTCCAAAGGTATCTATCGGGCATCAATTTATATTGGTAGCTGTTGATTATTTCACTACGTAGGTTGAAGTCTCCTCCTACTTTAATGTGACGAAGGGAGTAGTGGTCAAGTTCATCAGGAGAGATATACTGGCTCTGTATGGTACGCTAGAGACAATTATTACTAACAATGGTACGAATTTGAATAATAAATTGATGTCAGAGTTATGCCGACACTTCAGGATTATTCATAGAAATTCTACTCCTTATCAACCCCAAATGAATGGAGCCGTGGAAGCGGCCAATAAGAACATCAAAAGAATTATTGAGAAGATGGTCATTACATATCGAGATTGGCATGAGATGTTACCATTTGTACTCATGGCCTATCGAACTTTTATCAAAACATCAACAGGAGCAACCCCCTACTCGTTGGTATATGAAATGGAGGCTGTACTATTAGTGGCGGTTGATAACTCTGATTTTAAACATATTTCATATGGTGATTTTATAGAATTTCCCTTGCATTTTTGGTTTTCTTTAAAGAAATTGATACTTAATTGAGTAAAATTTTTATTTCAAGGTTTAAACGCGTTCTAGGATCGAAAACGAAGAAAAGGAATCAAGTTTCACTCAATTCGGAGTTCAAACGAAGAAGTTATGAAGTTTTGAAGTTATGCAGAAAAATTTGCATGGTGCAGAAAGTTACACGACCTGGGGACACGGCCATGTTTGGTGACGAAAACAGAATCCTTGTAATACATATATAAAAGGATATCTTAGGGTTTCAAAAGAAGAGAGACATTAGAGAAACGGAGAGACACGAGAGAAGAGAAGAGACTTGAGGAGAAAGAGAAGAAAGAGGCGAGAACAATATTAACTTCAAGATTAGAGAGATTGTTCATCAATTAAAGGGGTTTTCCATGTTTTATTTTATGTTTTTGATGGAACTCGTTTTTAGATTCATTATGATAGCTTAGAATTCGAGTATTTAGGATTATGTAACCTAGGGTTTCATGTGACTCTTGAGTTGATTTATAAATTTCAATAAAGTTTCTATTCCTTCTTGATTCAATTATGTTGTTTAATTGTTGATTGATAATTCTAGAGTATCAATATATGATATTATGCATGATGATTGAGAAATTGTATGTGTAATTAGATCTTAGCATAATTGAAGAGAATTACATGTATACTTAGAGATAAGATATAGGTTTCTTTCGGAAAGTTGATTGTTTGTATGGGAATTCATTATACATTAATGCAATTCTAAGTTATATTACTAAGTGAAGAGATTCCGGTAAATAATTTAGGATTAGGGTTAATATGCTTGAGAAAGATATTAGCTTTAATTGTGAATCCCTCCGGTCAAGAATAATAGAAATTGAATTGAATATATTTTAAGCGGTCACATGTTAAACACTAGGGGAAATAATTCCTAAATACGTTATTAATTTCTTGAAGTCGTTCGTAGTTTTATTGCTTTCTAATTTGCTTAATTAAGTCTCATAATTAGTTTAGATGGTTAATTTCAATATTTTTAATTCATTCAATTTATCACAATTTTCTGGTTAGATAATAAAGCTAAGATTAATATTAGTACTCAAAATTTCTGAGGAATCGACTCGGACTCACATCCGCTATATTAAAATTGATAGGTGCACTTACTTCGTATCAGCGGTTGAGATCCCATCTCTCAAAATATTGTCGGAAACTCAGTTAGATGAGGCTGATTGGATAAATAAGCGTGTTGAGCAATTGAATCTAATTGATGAAAGGAGGCTGGTAGCTTTGTGCCACAACATCTGCTATCAGCAACGAATGGCCAAGGCTTTCAACAAAAAAATACGACCCCAAAGTTTTGAGTAAGGAGATATGGTGTTGAGGAAGACTTTGCCTAACAAAACTGATTCGAGAGGGAAATTTGCTCCAAACTATAAAAGGCCTTACATTGTGAAGAAAGTATTGCCTGAGGGAGCTGTTATCTTGTCCCAAATGAATGGCCCGAACTTCAAGGACCCAATAAACGTTGTCGCATTGAAGATGTACTATCCTTGAACATCAATGAAATTTTTGTTCAGATTATAAAATGCAAACAATCTTAATATTACTGTGGTCTCATTTTCATTTTCTACATGCAAAGTTGGTATTCCTAGTAGTCGTTAACATTGGATAATATCCTTAGCCCCTTTCTCATTCCACTAAAAGACCCCATTTCTCGCTCTATCCTCTATCCAAGTAAACCTTACACACAAGAAGCACAAGAAAAAATAAACACTTAACTTAAAGCGATGCCTATTGATGAAAATTCTTTTAATACTTTATTGTGGTTAACTCCCCAAGAAAGGGAGACTTGTTTCCTATTTTTCAAGGTAGGGCCATGTTCAGAAAGAATGACGTGTGGCACATAAGTAGAAACTCACTTGAGAATGGATGTTTACACGAAAAGCCAATGTTTAGACTGGAAATTCAACATAGGACATCTTTGTTCAAGAAATGAATATGTTTTATATTCATTTTAGGCTTAAGTTGCTTTCACAGGAAAAAAAGAAAAAGAAAAAGAAAAAGAAAAAAAGAAAAAAAAAAGGGTTAGAAAGAGACGGAAGAAAAGCAAGAACAAGAAAAGGCAATGGTAAGAGTCAAAATCGTTGGTTCTAATCGGATTGCTTAATAAGATATTTAACTACTTGGGAACTATCACTTGAACCAGGTAAGTGGTTCTAAGCCTGATAAAATATTGCATTGGCATTTGGTTTCCCCCTAAGGATGACAGCTTGTTTTCCAAAAACAATTAATTATTAGGATAGCTAGTTCTTAGATCATAGTCCCAATTTATAATCTCTTAGCGAGTCAGCCAACTCGTAGAGCATGGTTCCAATCCAGAGTTCCTTAGACTCCTAGTCACCCGACTCATAGAATGTTGCCCAACCCATAATTTTTTAGGGATTTAGTAAGCTCAAGGAGCGCTATCCCAACCAAGTTTCTTCATTTTTAGGTTTTAGCTAGCTCAAATGACGCTTTGATCGCCTTGGCTAGTAAGCTCATTAGGGTATGACCAAGTTTCCTTATTTTTAGGTTTTAGCCAGCTCAAAGGGCGCTTTAACCGCCTTGATTAGTTAGCTCATTAGGGTATGACCAAGTTTCTTCATTTTTATGTCCTAGCCAGCTCAAAAGGCACTTTGACCGCCTTGGTTAGTCAGCTCATTAGGGCACGACCAAGATTCTTCATTTTTAGGTCTTACCCAGCTCAAAGAGCGCTTTGATCGCCTTGGTTAGTTAGCTCATTAAGGCACGACCAAGTCTCTTCATCTTTAGGTATTAGCCAACTCAAAGGGCGCTTTGACTGCCTTAGTTAGTCAGCTCATTAAGGCACGATCAAGTTTCTTCATCTTTAGGTTTTAACTAGCTCAAAGGGCGCTTTAACCGCCTTAGTTAGTCAGCTCATTAGGGCACGACCAAGTTTTTTCATTTTTAGGTCTTAGTTAGCTCAAAGAGCGCTTTGACCGCCTTGGTTAGTGTAAGCCCTAAAGCTAAGTCAATTGATCGTAGGATTGAACTTAGGACATAAGGTTTTGGGCGATCGGTTAAAGAATCTGATCAAACCTTAAATTATAAACTATTGAGAGAAATATTAGTAAAAATAGCCCCGTAAACTTGAATTTAAGAAAATAAGTAATAAAATAGGAGACTATAAAATTTTCAAATTTTAAGCATAATAATTGCTAATTACCGAAAAGGTAAAAAGTGTAATCTAATAACTAATAAATTACTAGAGATAGATTATATGTATACTAAAAATTTTAGAATGACCAAAATAATAATTAAGAATGTTCACATGTACTTCACATGTATTTACGTGTAGATAAAAATACGCGAAATTACCTAAATTGGCAAAAAATTTAGTAAATAATTAAAGAAAATTATAAATTAATTATGGGAAAATCAGAAAAAAATCAGAAGAGTGTGGAATGATGCAAATTTGGTCGTGCCAAGTCAGAACCTGAAAAAGAAAAATCAACCAATTAAATTAGAACAACATAAAAGCCACAAATTTAGGGATAAGGCAATTGTCTTGTCCAATTTAATGCACAATAATTATAATAAATCTCTATAAATAGCAAGAAAAATTCAGAAGCTCATTTGGACAGATAAAAATAAAAAAAAAAAATTAGGGAGAGGCGAAAATTGAGAGAAAAATTCGGTTTAGAAAAAAATTAGAAAAAACTGTGCAATTAGGGCTTTCAAAGGGAACCTACACCAGACGAGCAGCTGGAAGTGGATAGCCACCACCACTACACGGTGGTGGCAGCGCCCAGGCCGGCCGACAAGGCCATGGCGGCCGGTGGTGGCTGGAGTCACCCAAATCGGTGAGTCCAATTTCCAGCCCGATTCTTGTATAATTTTGTAAAAATAGTAAATATTATTAGAAAATTATGAATTTTGTTATTCTGAAATATTTTTGTATGTAGTTTGTAGGAAAAATATTATTTTGATGAAAATATGTCTCGTGATATAGGGTCCTTAAGAAATCATACAAAACCGAGCATGTTTTGGTTTAGAAATAAATGACCTTAGGAGTGTAGTTTCGAGCCCAAAATTTTTGTGTAGATTACTTGGATGATATAGATGATATAGAATAGTGCTATGAAGCCTGTTTTTAAAAATTAATTTTTGAAGTTTTTAGATAATTTTTAAGCCTTAAAATGGTGCATAAAATAGGTAATTTAAGGTTAATTAAGTAATTAAATTATTAATTATTGATTTAGTGAATAATTATATGTTTTAGGATGTTGAAATTTGATGGAGTATGATACTTGTAACATTTAGGGTGTTAGATGTAATTATTAGGTTAATTATGTAGTAAATTAGTAATAGAAAAACATAGTAAATTATAAGTTAATTTTGTAAATTAGGATAATTAGGTGTAAAACCTGATCTAGGATAAATTTAGACATTTTGAAATGATAATTGATGTTAGAGATGGTAATTAGGGTGATAGAAATATTAGAAGTGCATTATGTATATAAAAGGTAACAATATATAATATGTAATTTTTAGAAATATAATAAATAGAAAATATTATAATAAAAATTGATATTTTGAGAATAATAAAAATGTACAATAAATCTGATAGGAAACTTGAATTTATGGAATTATATGAAAAATGTAAAAATTTATTACATTAGGAGTGAATTCGGTACACTAATACGGATTTAAGTGTACCGAGTAAAATAAACACTGACTAAGGGTAATGATGGTATTTAGGAGATTGGAAAGTAATGTAATTAATTTCACATTATGAGTTGAAACGAATTTCTAGGGTTGGAATATAAAACACTACTTAGAAATCGAACTAGAACTTAATTTAGAAATCGATGCGGGAACCGAAACTGAACCCGAACCTAACCCCAACCCTAGAATAATTATAAAAGACCTAAGACCTAGATAATTAAGCATATTAAACCCTAAACAAAACCTAACAATAAGCGTTATAGGATAAAATGAACCTATTATAGTTATATGAAACACTGAAACCACGTTTGTGTTATAGGGATGATCGGCGATGGCTTGAGCAAGTCGGACCTCGAGTGAGTGAGCGAGGAGTCAAGGTAAGTTGGGATTAATACGATGCTATATATTGGAGGCTTAAGATTATGCTTATCTGTGTTTGCTAGATAGTTGAATGTGTGCATGTGCTTGATTATGGGTGATGCTATGATTCTGTTTGTTGCTCTAGTATGTATTGTATGATTTGTATGAAACGATTGATCACTCTAAACTGGACTTAATCAAATATATGACTAGTAATCATAATCGGACATGCATGGCAACCTATTAGGGGAACTTAGACTCTCCGGCCAAATACCGACCCCTTAAAAAAGGATAGCGCAGGATTGCATAATGGTCCCTTCTTCATCCTTAGTCGAACTAAGTGACAGGAGAGGAGGTCACAGCGAGGGTGAAGTCAGTGGTTCGAAGATAGTCGCGGAAGGAGCGAGGTCTCTATTGCACAAGCCTGGGTTTGGTCGTAAGCTGCTGTTGCATTAATGGCAACTCCTCAACCCGGATTATAGCAGGCGCAATTTCTCTAATCTCATGACGGGCCGGACAATGTCGTGCGATGGCATTTGCTTGCACATGCCTTACACCTAATAAGTTGATTGAAAACCTTGTTGTATTTGTGGTGTAGTTTTAAGTCCTCCATCCTAACTTACTGAGCTGTGGTTGCTCACATCCCTATAGACGTTATGCAGGTGCTGGCTAAAAAGCGGCAAACAACTACTCTGAAACTAGCAACCGTTGGATCCTGGGGAGTGAGGAAAAACATTGAAGAATCAACACATATTTTATTACTTATCATTTCTGATTAATGTAATAACCGAATTATAGTGATTATATATAACTTTTCTCACTTTTTTAGGTAAATGAATTATTTAAATTACAAACTGTTTACTTCAAAGTGGGTTAGTCGTGGACGCCTTGTGTAGATCAAGTCTAAGATAGCGGTTGTAAGGCCAACTTCTATCTTAGGATGGTTTACACGGCGGGCCTGTTACGACTCTGCCGCTTCGAGGTGTAACAGTTAGTCAGCTCATTAGGGCACGACTAAGTTTCTTTATCTTTAGGTCGTAGCCAGCTCAAAGGGCACTTTAATTGCCTTGGTTAGTCAACTTATTAAGGCACGACGAAGTTTCTTCATCTTTAGTTTTTAGCCAACTCAAAGGGCGCTTTAACCGCCTTGGTTAGTCAGCTCATTAGGGCACGACTAAGTTTCTTCATTTTTAGGTCTTAGCCAGCTCAAAGGGCGCTTTGATCGCTTTGGTTAATCACTCATTAGGGCATGACCAAGTTCCTCATCTTTAGGTTTTAGCCAGCTCAAAGGGCGCTTTAACCACCTTGGTTAGTCAGCTCATTAGGGTATGACCAAGTTTTTTCATTTTTAGGTCTTATCCAGCTCAAAGGGCGCTTTGACCGCCTTGGTTAGTCAGCTCATTAGGACCCGACTAAGTTTTCTCATCTTTAGGTCTTAGCCAACTCAAAAGGCGCTTTGACCGCTTTGGTTAGTCAACTTATTAGGGCACGGCCAAGTTTCTTTATCTTTAGGTCTTAACTAACTCAAAGGACGCTTTGACCGCCTTGGTTAGTCAGCTTATTAAGGTACGACCAAGTTTCTTTATCTTTAGGTCTTAGCCATCTTAAAGGACGCTTTGACTGCCTTGGTTAGTCAGCTTATTAGGGCACGATTAAGTTTTTTTATCTTTAGGTCTTAACCAGCTCAAAGGGCACTTTGACCGCCTTAGTTAGTCAACCCATAAGGGGCATGACTAAGTTCTCATTATTCTTTTTAGGGATTTTTACCAACCCATAAGGGCGCTACCCCTCGCTATTCTTCATTTTAAACTAATCGTCGTCAAGTGTCTTAACGTTCCTTAGGATAAAGTCATCCCGAGGTAAAAACGGTATCTCTTTTGTCTTTATAGTAAATTTTTACTCAAACTTCACCACAAAGAGGAGCAGCTGTAAATACCTAATTTTTTATTTTTTTATTTTTTTATTACAAAGAGGGTCTTAATTCAAAAAATAAAAAATAAAAAAATTAATTAATTAATAAAAGATAAAAATAATAAAAAATAACAAATGATGAAAATACCAAAAAAATAAGAAAAGGAAAAATTATAAAAAGTTTTGTAGAATTTTAGGAAGTAACTTATATTAGGAACAAATAGTTTTAGTTTTAGTTTTAGCTTAGTATAAATAATTATTTTAGGAAATCGAGTGTTTTAAGTACAATTTAGTTATACTAAAAATTAAGGTGTAGTCCAACGGCCTAACGGATAAGTATTGAAGTATTGGATTAGATTTAATTTGAGGTCTTGGGTTCGAGTCTCTCTAGGCACTTATGTCTTTTATTTTTCTATCTTTTACAAAAGCAAGTTGAATACACGGAATTCATATCTAATCAAAATTATTTGAATCTAGTTTGATTAGATTTGGATTGATATAAAGGAGTCGGATCTAGTTTAATTAGATATGCTTTGATATGATTTTGTTTGGCTTTTAAAAATACATACACTCCCGAAAGAAGGGGGATCCTTGGTCCATCTACTGCACTTTAGGTAGAGACGTACAACAGCAACTCCAGCACTAAGCTGCAGATATATGCCAAATCCAACTACGAATTAGTACTGCACCTGAGCACTCCACAGATATCAACAATAGCTCCATCCTGATCGCAGTAGTATAAAACAACCCCAATCACTGCTGTATAACACGCTGGAGACCTGATTGATAAACACTAATTCCACACACTGTCTACCATACTGTACAGTGACTTCGACGGCACACACCACACCCGACCTTGCTTAAGCACGAATGTTACTCGCACGAACGACAAGCCCACACACGCCAGCATGTTCCTTGATCCATCATCACATGTCTTCACTACTATCCCAAACACACTGTTGATCATCCCAACGACAACAAACTACAGTGATCAGACTCCACAACCCAACAGCACTCCATCTCTAGGCCGTACAAGTCATTGACCAAGCTCTAATCCACAATCAGTTGCACACTAATCGATCACTATAGCAATATATACGACCACACTCCACTGCTGAACATGCTCACGCCAAACAACACTATCCATTGCCATTCTTCAACTGCACACACACTCACAAGGATACAACACCACACTTTGCACATAGCCCTACAGCCGCAACTGCATCACTGTTACACAAAATAGCACATCCAAGCCTCGCGATTCACAACTTGCTCTGCTAATGCAACCTCGCTCCAATCGTCGCCCACGCTTTAGCAGCTCCTTGTCGACCAACATCAATTGACTGAATACGTATGCTGCCCACATACATCTACAACACCGAATAGCATACAAAGCCACTGCCGTGGATAGCAACTCAGGTTTTGTTCTTTAGATTTTTATTTAGTTATTTATTTATTAGTATATTATATTATATTATTATTATTATTTATGTTAATAACATAATATATAAATAGTATGTATATATATATAAGTATATATTAGTTTAGGAGATTTTTTAATATTATTTTTTTTATACATTAAGTATATTATATGATATTATTAATTTATTTAGGTAGATAGTTATTTAATAGTAGTAATATATATATATATTATGTATGTATTAGCTCAGGAATTTTTCGAATTAGGTTTGTTATGATTCTTCACATAGAAAACTATTTTTCAAATAAAAATTAATAAAAGACCCTTTTAAAAAATTTTAAGACGTTTTAAAAAGTTTTCTTTAACACTTGAGAATTAGGACTCTTTGGATTTTATTTGAATAAATTAAATTGGTTAAACACATAAACTTGGTTGGTTTTTTAGAAATTAAAATAAATCAACTTATTAAAGTTTTTTAGAAAGAACTACGATTATCTGATCCCGGCTAACGAGTACATAGGCACCTTCGGGGCAACGATAAAATATATAGAAACTTAAGTCTTTTTTTTTTCTCTCTTTTTATTTTATTTATTTATTTTATTTTTAAATATTATAATTAGAAGAATAATCCTAATTTTGGTAAATAGATAGTGGTATTCGTTAGGGTTTAATAGGTTAGCCCCCAAACTCGGAACTCTCTCGTTTTTCATTCAAATTGAAATCAAAGACCAATAGCCAAATCATAATCAATCCATCCAATTGGTTAAGGTTTCTTTTCTTTTCCCGACTTCGGTCGAGTGGCGACTCCAAAAATTATTTTCAATAAAAAACTAGAATTTCTCAATATCTTTAATTGAGGATTAATATTAAACATGATTGGGGTTTAGTATTAATCGGGAAATGGGAAATTAATTTTAAATAAAAAAAACCGAAAAATTAGACTCGACAACATCATTCATACCATACTTACTCTTTCTTACGACCTGGGCCTAGAACCTGAGGCTTGTCCTTCCTTCGCCCCTTAAAGAAGCATACGAGCTAAGAAGCAAAACATGGCTTCTTCTTCTTAGTACGGGTAGCTTACAAAACACTCATTAGTGATGTTTAAAAACTGTGCTCTTTATGAGAAGATGTTGTGGCAATAAGGTCTGTTCGTTCGAAGTTGTACAAATTCAACAATACAATTACGCCTTTTAATGTTGGAGTTATCTCCCTCCACAAAGTGATAAATGTGTGGGTTTGAATACTCCAACGCAAGATGATTACCCGCCATACTTTCATTCCACTCATTTGCAGGAACCATAACCTAGTAGAAATAGTAATAGCATGGAGGACTTTAGCCTTATTCAGTAAAGTTATGTATTCCAGTTTCTTTGCAATATACGTTACCCAATCAACCCATCCAAAGGGTGACTCCTTCAGGAATGAGAATTAGGTGTTGGAAAGAGGTAGCTCTCTCCTCTCGTTTTTGAGGTAACTCTCTCCTTTCGTTTCTAAAGTGCAACATTGAATTTCTCCTGATGGTATCTTTAGAATTAGCACGAAGGTTGCGCTCGATAAGTTAGAGACCACCATCAGTACGAAGTGTTGCTCATACTTCTCGACACTTGGCTTTGTCTCAGAAGGTGTCTTTAGAGATAGTCTTGTCCAACTACTTATCTAAGGATACGGGATGAGTGGTGGACATTTATCTTGATGCACCAATAAATCCTTCATCTTCGTTACTTCTATGGTTTGACTTGAATCAGTCTTTATCTCTTTTCCTACGAGAACACAAAATTAATATATTCTCCAAGTCAAGAAATCAATACTTAACAAGTTTCTTTGACAATAAAGGAAGGCTTATTATTTAGCCTCATTGGAGCTATAATAATAATAATAATAAAATAAAAGGTACATTTTTTTATAAAATTTTTTTAATAGATATTTTTATATTACTTATCAATTTATATGACGTGTTAGTATTATTGATTTTTTTTTTCTTTCGTCATTCATCATTTTACGGAACATTTACTAATTTATTGAAACCAGGATACTTTGAAAGTTAAAATAACATGCCTACGTCCAGGTGAAAGTTAAAAAAAAAAAAAAATTTACTTTCCCATTTTTTCTTATCCTCTTAATGATGGTACGGAATCTAGTGATAATCCTTGCGTTTTTACCAATTTTACTATCTTTTAGCTGTATGCTTCTTAGGAATAAAGTTCTATTGTTTATTAAGTTAATATTTATATTTGTGAATAATGATCCATTCAATTTATTATTATACTGTAATACATGACTTAACAGGAGAAAAAAGTGGATATCAATTAAAAAAAAGGGCTGATCAAGGAATATTACATAGTAAATCCAATAGAATTCATGCAATGAGTCAATTACGGGTAGTTTGTCAAAACAGCTTTATGTTAAATGTTTCACTTTTCCTTATATATATATATATATAAAAGGAAAAGGAAGGACGATAGTATAATAATACATAAGGGATGAAATACATCTTAGCCTTGTAACGAATATCTCCATATGGAATATTTCATCCCTTATGTATTATTAGATTGTTGTCCTCCCTTTTCCTTATATATATATATATATCAATCCAGATGATATCTTTTAATTCATGGAATATACGAAAAGATAGCACCTTTCAATTGAAGAAATTATGGAAAACATGGGCGAGTCATGTGGTTTTAAAAATATCACAGGAATGAAGTTTGCTTTCTAAAAGAAATTGATGATTCTCGTACAAAGGATATATCATGGCAAATAATCTATCATTTAAAAAATAATAATAACAATAATCATAAAAAAAAGAAAGAAAATGCCTTTTACAATGATTGATAATTGTCGAGATTGTCTATGTTGATGATGTCACGCCCCGAAGCGGCAGAGTCGTAACAGCCCCGCCGTGTAAACCACCCTAAGATAGAAGTTGGCCTCACAACCGCTATCCTAGACCTGATCTACACAAAGCGTCCATAACTAACCCGCTTTGAAGCAGACAATTTGTAATTTAAATAAATCATTTATCTAAGAAAGTGAGGAAATATATATATGCTATAATTCAGCTATTGTAATTAAGGTTTACAATATTTCTCCGTAATATATTTCCTAGTTGTTACATTATTCAAAATGAAAAGTAATTCTAAAATAAAAACTTAAACCTTAAAATATGTGTTTATTCTTCACATGTTTTTCCTTACTCCCCAGGATCCAGCAGTTGCTAGCTTCAGAGTAATTGGTTGCCGCTTCTTAGCCAGCACCTGCACAACGTCTATAGGGATGTGAGCAACCATAGCTCAGTAAGTTAGGACGGAGGACTTAAAACTATACCATACACACAACAAGGTTTTCAATCACTTATTAGGTGCAATGCATGTGCAAGCAAATGCCATCGCACGACGTTGTCCGGCCCGTCGTGAGATTAGAGAAATTGCGCCCGCTCTAATCCGGGTTGAGGAGTTACCGTTAATGCAACAGCTCACGACCAAACCCAGGCTTGTGTAATGGAGACCTTGCTCCTCCCGCGACTACCTTCGAACCACTGTCTTCACCCCCGCCGCGACCTCCTCTCCTGTCACTTAGTTCGACTGAGGATGAAGAAGGGACCATTTTGCAATCCTGCGCTATCCCTTCCGAAGGGGTCGGTATTTGGCCGGAGAATCCTAAATCCCCTAACGGGTTGCCATGCATGTTCGATTATGATTACTGATCGTATATTTAATTAAGTCCAGTTTAGGGTGATCAATCATTACATACAATTCATACAATATGTGCCAGAGCAACAAAAGAAATCATAGCATCACCCATAATCAAGCACATGCACACATTCATCTATCTAACAAGCACAACCAAACATAATCTTAAGCCTCTAAAATACAGTATCGTATTAATCCCAACTTACCTCGACTCCTCGCTCACTCACTCGAGGTCCGATTTGCTCAGGCCATCGCCGGTTATCCCTATAACACGAACGTGGTTTCAGCTTTTCATATAATTGTTATAGGTTTGTTTTATCCTATAATGCTTCTTGTTAGGTTTTGTTTAAGGTTTAATATGCCCAATTATCTAGGTATTAAGTCTTTTACAATTATTCTAGGTTTGGGGTTAGGTTCAGGTTTGGGTTCGGTTTTCGCATCGATTTCTAAACCAGGTTTTTAGTTCGATTTTTAAGTAGCGTTTTATATTCCAACCCTAGAAATTAGTTTCAACCCATAATGTGAAATTAATCACATTATTTCCCGATAACCTAAATACCATCATTACCCTTTGTCCGTGTTTATTTTACTCGGTACACTTAAATTCATATCAGTGTACCGAATTCACTCCTAATGTGACAAATTTTTACATTTTTCATATAATTCCATAAATTCAAGTTTCCTATCAGATTTATTGTGCATTTTTATTATTCTCAAAATATCAATTTTTATTATAATATTTTCTATTTATTATATTTTCAATAATTACACATTATGCATTATTGCATATTATGCACATAATGCATTTCTAATATTTCTATTATCCTAATTACTATCTCTAAACACCAATTATTATTTCAAAATGTCTAAATCCATCCTAAATCAGATTTTACTCCAAATTTCCCTAATTTACAAAATTAACTATTTTTTCCTATTACTCATTTATTACATAATTAACCTAATAATTACATCTAACACTTTAAATGCTATAAGTATCATAATCCATCAGATCTTAACACCCTAAAACATCTACTTATTCACTAAGTCAGAAATTAATAATTTAATTACTTAATTAATCCTAAATTACCCATTTTATGCCTCATTTTAGGACCTAAAAATTTCGAAAATTAATTTTTGAAAAAGGGCTTCATAGCACTGTTCTATATCATCTGAGTAATCTACACAAAAATTTTGGGCTTGAAACTACACTCCTAAGGTCATTTATTTCTAAATCGAAATGTGCTCGGTTTTGCACAATTTCTTAGGGGCCATATATTATACGATATAATTTCATCAAAATAATATTTTTCCTACAAACTACATACAGAAATATCCCAGAATAACAAAATTCATAATTTTCTAATTATATTTACTATTTTTACAAAAATTTACAAGATTCGGGCTGGAAATCGGACTCACCGATTTGGGTGGCTCCGGCCACCGCGGGCCGCCGTGGCCTTGTCGGCCGGCCTGAGCGCTGCCACCACCGTGTGGTGGTGGTGGCCATCTACTTCCAACTCCTCGTCTGGTGTAGGTTCCTTTTAAAACCCTTAACTGCACAGTTTTTCTTATTTTTTTTATTTTCTGGATTTTCTCTCGAATTTTCAACTCTCTCTAATTTTCTCTGATTTGTATCTGTCCAAATGTGCTCTGTAATTTTTCCTGCTATTTATAGGGCTTTGTGGAATTTATTGTGCATTAAATGGGACAAGACAATTGCCTTATCCCTTGATTTTTGGCTTTTATGTTGTCTTAATTTAATTGGCCAAATTTTTTCTTATTTTTCCCAGCTGCCACAACCCAATTCTGGATGATTCATGATTTTTCCTGATTTTTCTTGATTTTTCCTTAATTAATTATGAATTTTCTTTAAGCATTTAGTATTATTTTAACACATTTCGCGTATTTTAAGTAATTATGCGTATTTATACTTACACGTATATTCATATATAGTACAAATAAATATTCTTAAATATTATTTAGGTCATTCTATTATTTTTAGTGTACATATAATCTATCTCTAGTAATTTATTAGTTATTAAATTACACTTTTTGCCTTTTCGGTAATTAGCAATTATTATACTTAAAATTTGAAAATTTTATAGTCTCCTATTTTATTACTTATTTTCTTGAATTCACGTTTACGGGATCATTTTTACTAATATTCTTCTCAATAGTTTATAATTTGGGTTTGATCGGATCTTTTAACCGATCGCCCTACACCTTGGGTTCTAAGCTCAATCCTACGGTTACTGGGCTGAACTTTGGGGCTTACAGATGATGTGTACACTACGTTCTTGTGGGAAAAATCATGAAAGTTGCAAGCTATGGGCTAAAACAAGTAGTTAAAAAAAAAAGGAAAAGTCAAAGAAAAATAGAAGAAAAGAAATATCGTACCTTTTTTTTGTTGCTAACTTTTTGTTGTTGATTTTTTTTTTTTTTAGTTTCCACCAATCTATAAAAACGTAATAGCAAGTAAGTTAGAACAAGTAAAGTCTTACTTTGTTAATATCAAAATTCAATGAATGGTTATGAATATGTATAAGTATATGTTGCCGTCAGTGTGATTGTATTGTGCAAGGATAAGTTTTGGAGATTTAAGTGGGATTTGACAAATTTAAATGGTTTTGTTGATATTTGGTTTTGGAGATAAGATATTATAAGAATATTATTCATTGCTATAGAAAAGATTTAAAAGAGATTTCATATATTGTGTGAGGAAGTAGAAAATATTAGATGGTTTTTCCTTTGCTGCACAGTTTTCTTTTAATTTAGGTATAGATATATAGAAATATGGATGTTTTGTAAAAAAAAATAATAATAAAATAATAATATATAAATAAATATCGTATCGTACCGTGGGGCGTTGCCCCTACACCACCACACTATCTCTGCATAGGATAATGTAACTCTTGCAATCCTTGCAAGGGGTGTAAATGTTGTCTTTTCGTTTTGCAATGCTCCGTAGTTTTGCTCCACTTCGCGATAACATTGCTCCCATTTACCACTATGAATGTGATACACATTATTTGACAAATTAATCTCATAGGAGAAATAAGTCAATAGTGTAATACTAGTATATCATGCTTGACTCGTTAGTGATAAAAAAAAAAAAAAACCTCAATTCTATAGATATTAGAAGTAATCAAGCAAAATAAAGTCAACATTCGATTTGTTTACATAACAGTTGAAAAAACAATTTCTAAAAATGCTCGAAACCCCTTAATGTATCCAAGAGACTTTTGGTTAAGCGGTAAAATATAGAGAATTAAAAAATTGTTATATTAGCTATTGGGATGAGTCCATAATTTATTTAAGCTTGACTCCTTGGGCCAGGTGACAAGGTTTAAGGAGTTCAGTCTGTATTGGGAGGATTTAAGGAGGTTTGACTTGATAAGCTCAGAATAAGTATCGTTGAACCAGTCCGTTTGTCTGTAACCTTTCTTGGCTAAACTCATGTACTTATAAGGAAAGCTATTGGCTTTAAACCCATTAACTAGCTCATTTTGAATAACCATAAATCGAGCAAGCATCATTTCATTTGTTAATCACTTAGATGATTTGACTGATATCATCATGCCTAAAAGCTTATAAATACTCAATAATTCCTCATCATTTGAAACACTTAGAGAGATATTGGAAAAATAGTGTAACACTGTGAAAACTCTACTTTCTAAGATCAAATAGCATTCAGGCAATACGAGATGAATGCTTGAGATTTCTTAAAGCTACCTTGTCTGTCACGTGTGAAAACTTAAATTTCAGACACTGACTTCCCTGCTTTAGTCTCATCTAATTATTCCTTCAAGTGATAATTTTGTATCATTTCTTTGAAGTCATGTTTAATACGCTGTAATACATACGTGATCATTTCAATCGAACCCCTACATCTATAGCCTATTATCTCAGTTGAATGAAATCCGTATATCTTTAATTTTATCTTTAACTTATATTTGGATCCTTAAAAATATAACTACTAAATATAAAATTAAAGATGGGATAATAATTTGCATACTTGAAAAATGGGAGAAAGTGATTTTGCATGGAGACTGTTTTTTCTGCAGAAGCACACAATCCATCCATCCAGAAGACAACTCATATAACGAGACAGCCACTTGACAGTTCCCAACTGCTACTTGTATAGAAATTGGAAGACGAAGATGATGTCAATGTCATCCTCACTCCAACTTCACTACTCCCAACCCACCTTCACACTTCCCTCCTCTCACTCCAAACACACCCGCTCCTTCTCTCTCTCTCCTCCTCCTCCCCCAATCACTTCAAGGTATCACCACCCTCTCTCTCTCTCTCTCTCTCTCTAAACAGAAAATAGTTTATTTTGTCTTTCAGTTACTTCATCTCACTTCACATTTCGTTCTCCTTTTTCTGCAGAAGCTTTAGGGCTAAAATGTCTTCCGATTCGCTTCCTCAACATTGCACCGTCGTAAGCTTTTCAGATGCGTACACTTGTATGTCTATGTCGTTGAAAGTATAGTGGAATGATTTGATTTGATTTTGGATGGAGGCAGGTAGGGTTTGGATTGGTATCGGTGGATTTCTTGGCGACGGTGGATTCATATCCTAATCCTGATGATAAGATCAGAAGCACCAGCTTGAAGGTCAACTATTCTTCCCAACCCATAATTTAGATACAGTTTAGCTGAAGCATCACTGCTTTATATTAGTTAATTAGGAAATTTACAATCTTCAATGCACTGATTGTGTATTTCGTAGGGAAACAATTGTATTGGCATATGCATTGATTTTAAGTGAAGTGATTTTCATATCTCTGATAGAAAATAATGGTCAACGAGAAACAGTTTTAGTTAGAGTGAAGGTGGCGTGTGTGGATAGAGAATGCCAAATGGAGAGGGTAATTTACCTTCTCGATGTTACGCAAATGACTTTGTCAGTTGCATGGCGAATGCCTTTAGTATTGGTTAAAAGAACTATGTCATTCAAAAAGAGGAGAAAAATGATTTCATCTAAGCTGTGGAGGAGGAAAAGTCTATATCATCCTTTAATTTACTGGTCAATATACACTACTGCTGCCTTGTACTCGGGTATGCCTAAGTTGATGTCCAATCCAAGACCCTTAGTGGTGGATTGATAGTAATCGATGAACATGTGCAATCTCTCTTTTTGTTACTTTCTCTAGGAGAACTGAAGTTTGTTTTTAAGTTTCAATTGACATAATACTACATTATATATAGACAGCATTTCGTTGGGGAAATTTTGGTGTTTGAAAAATTGAATTTGTTGTTTGAGAAGCTTTGAAGGTGTGCTTAGATTTCCAGTCTGTGGGAGTGGAACTTGGTTGCAACTGAATATGTTATAATGAATTTTATTTCCATGTTGATTTAGCATGAATCAGAACTTCAAAGTGGTATGGAAGCTTAAAAGCATGGATTTGAATTCTGCAGCACTATCATTATCCTGCTTTATTTGTTTGTTAGTTTGCTGAAGCTTTATATTACTAGCTTTCTCTTTGCTGGTGGTACCTGTATCTTGGGACCAAAGAAAGTTTTCTCGATGAGCTACATTTTAACACTCTTCTGCATTTATTGAAGCATACTGTCAAAACTCCTTTTTCTTATGATTTTAAATAAATGCTGATTATAGGATTTAAAACGAGCAGTTTTATATGAAATGTTATGAACCAGGAGAGGAGAATATGTACAATATGTTTTAGCTTTTCAGGTTGCAGGTGGAGGAAATGCAGGAAATGCTTCAACATGTCTAGCTCGTTTGGGGTTAAAGCCCAGACTGATATCAAAGGTTGAAAGCTCGTCCTCTTTCAAAACTCTGATTATCTCCTCTCTATAAATATTTTTTTTCATCTACTTTTTTATAATAAAAGAATGAAAAAACAGAAGAAAATGAAACTTCAACTCATTCTCTACCTCTAATGCTTTTTTATTCAGGTTGCTGATGATACTAACGGCAAGAGTATAATTGATGAGCTGGAAGCTGGTGGTGTAGATGCTTCTTTCTTTGTAGTAAGTTTCATATATATCATGGTTTTTTGTTAATCAAAGTCCAGGAGGCCATTGCAGCATAAAAGTTCTCTTTTAAGTGGATATACATGTGCCAGAAGTGTTTTGACCATTGAACAACACTACATAAACATGCATGCACATAAACAATGTTAATGAACAAATATGGACTTTGATATTTTGTGTTCACAAACATTACATATTTACAGGTTTCGAAGGAGGGAAACTCACCTTTCACGTATATCATCGTTGACAGCAAAACGTGAGAGCCTTCACCTTTTGCTTTTGCCCCCTACCACGCACAAATCACAAGCATAGATAAATGCAAGTACTCATGAACATCAAGACAAATTTTGGAATTCTTTGTAAAATTTTACTATCACATGCCATCTAAAGGGGAACGCTAATATTTTTACAAACTTCACTGAGATTTGGTGATCATAATCAAATCAATGGCTTCCTTCATGTTCTTGCAGATGCTCTCATTATTTTTTATCCAATTATAAAAGAAAAAGAGAAAACTGTTCTTTGTACGTCTAAGAAAGATGGAATCGGAGATGCATCCTCCAATTAATTTTCAAATGTAGCTGTGGATTTCCTTTTATCATCTCTAATTGTGAGAATATCTCAGCTTTACTGCAATAAATTGACTTATCCACCATAAATCAATTAACTAAAGACATCTACTCTGTCAATTGGAGTTTTGCTTTCTCACTTCTCACTAAGTAGATATTTTAGCTGCAAAGCTTTAATTCAGCTAAGAAATTGGGGATAAGACCATTAGAAGTGCTCGAATTTTCATTTTTTTTATTTAAATATTTAAACTTTAAATTTATTCATTTTAGTATTTCAACTTTTTAAATGAGATAAATTAGTATTTTTATTATAACGGCTGTTATAAAGAATACTTATTTATTTCACTTAACAAAGTTGAAGTATCAAAATGAAATAAAAATAAAGTTTGAGCATTAAAATAAAAATAAAATAAAAATTGATGTACTATATTATTATTCTACCATTTTATTATAATAGTTGTTATAATAAAGATATTAATTTGTCTCATCTAAAAAGTTAGGGTATTAAAATGAACAAATTTAAAGTCTAAGTATTAAAATAAAAAAATAGGAAAGTTTAGGTATTCGTATTGGTTTTATCCGTAAGAAATTGTGATGCTACAATAGTTTAGGCAATAGTCAAGTTCTTTTGAGGTCTCCTAAAAGTCAAGAAACTGTCAAATTATTGATTTATCTCTCTGTAGCTATTCAACCAGACTTCCAACAGTAACAGCATGACATGGATCTCATTCTTCCTTATTCTGAGTGTGACTTCTGCAAAACGATTCTGCGTTGGGACTTTTACCCATATAGCACATAATTGGTCCAATGATCAACACTGCAAGCTTGTCACACACACACTGCAAGTTTCTTTCTTTCTCTCTCTCTCTCTCTCTCACACACACACAGACACACAACACAACCCACCCCAACCCCACCAAAACAAAAAAAAAAAAAAAAGAGAGAAAGAAAGAAAGAAGCGGGGAGAGGGGGAGAGATAGAGAGATCAACACTGCAAGACTTGTTATCATGTTAGGGATGGCTCTATTTTCACCATCTTAGTGGAAATTTTTTCAAATAAAGTCAAAGTATTGCTTCTTTAAATGAATGAAATAGCCAAAACTAATGAAAAAGAAAGAGCTAGCTGAGTTACCCTGATCAACATCTGAGGACACTTCCTGGAAGTTCTTGACCTAATAAAATATTTGCTATTGCATATGCTTTCATCTTAAGCTAAGTTACTTGTCCTATTCTCTTAGTTTAATTGGCATATCAATGGAAATAATCTTTCTTTTGATTAACAGTATTTCCTCCTTTGATTACTCTTGAGTTTCCTCCTGCACCTTGTACATGATGGGTACTGAAGTGAGAATCTAAATGTTATGCATTACCGTTCATATTTTCTTGTCAATCTTTTCTTTTTGATGTTGCTGGCTAATTATTTGATGATCTGATTCAGGAAAACTAGGACTTGTATACATGCCCCTGGACCTACTTTGTTACCTGAAGACCTTTCAGATTCAACCATATCATCTGCCCTTGATGGAGCAAAAATTGTCTTCTTCGATGGAAGATTTCCTGAAGCTGCTTTAAATGTTGCTCAAGAGGTAATTGTATAATTGCTTCTCTGCGTTACATCAAGTATGGGCAGTTGACAAGAAAGGATTGACTCAGAACTACAACAATTTACTATTTCTCTTGAATGGATATCTTGTTAATTTTTCTAAAATTCAGTCATTGGCCCTGTACTTTCATGCCTGTTAAATCCTGGACTAACAGCTTTTATTTTCTTGCATGTTGTATGTTTCCTTATTACTTTACTAGCAAATTTAGATATTTATACCTTGTCGAGGTAAGGAACCATGGCATATGTGTGTGGAATAGATTCAAAGACAAGCTAAGGCCATAGCTCTTAAGAGCTCTTAAGAAAATTCACTACAGATGATTAGAAATTTTATGACCAGTGCTTGATGCAATAAGCAGTGTGAGAGTAGGAAGTTTGGGTCTTTTCTTGCTTGATCAGAAGAACATCCAGCTAAAAAAGACTGTAATTACATATATGTTATGTATGTATGCAAATTCCACATCTGTGTGCACTGAGCGAGAATTTGGGTGCAATCGGCTAGTAAACTGCATGTTTTTTATTATGCCAGTACAGGCTGCCCGCAGGAACATACCAATTTTGCTGGACGCAGAAAGGTTAAGGGAGGGATTGGATGATCTTCTGAAAATGGCTGATTATGCAGTATGCTCAGCAAAATTTCCACAGGCAAATTTCTCTTTGGTCATAGTTGGTTGATTTTGAGTATTTTACCTTGAAAATTCTCCACCGTCCAATGTTTTAATTTCAAACCCCATTCCATTTACATGCTATTGTGCAAAAAGCAGATTGTTGATTTTCCTTAAAATAAATTATTTCTTGTTACCCTAAAACTGATTTACTTGTGGTATTATATAGGTCATATATCTCTCTAACAACACCTTTTGTTGATACTAGCACCACAACTAATTGATCTAGAAAGTTCAAATTTTTAGATATCGTGTAGAGTATTATATTTATTACTTGACATTTTCCCTTATTTTTGGGGGTTGAGATTTTGATTGAAGCTCATCAAATTGATCACTTAATTAAATGAGGGTGAAATAACTGCTCAAGGATTTGAACTTAAATTTCGATAACATGTTGAGGTTGGCACTATAATTAATTGATTTAAAAAGTTGGGAAAATTGTAAATGACCCTTTTAAATTTTGTCCTCAGTGTTGATTTGCTCTTTAAGCTTTCAAATGTTGCATATTATCTCCCTAAATTTTTATAAATTGATATTATAAGGGATATTTCTATTTTTTGTTAAAAAAAAGTTACATTATGGTTAAAGTTTAGAGAGTTTTAAAGTACATCTTGATAAGTTCATGGAGTATTTTTACACTAAGGTTAAGTTTGAGGGGTGCTATTTGTTAATTTATCAAAGTTTAAATGGGTGATTTACAATATTTGAATGTTTGGGAGTAAATCCATACTTAAGTCAATGTGTAGAGGGATATTTGCATTTTCACCTTGTTAGTTTAAACTTGCTATTATATTTATTATCTGATGCCTTTTGAAAGTTGGACAATATTTTTCCATCTTAAGGGTTGATACGCTGTTGCTATATTGGAATATTTTCTCATGTATTTTTTGTTGCTGAATAATCTTCCATATATTGGTTCAAGCTCTTACGGTGGTGGTGTGAGTGTGTTGTTTAGTCCTAGAGTGTTTTATCATTAACAAGGTACATTTAGAAGTTAATAACTTGTGCGTCATTTTGTAAGATGTGAGTATTACTAGTGAAGTAATTGGTCAGGTAACTAGCTGGGTAATTGCTAGCTAAGTGGTTAGTAGAAGTTATTTTGCTTTATGTGCTGTTGCATCTGCAGAATGCCCTGATCTGTGTCCTTAATTTATCATTAATAAGGCATACACTGACTGCTGTGATTTCTCGTTGGACAGGCATGGACTAGTGCACCTTCTATTGCTGGTGCACTTGTTGGCATCCTATTGAGATTGCCAAATATGAAGTTTGTGATTGTAACTTTGGGGGAAGAAGGATGCATAATGATTGAGAGAAATCTTGAAGGTGCTTCAAGATTTCTCACTTTTAATTGGTAGTATCAAACATATGATTATGGACTTCAGTTAACCATGGAAAGGACATCACTGTGATTTTCTCCTCCAGATGATCCTGAGTCCAAAGAAGTGGATGTGGACAGCCTGTTAGAATCACTAAAGAAAACAAAGGACGGCAGCACAACCAACCCGACATGTCTTTCAACGGTACTTTAGTACTAATCCCTGAACTTTCTCTTAGGAATAGTTATTTGTGAGATTGAGCTTAAACATCCATGACCATTGTAATTGTAAGTAATGTCAGGAAACATAAACTTCCACTTGAATTCTTATCTTGCTGCAAGATCAACTATTTCTTGCCGATAACACAAGGAAACTTCATACATAATTGTAAATATTAGGATCATTCTCATGGGAGGTAAACAAGCTGAGTGATGCTCAGTTCCTTAGTTCCAGAAGCTTTGAAAGTTTGAGAAAAATGTGTTTAATTTGTGTAACCATTATGCATGACGAGTGATTTGCATTTTGACCTGATCTATTGGCCCTGTCATTCTTAAATTGTTTGCATTCAATAATTAAATAAAGCCATGTGGAGAAGAAGGGAACGAAGAGGTATATACACATTTTCTGACACTATATTTTCTTTCTTTTACATTTTAGTCAAGGATGAAACTGAGAGCAGAAGGGATAGGTACGGTGAGTGGAAGTTTATATTATGGAACAGCAGAGAAGATAGCACCATCTGAGCTTGTTGATACAACCGGCGCTGGTGATGCATTTATTGGAGCTACTATATATGGTAAGTTTCACACTGATGCAAAATGGTTTTTCTTGAAACAACAAGAGAACAAACATGCATATATGTTGCTGTAGAAATGTTTTCTCCCCTAGAATAAGATCTTTTACTTCCCTTTAGTATAGACCACCCTAGATTTCTATATTGGAAAATACTAAATAAGTGTGACCTTAATATTTGAATTCAATGGGCTTTTCCAAGGTTGCCCGCATGACTTCATGCCTTTTTACGATTTTTTAACAAGTTTTTAATTATTAAGTATATATAAGGTTTTTCTACAGTTCAAGTAAGAAAAACTTGTCCATGTAAGAAAGAACTTAGTTTCTTACTTAAGACATTTGTAGTTTGTCTTAAGAGTGAATGTCAATGGCCCACATAGCTCCCACTGTTCTGCATTACCTCTTCACTCACAGGGTTGGATGGGTTTGACATTTTGTTTTGCTCGCCCAACTGCACATCCTTTATGTCTTGGCACAAAGCAATAAACCTTTTTTTAGCCCCCGTCTCTCTGTCTCTGTCACTCTCTCTCTCTCTCTCTCCCCCTAACGTTGCATTGCTTAGGATTATGCTAATATATGACATCTCTTCTTCTTTATCTCTGTAGCTCTTTGTGCCAAAATGCCACCAGAGAAGATGTTACCATTTGCAGCTCAAGTGGTGCGTATTGCTTATCTTGAGTGATTAGGGGAATGAAATGCTCAGACTACACATAAACTAAGCTGTTGTTTCAATACAGGCTGCTATCAAGTGTCGAGCTTTAGGAGCTCGAACTGGCCTTCCTCACCACACAGATCCACGCCTGACATATTACCTAAGTTTGCCTCAAGTAAAAATTTGAATAGCCCATTATTGGTGGTGTTAGTTCTCTCTCTCTCATGCTTGTGCGAGCTTTAGAAAGACCAATGTAACCTCCGGTTTCCTCTGGAAGGACGATTTTGTACAGCTGGAGTCATGTACTGCCTGGTTAATGGCATTGGTCTATGTTTGATTGACTTGATGGACTGTATAATGGCAACTTCCAGTACCAAACGAAATGCAATCAAATATACTCGCCAAGAATATGTTCAACTCTGTGTGCACTGGAAATGAATACAACATTACCTTTTGATCTTAAGGTCTAAATTATAAGCGGCAGTTTCCACATTATCTAGAAGTCACTCAACAGCACTTGCTCGGCTGGGATCACCTGGGATCAGGAGATTCAAACCATAACTGGTACATCCCCTATTATCTAGAGGTCGGTCAATGGCACCTCCTTTGTTGGGGTCATCCTCAATGCTCAATGTATAATCTTTATGCCATTAAACAGCAATATTGAGCATTCTTGGGGATATCCGAGCTTATAAATATAAGACCCTTTGGTCCAATACGCTTTTCTTTTCTTAACTAGGACCAAAAATTCTGAAGAGTATGGCCCTTCAGCCATTTAGTGTCGTGCCGTTCCATAAATGCATTAGGTGGAATTCCATAAATGCCATTCCACAAAACCTGAGTTTATTAGCAATCAAACCAGGCAGTTATTCACGTTACTATCGATAAGCTAATCTACAAGTAAGGGTATGCTCGTAATTCTCATAGTAGTATCCAATTTTGAAAGAAATCATCGTACCGATTCAACACTTCATGGATTCATCACATCATGGGATTCACTTGGCGGAATCGCAGTTGGTCTTACACAACGAGCAAGCGGTCATATGATACGCCACTATGCCAAACATAATAGCAAGGTACTTATAAAAACAATGATCAGGACGCTCACTTGCAAGTCATAGAATTCATATCGTGCTGTAGGATTTCACTTAAGTGAATTCAACAAAGCTACTATAGAGCAGGAAACCGATTTCCTCGAGCCTTAAGTGCATTCTAAATCCACACTTCGAAATTCACTTTACTCGGGCATCCTTCATGTGGAAACTCACTATAACATTAAGATCACTTCTTGATAGGTCTACTGTAGTAATTTCTACAACATGCTCCAATGATGGCTTTTTCTTCCTCTTGGTCCACACATAATACAAGTGGTGTTCGTTCCCAGCTTTGTACCTAGTTAGAGCGGTTACAACTTAATTTGGGTATTCGTGTGAGTTTTCTATCCACAACCAATAGTTACATGAGCTTATGGTGAATGATACCTTGCAAGAAAACTCAAAGACAGTGATGGTGATATAAGGTGTTTGATGGTTATCTAAGAGCAAGAGAAGCTAGAGAATAGTGGAGTTTTTGCTGCTTCCCTTTTCCTCTTCTTTTCAAATTAGCTAAATGAGACTTTCAAGGAGTTCAAAGAGAGAAAGAGAATTGAGAATGTTAAGAAAAATGAGGAGAGAGAGAGAGAGAGGGCTAACCTTAAATAAAGAATGATATCCTACAAGTTAAGCTACTTGTCGGTAAGTTTACTTTAGTAGCTTCCTTACTTCCTTAAGAAGTTAACTAAAAAACTTTGACATTAAACTTCACAAGACAAGTTGCTTACTACATATTCTTTGCTTTGGATGTAACTTTGACAACATGAGTGTGCTCGCCCTATCCTTTAAAACTTGACCTACTTTTGTTATCTTGGAATCACCGAACGTACAGGGCTAGTGAAGGGGATAAAGTATTGGTAATGTTACTTAAAGCTTGTCCTAGTTAAAGAATGGAAATTAGTTAGAACCACCATTTCACAAGTAATGGGAAATGAACCCATTTATTGAGGGCAGCTCGATTAGGCTTACAAGTTGTTGAGCTAGGTATTATGAAGCTAGAGCTAGACTCGATTTTTCTTGAATTAAACTCAAGAAAATGTCAACTCAAACTCAAGTAACTTACAAGTAGTTTAACTCATTTACATCTCTAATCATAGTCAAGATCTATGAGCTTAGAGGCCCACTTACATTGGTTGGGTATAGTTAGTCGTTAAAAAGAAATTTTAGGCTTTGATGATCAACTTAAATGATAAAACATTTTCTAGATAAGTAGTACTGCATTTCCATACTACATTCTTAATAGCAAAGAGCTCTTTGTCATTACTAAACTTCTTCAAAAGCCAAAATAGCTTTGTTTAGCTATCTAAAGAGGTCTTTCTTTAGCATATCAGAAGAATCATACTAATGATGCCACATTATTAGATGAAATGTTTATAGCACTTTGCTAGTCATAAGAAATCTCTTCAACTGTTTAGGGTCGCTGGACATAGCTACTCTTTAATGGCAACTATCTTTTGAGGTCTTTAGATAAATTGGAGTTAGAGATCTCATGACCTAAGTATTTCACATTTTCATTTGCAAAAGTACTTTATTGCTGTTAATGTACAACTTATTCAAATGCAACATGGTTACACCAACTCTTAATGTTGTAAGCAATCTAGTTTAGATTTGTAATAGAGTAATATATTATAAAAGAAAACCAAAATAAATAATCACATATAAGGTTAGAAACTAAAATTCATAGTGTTAGATTGTGGAGAGAGCATTTATAAAGCTAAAGGACATGATAAGAAACTCATAATGCACATTCTGTGATAAGGATTGAATTCCCTAATTCAGACAAATTATTTAAGAGATTTAATGTTGTTCAATATTTTAGAACATTAGGATTTTTTATTATTGTTTTATTTAATTTTTTTTGCAATTTAGTCTCAGTTAATTACCTAATTGCTTTGAGGTTGTTAGGGTTTTATATAAATACTATTGTTCTTAATTTTACTTAGTTTAGTTTAGTTGATTATTCCTATGGAAACCTTAAAGACGCTTTTGCTCTCTTTTCTCATGGACC
Source organism: Lumnitzera littorea (assembly GCA_024138015.1). Taxonomy (NCBI): domain Eukaryota; kingdom Viridiplantae; phylum Streptophyta; class Magnoliopsida; order Myrtales; family Combretaceae; genus Lumnitzera; species Lumnitzera littorea. The sequence goes on from JAMXBB010000002.1 coordinate 125,443,139, forward strand.
TATCAATTCTTTAAGAATTGTGGCATTCAACCCATATCATTTAATTTTGATTCACGGCATCATTGATTTATTGAATTGAAATTAAATAAAACCTTTGTTTATTCTAAATATGGTGTCCACAGACTTATCAATTAGATTAAATAAAACCCTTAGCTCAATTAATTTAATTATGGCATCACATACTTATCAATTAGATTAATTGTTCATATCCCTTTTAGATTTTTAGTATTCCTTAATCCAAAAATATTCAATTTCAAAACTCTAAACAATGATCCGTCAAAAAATCATGCAACAAGATTTCTTTGCAAGATCTTATTGTGTAATCTTAAGTTACGAATGTTGTTTCATCGAAATCATCACAGCACACTCCATTCAATTGAATTATGATTTTTTAAAGTATTTCATTATATGTTTGATAAGGCTTATTTGAAATATTTAGGGATAAAAAAAAACTAAAATACCATCATTTTCTACACAACTTGTAACTTTCCAGCCAAAATAGTTAATAGATAAGTAAACCGGAGGGTAATTTTCCTTTTTAAGTACTCAATTGAAGAGCTCATAGTTAATGTTGATGTAACATTTACTGTCTTACCCCTACAAACTATTGCTAACTCTTTTTTATAATTCAAGTGGGACTTTACTCTCTTAAGGTATAAAAAATTTTCAACATTCAACTGTAATACCCCAAAACCTAAGATGCTAAAAATTGCTATATATCCTTAGTCCTCTAATATCATGTTAGGCGAACACGTAACTTTAATTGCCAAAATATTCCAATAATAATATCTAATTATTTTCATAATTTAATTCTTTAGATAAAATCATAATTTCTTTTAAATAAAAGCAATCAATTGTAAGCTTTTGAAGTTGAGTTTAGCACAACCGAGTCTAGATTTAAGGTTTTTAGGAAAAATTAACCGATTGAGTTTAAACTTTACGACTAGAATAAGAAAGTTAAACAAAGTAATATGGTGAAGTTAAATTTTAGAAATAATAACCTAAAAGCCCAATTTTTCCCATAGAAGTAAGATTATTTAATATAGTATTAAAATGTTCGGAATCCCTAAAAACGAGTTCGAATTGCGACGAGAACTTAAAGATAAGTTGATTAGGCTCCAAAATGAGATAATATAGTATAATTTACTATATGAATATACTCATATTTTTATGAATATACCCGATATAAATAATAATTATATTCGTAAATTAATCTTAAATTACGTAATTATATATATATATATATATATATTGTGTTAAATTCATGAAATTAACTAAAAATCATATCCTAAAAATAAAAAGATATGTTAGAAACTTAATTATACGAGTATAGTCATATATTACATGTAATATATACATGGGATATATACCCGTATATTAATAAATAACTAAATATTAATAAAATATACCTAAAATACTAAAAATAATTGTAAATCTCATCTAAAAGACTCAATTGCGATTGGGAAATTCTGGAATTCATTGTGGCTGCTGTGGAGGAGTTGAAAATGCTGATTCAAAAGCAATTTCCTGTAAGCCTTACAACCAACCACTCGAGATTTTGATTGGTTGAAAGATCCGATCGAGCCTAAATTATAAAGTAAAGCTAGAAATATTAGTAAAAATGACCCCGTAAACTTGAATTTAAGAAAATAAGTAATAAAATAGGAGACTATAAAATTTTCAAATTTTAAGTATAATAATTGTTAATTATCAAAAAAGCAAAAAGTGTAATCTAATAATTAATAAATTACTAGAGATAGATTATATATATACTAAAAATCATAGAATGACTTAAATAATAATTAGGAATGTTCACATGTACCCCATATGTATTTATGTGTAGATAAAAATACGCAAAATTACTTAAATTGGCTAAAAACTTATTAAATAATTAAAGAAAATTATTAATTAATTAAGAAAAAATTAGGAAAAAAATCAAAGGAATAGGAAATGATGTGGATTTGGTGGTGGCAAGTTAAGAATTGAAGAAGAAAAATTAACCCATCAAAATCAAGCAACACAAAAGGAAAAAATTAAGGGATTTGAGTAATGTCTTGTTCAATTAAATGCATAATAATTACTAAAAAGCTCTATAAATAGGAAAAAAAATTATAGAGTTCATTTGGACAGTTAGAAGTCAGAAAAAATTGAGAGCATCGAAATTGGAAGAGAAAAATTAGGGTTAGGAAAAAAAAAAAAAGAAAACTGTGCAATTAGGGTCTTAGAGGGGAATTAACACCAAACAAGCACCTGGGAGTGGACGGCTACCACCACTACCACACAGTGGTGGCAGCGCCTAGACTAGCCGACAAGGCCACGGCGGCTGGCGGTGGCCGAAGCTATCCAGACCAATGAGTTCGATTTCCAGTCCAATTTTGTGTAATTTTATAAAAATAGTAAATATTCTTAGAGAATTATAAATTTTGTTATTTTGGAATATTATAATATGTAGTTTTTAGGAAAAATATTATCTTGATGAAAATATGTCCCGTGATATATGATCCTTAAGAAATTATGCAAAACCGAACATGTTTCAGTTTAGAAATAAATGACCTTAGGAGTGTAGTTTTGAGCTCAAAATTTTTGTATAGACTACTTAAATGATATAGAACAATGCTATGAAGTCCGTTTTCAAAAATTAATTTTCAAAATTTTTAAATAAATTTTAGGCTTTAAAATGAGGTATAAAATAGGTAATTAGGGTTAATTAAGTAATTAAATAGTTAATTACTGATTTAGTAAATAATTATATGTTTTAGGATATTGAAATCTGATGAAGTATGATACTTGTAGCATTTAGAGTGTTAGATGCAATTATTAGGTTAATTATGTAGTAAATAAGTAATAGGGAAAATAGTAAATTTTAAGTTAATTTTGTAAATTAGGGTAATTAAGTGTAAAATCTGATTTAGGATGAATTTAGACATTTTGAAATGATAATTGATGTTGGGAGATGGTAATTAGAGTGATAAAAATATTAGATGTGTATTATGTACATAATAAGTAATAGTGTATAATATACAATTATTAGAAATATAATAAATAGAAGATATTAGAGTAAAAATTGATATCATGATAATTATAGAAATATACAATAAATCTAATAGGAAACTTAAATTAAGGTAATTATATGAAAAATATAAGATTTTCTCATAACGGGGGTGAATTTGGTGATTAAATTAGGATTCGGGTGTACCTCACGGACTAGAACACTAGTTAGAGATTAAAAATGATAGTTAGGATATTTGAAGATAATGCGATTAATTTCACATTATGGGTTGGAATGATTTCTTAGGATGTACATATAAATCTTTAACAAAAAATTGAGTTAAAAACTTAATTTAGAAATCAATACAAAAACTGAAACAGAACTTAATACGATTCAAGAAGAACTGTAAAGACTAAAGACTTAGATAATTAGGTATATTAAATTCTAAACAAAAGATAATAATAAGCATTATAAGATAAAACCAACCTATAATAATTATATGAAAAACTGAAACCACGTTTATGTTATAGAGACGATCGGCGATGGCTTGAGCGAGTCGAACCTTAAGTGAGTGAGCGAGTGAGGAATCGAGGTAAGTTGGGATTAATACGTTTACTGTATTTTAGAGGCTTGAGAATATACTTGGTTGTGCTTAATAGATAGTTAGTTGTGTGTATGTGCTTGATCATGAGTGATGCTATGATTCTATTTTGTTATTTTGGCTTGTATTGTATGAAGTGATCGATCACCTTAAACTGAACTTAACAAAGATATGACATGTAAACCTAAATCGAACTTGCATAGCAACCTATTAGGAGAAACCTAGGATTCTCCGACCAAATACCGACCCCTTCGAAAAGGATAGCGCCGGATGGCATAATGAGCCCCTTCTTTATCTTTAGTCGAACTAACTGATAGGTGAGGAGGTCGCGGCAAGGGTTAAGTCAATGATTCGAAGGTAGTTGCGGGAGGAGCGGTGTCTCCATTGCACAAGCTTGGGTTTGGTCGTGAGCTGTTGCATTAATGCCAACTCCTCAACTTAGATTAGAGCGGGCATAATTTCTCTAATCTCATGACAGGCCGGAAAACATTGTGCAATGGCATTTGCTTAAACATGCATTGCATCAAATGATTTGGTTGATAACTTTGTTTGTATTTGTAGTATAGTTTTAAGTCCTCAATCCTAATTTACTGAGTTGTGGTTGCTCGCATCCCTATAGACATCGTGCAGGTGCTAGCTAAGAAGCGGCTTACAACTACTCTGAAGCTAGTAATTGCTGAATCTTGAGGAGTGAGGAAAAATATTTGAAGAACAAACATATATTTTTAAGATATAAACTTTTATTTTAGAATTTTTCATTTCTAAATAACGTAATAACTAGGAAATATATTACGGTGTAACGTTGTAAACGTTAATTGTAATAACTGAATTATAGTGTATATATATATTTTCTCACTTTTTTAGGTAAATGATTTATTCAAATTACAAACTGTTTACTTCAAAGTGAGTTAGTCATGGACGCCTTGTGTAAATCAGGTTTAAGATAGCGGTTGTAAGGCCAACTTCTATTTTAGAATGGTTTACACGGCGGGGCTATTACGACTCTACTGTTTCGGGACGTGACATTTCCCAACAAGTGGACACCTGCTACTTCATTTATGGAGGAAAAGTAAGGGAAAAAAAATTAAAAGAAAATCCAAGAGGTAGTAACCGACTCCCAATTAGTATATATAGGCTTCCTTATATTATTTTCCAACTTTACAAACTAGGTACACTTAAATAAAATTTAGAAAAAAAAAAATCGTGGAAAAATAGAAAAGAAAACAAGCAAAACAGAGCATACACCGAGCTAAGCTAGTTCTTAGGGCTCCTGATGTTCTACTGTTGAGCTACTTCACTACTAAGGAGCATCCCTAGTGTTTAAGGCTTTCGACACACCCCTACCACCCCACAGCTACCGGAGTAGCCAAGAACACTAAAGTTAAAATTTTACCTTATTCCTCAAATATTTTTAAAAAATTGCAAAAATACTCAGAAAATTATGAAAAAATTTGTAGTTGGTTATTTTGAACATGATTTCATATGATATTTTTATTTTTGAAAAATTTTTAAATTTAGTATATTTACTTAAGAAAACTACTATTTATCTGAAATTTGAATTGAAAAATAAATGTATTAAATAATGTTGTTTCTAACTTAAAATTTTTGTGTAAGATATGTATAATATATAGATAATTGCTATGTAGCCTAAATTTTGATTTGAATATTTTTAATATTTATTGCATTTTTTAGCCTACAAATAGCTCGAAAATAGGTTGAAATTGTGAAATAAATAGAAAATTATGAAATTAAATAATGAAATAGACATGTTCTAATCTCTAGTGAATAATAACAATGTTAGGTCAGATTGAAATTAATTTGATATAAAAAGGATCATAGTTGAGTAATTTAGGATAATTCAGAGGTAAAACTGTAAATACGAATATATAGGCAATAGGACGGAAACTCAAAATCAAGTAATAACTAAGTTTCTCATATTTTTAGGAGTTTATAGAAATTTTTGAGGAATTATTTGGAGACCTAAACTATTTATTACGAATTTTTGTAGTATAATGGCTTAAATTACAAAGCAAGACGTATTTTTAATAATAACAAGTTAAAATGAAACTACGTATGAGTATTTTTAATATATTTACTGATATTTTCTGATCAAGGTATGTTATAAGTATGTTAGGGTTAGATAATACTTATATTATAGCATTATATAGACAAATCAAATAAAATGCACTTTAATAACATAAATTACGTATAATACAATAATATTTATATAAATACGTATAACTGTATTAAAAACTCAAACAACCTGTTAAAAGTCACTTCTAGAAACAAAACCTGTAACATGTGTTGTTAGGTCTATAAAAACTCAACGACACTAATTTTATTAAAATTAGACAATTTTAAGTAATATAATCTATAACTTTATAATATTTTAGAATGTGTGAGTTTCAGTAACCTTACTGGAATTAAAACATGATTTAATAAATTAAAAATACGTTTTGATACGATCGAAACATTATATAATACATAATAGTATAAATTATGTATATTATCAATAATTAACAACTTAACTTGATATGTAATAATAACAAAACTATATATTATTGAAGTAGTATATTTATATATATAACTGCTTTAAATCAAACTTTAATGTTAATGTTTTTGTAATTATTACGAAAACTAAATTTGGGTTTTTTATATATATAAGATCTCCCAATAAACAGATTGTTGACGACTCAAGTTTGCCATAATGTGCGTCTAAATAAGTAAGTTGGGATTATGATTTTATTGCTTGTTGGGATATTGTATTAAAGTATCTGGAGACTCATGAGCACTTATGGTTGTGTTTATAGTTAGTTGACTGTACGCATGCCGTATGTGTGTATGATATTCAGTTGTGACAGAAGTTAAACTCCTTAGTATGTTGTTCTATATGTTCACATTGTTTTTGTATTATATGAACTTATTTGGCTACTCATGATTAAAATTAACATTTATTCGACTAAAATGAAACTAAACATACATAATACCCATTAGGGGAAATGATTAAGAATGTTGAGTCAAATATCGACTTCTTTCGATGAGGATAGCTGAAATAGTTCCTTTCTCATCTTTAGTTAAACTAAGTGACAAGCGAGGAGGTTGTAACAAAGGTTGGAGCCATAGTTTAAAGGCGATTATGGGAGGAGGATATTCTCTATTACACAAGCCCAGGTTTGGTCTAATTTGAGTCACGATAAAACTCCTCAATCCGAGTTAAAGCGGATGTAATTTCTCTAACCTTACAGTGGACCAAATAACATTGTATGATGTTTCATTTGATTGATTGCATTACATTTCATTTCATCATAATTAATAACTTTTCTTATGATCGTATGATACTCTTTTGACTCCGTCTCACTTATTGATTTAGTTATGCTCACATCCCTATAAACTCTTTTGCAGATATTAAGTGAGGATCAGGATGTTTCAATACCGCCAACCCCAGGTTAGTGCGTGGTTGTTTGAGAAAGTGAGGAACAAAGAATCAACTGAACCTGGACTTTTGACTTTTTTTTTTTTTTTGAGTTTTGAAGAAACTAATTGAGAATTCCTCGGGACACTCGCTAATTTCCTAACTCATTGTACATAGATTGTAAAACCTGTGATTTTTTATAAACTCTAATTTTACACTTTAACTTCGGGAGTGAGACGTTTGTATAAATACTGTTGTGTTATGAGACAACAGGTTGTATAGAACAGGTATTTTGTAAAACTCTACCACATGTTTAGTTATTAATAGATATCAGAATAGATGTTTTAAGCTGGCTGAGTTATGCACGTCTTGTGTGAACTGTATCTACGATAGTAGCAGTAAAGTCAACTTCTATCTTAGGTTAGTTTACACGACAGGACTGTTATAACTCCTCCTATTCGAGGCGTGACATCGATAACCTCTAAATATCATCATAAATTTAATTATTTAGGTTACATTAGAACAATATCCAAACAAAAACAATTTATTCTTAAACCATAGTTGGTAACCAATGAGGACTAAAGCATCTTAACTTTCAATCTCTTAAAGTTTCTTTTTGAAAAGCATTTATAACCGTCGCTCTTCCCATCACAAAAGTAGTAATAAGTATCTCTATAAATATCATCCTAACTTATAACTATAGGGAAAAAAAAGAAGAGTGAGTCGAAGCTCAGTACATAACATATAACCACATGCACATGAGCAATCATATACAACATAAAAACATTCATATAATGCAAACAAGTAAAGCATACATATTATTTAATTATCCTTAAATAAGCCAAGTACATATAACACAATGGAGACCCTTATAACTAAAGCTGTGCAAGTTAGTTAAAGGGGGCTAACCCAACTCGATCCACTTTGGCCTGCAAGTTAAACAAGCTAAGCTCATTTGGCTCGCTTTTTTAACAGACCAAAAAATTTTAGCCCTAACCATTTAAAAAGAGAGTTAAACCGGCCGACCCATGCGCTAAAGGCATAAATGAGTTAAATAGGCTGACCCAAATTGACTCACTTTGGCCTATGGGTTAAACGAGCATGGCTTATTTGGCCCGCTTTTAAATAGGTAAAAAAACCGTAGCTCAAACCCATTTTAAAAGTAGGTTAATGGGTCGACTTATAGGGCTAAAACTTACTTATATACCTCTACTTATAACCCTGGTCATAACATGGATTGACACAACATCTTAGTGCTAGGCATGCCTTTCCGAGCCCTTCTATAATCATATGGTGGGTATGCCTTTTTGGGCCCTTTTATTCCTATGTTTGGTGTGCCACTCTAAGCCCAATCTATAGCAACTGAACGTTAAGCGTAACACTTTATACCTTATTTAAGCAACCTAAATTTATCTCATATCATTTCTAAGCAAAACTTCACTAGGAAAAACGTATCTTAAGGATCATTGATGTTGCTCTTTAGGAATTTGCCACTTTGGGCCCTTAGGTTAAGGCACACACAAGCAGCAAGTAATATCTAAGTCTGATGAGTTATTATTCCATTTGAGTTCTCATATAAGTATATAAACTAGTTGAGCAAACACAAACAACACACAGTATGACGTACCTTAAGTCTAGTGAAAGAACTTGATTGTATCTAACTTAGAAGAGTAATTTGTAATAAAAAGACGAATAAAGTTGTTTTAGTAGCAATCTTTAACTTATTATAAGTTTCCTAAGGGTTTTACACTAGAACCTTATGTTAAATTAGACTAAACTTAGATTAAGATAAACGAACAAGGCAACAGAAAGGTCTATGATTGGGGTTCACGCTCTTGAACCTAAATAAAAACCAACAGTCTAGATTACACCCTTCACCATGGCCATGTACCTCGATCGTGTTTTTATTTAAAACTCTACAGTCTTAGATCATGGTCATATACCTTGATCATGCTCTCCTTATCTTGAATTTCTCAAATTCCTTGTGTTTTTAAAAATTTATGAGAGGAATACAATTTGAGACCATGCTTATGGTGTAATGACTTAATGAGAACTCCTCACTCTAAGGTATTATTCATTTTGGCGTAGAATATCGCATGATTTTATCCCCTGGTGCAGCAGCTTCCTAGTAGGTCATCTATCTTGGGATTAACCTAGCTTAAGCACATTTAACTTTAGAGTTTCAATGTACTTTAAGGAGTTACACCAAAAGGTGTCTCAATGATTTAAAGTTTCGTCGTCTAGCATTTAAGGGGTTGTATTACAATCTACTTTCCTTATAGAACTAACATCCTTATCAGTTTCATTACACAGGTCTAGAATTGCCAATGGATAAGGACTCTACCCTTCTGGTTGTTGAATTACTCTGATACCACCTTAATGACCTAACTAAAACTCCTCCCACCGAGGTATTTTTCGCTTTGGAGTAGAATATCGCATGATTTTGTCTCTTAGTATAGCAGCTTCCTAAGAGATAACCCATTCTAGGATTGACCTAACTTGAGCATACTTAACTTCAAAGTTCTAACATGCTCTAAACCGCTATACCAAAAGGCGCCTTAATGTTCACAATTTATGACTCTAAAGCAGAAATCCTTACCCCCATAGCTTCTCATAACCATCAAGTCATATATTTACAAAAAGATCAGGATTAAGAGAGAGATGACATTACCTTGAAATGTTGAACCCTAGAAAGAGAAAGTTCTTTAGAAATTGTTGTTTCCTACGACTTCTACAACTACCAATAATCCATCCTACACAATTAATCTTGTTAAATTTCAACAAGAAATAAGATTCCCTTTACTATAAGGTTCATTTTACCTTTCAATCCATCTTCCTACAACAAAACCTTCGCTCTCTAACCACAAATCAACACATACCACAAATCTACAACCCTAATTACATTAGCCTTTTTCTCCCATCGTTGAAATTGTAGAAAAACGAAAAGAATTACAAGTCTTACCTTAAGGTATAGCATAGGGTTGCTTTATCGTTTGGAGAATATCGTCTTCTCTTTGTTGTCAATGTGTAACTATTGGCAAATAACAAAGAAGGCTTTTAAAGCTAGGTCAAGGTATGAAATCCTAAACTTTTGTAATTTTTCTTATGCATTTCATTTAAGTTATTAAATTACTATGTTGTCCCGTCTTTTATTTAATGGGTTTTCTTCTTTTTATTTTATATTTGACTTGAATTTTCTAGGTGTTACATCAATACTAGACATCTACATTATGTCCTTGTTGCCAAATCTTTCTCCATTTATAGTCTAATTCGATTTATTCCGACCATCCTCTATAGCCAATATAAATTTATAGGTTTGAAGTCCTCCATGAATCCTAAGATTTTAAGATCGATATGTTGGATCAATCCAATCTAACCAACTTTCACCTTGGTTCCTTCCCAATTCGAACATATAGTAGTAGGTAATATGGTTATGGTGGTAAAGCATGCGGTTGGCACTTTCATTGCAGTAAGCAATATATGCTAAGTATTCCTTTTTTATGAAATACTTATTTCGAAGAAGCTCTTTTCACTAATCAGACAACATCTTGAAGAAAAAGAGTGGGCTATGAATGATCATCTTATACACAAATCATGCCAATCAAACATTGCGGTACTAAATTTCTAACCCAAAAACTTCTTGTTTCGTTGTCCAAACCAAAAATTGACATAGAAAAGAACTCCGTCCAAATCCACATCTAATACTAAAAGATACTTTTGCTATCCTAGTGATCCGAGGCATCATTGAATTATACTTACTAAAGTAATTTATGACTTTCAATTTATATTACATGTGAAAGCTTGATATATTAGAATGTACATAATTTCTTTTATATAATGTCTTAACATGCCTTAACAAAGGTTAAAAGGAAAAACAGCTTTCGATGCCCAAACAACTATTCGAAAATGTCCATGTATTGCGATGAGTGGTCAATTAGTTGGAATATTTGCAAATCGGTGCCATGTTTATGGCCTAGAGACTTGGAATATGATAAATGTTCTACTAATGTATTATTTTGACAGGGGTGAATGAGGTTACAAAGTGCATAGGGTATGAGATTTTATCAAAACCAATTCTATAAGTATAGGATTCAAATTTTAGAACCAAAACTTACCTTATAGTACTTTTGGACCATCTTAAAACACGTAAATTTTTCTATTACAATTTTTTAATATTAAAATTTTAAGGCAAACTTCTAACATTTTGACTAATTAATGCTTCCATAACACCCTATTCATTTGAATTGTACCACAATATAGTATTCACGAGTTTAGGATAGTGAAATCTTATGATCTATTAGAAAATTTAGTATATTTATTTAAAAAATACAACATCAAATCTATTATAGTAAGTTTACAAAGTAGAACTCTCATGGAAAACATAATGGTGAATGTAAAGTTAAAAATAAGGAAAAAATGGAGCAGGGGATAAAAAATAAATAAAAATGAAAATGTAGACATGAGAAAAGGAGGAGGTAAAAGAAATGAAATTATGGTTTCTAATGAATATTGAGTTTAGCTATACCCTTTATGCCTATTTTTTTTCTTCTTTTTGGTAGAACCTAGAAAGTAGAAATAAAATATTGTTTACAATCATTATCTACAATATTTAATTTCCGGTGTACTTATGATCTTTTTTTTTTTACATTTTCATCTACTCTTAAAATATATCCAGAAGATTGTTAAAATGTATGCTATAATAATCTAACTTAATAATATTAAGGATAAATGGATAATTTTACAAAATTATTCTCTTTCTTTCTCTCATTTACACCACATTTGCTGTCTTAAAATTTTCTATTTTTTAATAGGAAATTTTATAAAATCATTCTCTTTCTCTTTCCCACTTATACTAAATTTATTGGCTCAAATCTTTTTGTTTCCTAATAGAGATGAGTTATTAAAAATAAATGAATGCATTGAGAGATATAATTGGTACTTTAATTATTATATGTTTTTCATTACGAAATTTACAAGTTCATAAATTATCATTACTAAATTCTATGGTTCATGCATTTGATATTTCTATAGAATGCATACGCAGTGCAACTGGATTGTTTACTAGTTATTATTTAATAATATAAACAGTATGGATACCATACCCTAGTTTCTATATTGTGCATAGTTAATAATACAGTTTTTAGGATTGCTACAAGGTATTGAGATGCTATAGTGGGAGTAGATTTTGTAAAAATGTTTCACAAACTTATCCCTTAAACCCCAATACCCACTTGAAACTTATTCATATTACAAGGTATAAGGTATATGGTATAAAAAGGTCACCTATTCATCAATACATTAATAAGATCAAAATTCAAAATATATAAAAAGAAAAAATGTCTCCTTTATTATTAACAAGTCTTATGAACATCAATTAATATTTTTATTCTAAGCAGATAGAGTGGAAACTATAAAGAACCATACAAGTTTTTATCAAGGTAATACTGTCTTGTAGCAACAAGTAGACCTAGGTCGGGTTTAAATAGGTTCGGAATTAACTGAAACAGCTAGGCCTTATTGAATTCTGACCTACTTGCTTAGGGTCAGTTTTGGATTGATTCATGAGATACATCAGTTCACAAATTGGTTTTTGGGTTTGTGAATCGATATTTGAAATATATATATATATATATATATATAAATAAAAGATATATATTAATGCATATATTAACACATATGTTATATATTACATATAATACGTCAATATGTATAATATATATTAATATGTATAGATATATATGTAAATTACAAAAATAAAAAATAAAAATGATTTAAGCTCGCCAATTTAGAAGGATCAGAGAGTTTAAACCGCTTAGACGCGCATGAACTAGCGAGTCTTTGGTTAATTCAAGTTTGTCACAGGTATTCCACATTAATTTGCAATTCGAAAACCGACCCTTTCCCAGGTGTAGCAGCAAGCACTCATTGGGACAATTTGATGTTATTATACAATCTTTGTAGGGTAATTTTATTTTCATATCCCGTATAACCGTCTAATTTAATATCTAACTATTAAAATATCATTATGTTAATTTTTATAACAATAATTTTTATAATTAGTGTTACCAAATATATAATTTGGTTAAGAGAAAAGACAAACGTATCGGATTGTAAGTTGATGGATTCAGAGATTGTATAACGATGATTCGTTGGTTCTAGATAAAGAAGCAAAATAGTCAACTAAAGATATATTTCAACAGAATACTGTGAATGCAGCATATCCCGCCTTTTAAAAAGCAAAATAAGAGAAGAATCACATTTTCATATACTTATTCTTCCGGAAATCGTGTTTAAATCTTTAACAAGTATTCTGGAAACGCTCACGACCTATTCCTATTCATAAAAGTGGTTTTCTCTGTCTCAAGCTTTCAAATTTATTTTGGAAAATTATGAGCGGTATTTCACAAGCACTATACAAAAGGGGAAAAAAATTTGGATCTTTTCACCTATACATATATTTATCTTATTATAAAAAATATAATCAATTATGAAAAATGTGAAAATCATTTTTATCTTTATTATTAAAAGCCTTTTTCTTTTTCCTATTTATGTAATCAGTTAAACAAATTAAAGAGCTTCTTTTATTAAGTCATTTTATTATAATTAAAAAGCCACACTTGTTATGTTTCTTGAGCAAAGGAGCTCTTCCGCTAACCACATTACATTATTTTGTTATAAAGTGATACATTTCAGTTTTTTTATAAGTCCATATTTTTTATTGAAATTTTTTTAATTAACTATAATCATTTTATTACGAAATATGGTTAGTTAAATCAATTATGATTTGAATAAACTAAAAATTCACAAAAATTTTAGGGAAAAAAAAAAACTTGAATTAGTGTTATTATTCATTTTTATACACGAAACTGTTTAATTTATTGTGTAGCATACGAAAAAATTTATTTCACTGTCATAAAACACTTTCAAGGACAGGGACGAGTTGCCTCTAAAGAAAAATTGACATCACTTTGTAGCTCTTTAACTCACCGAGTGAACACCAATATTCTACGTGCCATTTTCCGGATCTCCAAAAATCTTCAGAATCTTGTTCAAGAAAAAGCTCTTATCGAAGAATTTTGATAATAAAAAATTATTTTGCATATGGACTAACCATGAATTTAATCCCAGCCGTTTCTCCTTTCCTTTTTGTTTTCCAATCATATGACTTTAAGCTTATTATAATTATAAATAATTACACTATGCATATTAAAGATATACAATATTAGTTAAGTAAAAACTTTTCAATTTAAAAAATGGACCAATCTAAATGTGGCATATGGCACTTTTTTCCTCAAAAAACGAACAGTGTTAACGTGGTTTCTTTTTCTATCGATTTTCAAAAGGAAATTTTACTAAAATAACATGGTTTTAATTCTTTTTATTGATCCATTGACTTAGAGGTCTTAAAATACTCTCTATTCTTTTGTTTACTTGCCGCTTGGTCAGGTAACCTTTCTAAGAAATACTTGTTTCATTTGATAAAAAAGACTCTTCTTTTTTCATTTATCCTCTACGAGGAATAGAAAGTCTAAAGAATATGCCAATTATGCCATTAGACTTCATTGATTTGCCACAACCCTATGATAAAACTTTCTTTTAACTTTAGGAGTTACAACTTGTATATATCTATTATATTAAAAGAAAAATCTTTTTTTAACTACTTATAACTAACAACTTAATATATTATAATTTTAACCATGAAATATATTCATATATATATCTATATATAGATTATATAATATAAATGATGCTATGGCATATATATATATATATATATATATTACAATCAATAAAGCATATACAAATATATATGTACATAATATAATATAATATTATAATATATTACTCTATATAATTTCATAATATTATATAGACATAAGCGCATACGCTTCTATACGTCCGTGCGTACGTGAAAACAAGCACGCACATATACATTATGCTAACCATATAAAAGTTACAGAGATATACAAAAAGGAAAAATGAAATAACCCTTAGAAAAACAAAACATAATGATAGAAGAAAACATATACATACAATAATACATAGGTACATAATGTTATATTATGTTGCACTAAAACAATATATATATATTCACACATATACACATATCCAACGCATAACATTACGCACACACACACACATACAAAAAGATATGTAATAGATACAATATATGAATATTATATATATTAAAGTTAAGTACCTTAATCATATATCATATATATATATATAGTAAATTAAAATATATTAAAAGAACAATACATATGTAATGCTATATACTATAATAATATAACATACACGCACACACAACGTATATCTCTATGCATGTGTGCATATTTATTCTCATATCACAATTTCATTTTCCAAGATGGAAGTACGTTCAAAAATTACTAAACAAAGGGTATTTGATATTTTTTATTATATCCCTAATTTAATACTACAACGAAAGGTAAAATAAATTTTGGAATAATTATTGTTCAAGATAGAAATTTACAGAAAATATTAAAATGTAAATTTTAAGGATATCTCTGCTTATTCTATTATAGAAATTACACCAGTAGTTTAATAATTAGGGTTTGCTCTTATCCCACATATAAACTTTGTTATCCTTGTTATTTACTTAATGTGACTAAAGATCCTAAATTTAAAATCGACGTAGAGGCATTATTATGTTCTAATAAACCAAGAGGAATTTACTTGACAAAGGCTAAAGTGATACTAATATATTGGTTGTATAAATTATAAAAATTATAGCATATTTCATGTAAAATGAAAAGTACGTGTAACATACATCTCACATCACGGTAGTAGCAAAACAGTACTAACACGAGAAAAAGTTTTAATTTTACATGAAATTTATAATGAGATTCTGCTCAAACCCCAATCACAACGATGACGTACCGCAATCATAGGCACATGTTAAACTTTATCTTTGGGAATACCAATATCGTATCTACTACCAACTAGATTCCCTGGCCCTGATTTATATAAATAGAAAGAGAGCGAGCGAGGAGAGGGGCATGGTGATCATCGTCAGATGGATTTGAGAGGATTTAGAAGACGATCCACTTCGTCAATTACCGACACTGAGGGGGACGACGTCGCATTTCCTTCATCTTCGCTTAAGAGTTGGAGATTCAGTTTGATGCGAATGGGACTCCATGGAATCCTAGCTGTCGCAGTAGTAGCTCTTCCGGCGATCGTTCTGGTGTCGATGTTTTCTCGAGACGATTCGCCGCCATCGGACCGTGTTGCTTTCAGCTTTGCAGATGCCAGGGTTTTGGAACGAAATTCCACAAACGACGTTTCCAAGCTGTCATTTCCAGGTAATTTCGAGAGTGTCCCACATTGCTTGAAATAATAAACTAAAGCATTTTTGTTCATCATTTATCACCGATGATTAATGATAATTGAATTATCTTTTGTGTATGAGAATTTTGTCAATATTAATATACTAAGTGGATTGATATAATATGTAAATATTTATATATTAAGGTAAAAATATATATTTAATATATAAATATCGATCAAATCTTAATAGATAAAAATATATTTAGTATTTTTTGCAAAATGTATGAATGTTAATTGTTGATCCACGTCACCGTTGATTTTTTTTTTTTTTAATTTTACCGGTAAGTAAAGAAAAAGAAGAAAATATTTTTATGAAGTAGATAAGACTGATGATTACTAATGGTAGTGATAATGTGCATATGATACCCAACAATGCTATGTCTCTGGATTTTGGAACTCGGAAATGATTAAAAATATCCTTATCGTGCTATTATAATTTAAAGTATGGGTGATTTATGATGAAAAGGCGCTCTCTGTAGACTGTATTGTATTTTATCCCACAAATTGTGTAGAATTAAGTCTGTTACGGAGCCATAATTTATAGGTCTTTCGTATATGGACGTGTATGCAATTCCATACTTATTTTCATGCACGTAGTCATCATGTTGCGAATTTTTCATTTTCAAAATACATAAAAAGAATAAGGTGTGAGCATAGCTACAAAAAGCGAAAAAGAAAATGCAATTTTTTTAAAGAAAATTATAAATTCTTTAGGGAAATATTTTACAAAGTTTTTGGACTTAGGATGGTAGCTTTTTGTTCAGCCCTTTATTTATTTATAACTATCATATGTAGATTTTGTATATTAATAGGTCAAGCAAATTTATCGATTCTTCTATCCTAGTATGATAAATTATTTAACTCCACCTAATCCTTTTTCCTAGAAATGGCATTTAGTGGAGTTAAGGAAATTTTTGCTTTCCAAATATCTAAGGATTATTTTCATAGTCTACTTTCATTACTTGTGTATACTTTTATCATAATTTCATAAGATAATATAATTTCCATTTATTCCTTTTTTTTTCTTTTTTTATAATTGGTGTTAGAAGTTGTCAGAAATTGGAAATTGATTTTTTAAAGTACTATAGGTAAATTGGCAAAAAAAAAAACAAAAAACAAAAAAGAAGAAAAAAGTAAACCTATAATATTAATGATTAAAATTATTTAAATTTTTGGAATATATCATGACACCTTATCCTATTTCTTTTAATTTTAGCTAATACTATTTCTTTTAATTTCAGCCATGAGTTAGAAAACTTTATGAATTTGTAACTTTATAGGATTAAAATCCGAAAATTATGATGTCTTACTTTTTCTTCTTTTTTTTTTTTTAATATTTTTTTTTATAGGTGTGGAGGATCTTTCCTCTCCTTCCCCAAGTGTACTAAGAAATGAACCACTGGATGGACTTCTTGCTCCGGGATTTGATGAATCTTCTTGTTTGAGTAGGTACCAGTCTCCTTTATATAGAAAAACATCACCTCACAGGCCATCTTCATATCTTATCTCCAGACTCAGAGCTTACGAAGAGCTTCATAAGCGTTGTGGACCGAACACGGATTCCTACAACAAAGCTTTGAACCAACTCATCAAATCTCGGAAAACCAGTGGTTCCTCCTCCTCCGACTCAGAGTGTAGATACGTTGTTTGGATAGCTTATAGCGGCTTGGGTAACAAGATACTAACCTTGGCTTCCACGTTTCTCTACGCTCTTCTCACTAATCGAGTACTGCTGGTCGACCGAGGAAAGGATATAGCGGACTTATTCTGTGAACCATTTCCACAAACGTCTTGGTTGCTGCCTCTGGATTTCCCTTACATCAAGCAATTCGATGGCTTCTATCGAAAGTCTCCTAATTGTTATGGGAACATGGTGGAGAACAATGTTATCAACGCTTCTACGCCGCAAGTACTACTACCACCGTATTTCTATCTCCATCTAGCTCATGACTATGGCGATCATGATAAGCTTTTCTTCTGCGACGAAGATCAAAGCGTTATAGGTAAGGTCCCCTGGTTGATTGTGAAGACGAACAACTACTTCGTACCATCTCTCTTCTTGATCCCGTCCTTCGAGCAAGAATTGAGTAAACTTTTCCCCAAGAAAGTTACCGTCTTCCACCACCTCGGTAGATACCTTTTTCATCCATCAAACACCGTGTGGGGATTAATTACTAGGTATTACCAGGCTTATTTAGCCAAGGCAGATGAGAGAATAGGCATACAGGTTAGGGTTTTCGATTCGGGAGCTGACCCTCTCCCTTACGTGATGGATCAGATATTAGCCTGCACTCAGAATGAAGTACAACTGTTGCCTAGAGTAGACAAGAAGCGGATCGTTTCGAATTTTCCAAAGGGCGGTGGTCAGAAGCTGAAAGCTGTTCTCATGACATCTCTTACTTCGGGTTATTTTGAGAATTTGAAGAACATGTACTGGGAATATCCTGCTGTTAATGGGGACATGATTGGGGTGTATCAGCCAAGCCGTGAAGAGTTTCAGCAGACGGAGAAGAAATCGCATGACAAGAAGGCATGGGCAGAAATGTTTCTTCTTAGTCCAACTGATGTCTTGGTTACTAGTTCTTGGTCCACTTTTGGTTATGTGGCGCAAAGTCTTGGAGGTTTGAAGCCATGGGTTCTTATCAAGCCCGAGAATCGGACAACACCGAAACCCCCTTGTCGCCAAGCCATGTCCATGGAGCCTTGCTTTCATGCTCCTCCCTTTTATGATTGCAAGGCTAAGAGAGGAACAGACACTGGTGCTTTGGTTCCCCATGTACGACATTGTGAGGATATGAGCTGGGGACTTAAATTAGTTGATAGTGGTAACAAATCATAGATTTGATCATTCTTTCATCCTCTTTTCATCATGCTTACTATTCTTATGTTTATATATATTATCTTTAAGAGAAGTGTACTCAGAGTAGTATTGTGGGTTCGTGTTTAGTATTTGTTGTTTCCACCATGGAATATTGATCGATTTTGTCTTTGAATGGTCATGAAGGTTGTTATAAAGAAGAGGGTTTCGTTGTTGTTGTTGCACAAAGTCATGTTCACTTGACTTAATGGAGTAATATTTATACAGAAATGAAATAAAGCTATAATAGAATCTGAATGTTGTTACTTTATTCAATTGATCAAACAAAATTATCATTAGCTTGTTTGCTAGCTGAAGTTTTTAAAGAAAAAGGCATGAATAGCAAAAGTTGTGCTAATTTTAACATTATAATGTTGATTCAATGATTATATTTTTTTTTTACTTGTAATTAAGAAATCAAATTTATATATTATAATAATTACCAATTTCCATACTGATGTAATATGTTATACATTTTATGTACTGTTACAATTGATGCATCTTTTGCTATTCAAACTTTGTTAAATACTCCGGCTAACAAACAAGGTAATAATGATTTTATTTACTCAACAAATAGAGTAATAACTATTCAAGCTTTATTATAATCTTGTTCCTTTCTTACATAAATGTTATTCCATCATAGCCCTATTTTAAAGAGTCAATTGAATGCAATATTAGTACACCAATAAATCCCTCTTCATTATCTCCTTCTTAATTGTTTAAAGGCAAAATTGATCAATGTTCTTGAGAGACATTAAAAGATGTTAACCATGAAATCCAAAGGAAGATTAATCTTTAACTTGCAACACTACTTAAGTATACTTCTCTTATAAATATTATATCTAGAGAAACATAAGAATAATAAGTATAATGAAAAGAAGATGAGAGAATTGAATCTATAATTTATTATCATTATCAACTAATTTAAGTCCTTAGGCCATAATCTTATAATGTCTCACATGATGAACCAAAACACTAGGGTTAGTTCCCCTCTTAGCCTTGCAATCATAGCTTATTAGGTGATAAAACCTGATTATGTCCCCATTAATAGTAGGAGATTGCTACCACATGTTCTTTGGATTCTTAGAGTACTCCAAAAATACAAGATGTCATAGGAATAACTTTCAGCTTTTGATTCTTTAAAAACTTTGAAGTAAGACCCTTTTTATCTTCTCTTGGTAACAATTGCTAATTTCAATGCAATCTAATATCTAATTCATCACATATGGAAAAGGTTGAATCTTGCATCAAAAATTCTAATTTAAATGCCTACTCTCTCCTCTACCTTATTTAAATAAGCTTAGTAATACTTAACAATTAATTCTCACATAGGGTGAAGGATGAAATGGTACTATTAGGCGTTAGGTAGGTTTATGATACACAAAGGTTGTAGTCCTCAATGAGTTCTTATCTTAAATATTGATTTACCACAAAGCGATCATAGGTTCATTAATTATTTGACTGTTGGCAAGTTTCTTTATATATGTTGTCTAGAAAGAGGAGGACTTAATGATTATTTGTTTGCTGAAACTAGAAGTCAAAATTTTGGTAGATAGGTGATGGGAATTAGGTTATCGGATCTCTGACTCGCAACCGAGTTCAAGTACTAAAGGGATTGACACGACGAATCCTTTTGTTCCAACTGACCCCTATTGAGGTCGAGTATTTCCTTACCGAGTCACCCTTTATGCCAAGCCGTATGATTACCTATCTTTCTATAGTGTGTCGAATTAAAGATTACTCACTTACGCCCAAATCGATCAATTACTCGGCATATTCCTTACCGAAAAGTCAAAAAAGAGAGACTCTAGACTAACTAAGCCATCCTTATTCAAACAAACTAGCTATCTATATATTTTTTTATCTGCATCTTCTAACAACCTCACTAATATAACATCGCCATGTATACAGTATCATGTGTAGAATCCGTTGCACTAATGATTATTTTTCTTGTATATTCATTTTTATCTTTTTGTATCTTATTCATTACTTCCTTAGAAAATGTCCTTTTTGTCTTTTTCTTTTTTAGGCAAGTTGCCCTAACTTATGGGTATAAATACCCTTGTACTTGTAGTTATGAGAATCGGATTATCTTTAATACACTTGAGTATTTCCTTCCATGCATAAACACACTGTTTATTCTTGGCATTACTCTTATCCTAACCCTTAACTAAGGCTAAATAGCAAGTAATCTCACTTAACCGATTCATGCATCATATCAAATTACACCATAAGTCCTTGAAAGTTTCATTAGTACGTTATATCCTCTAGAGCTGTTCGTGAGTTTTGCTTACCTTTTATTCGTCATTTACCCATTTTGTACTTTCTCCCATTAATTCTTTCAAGCTTTCTATAAATTTGGACCCATCCAGTGACCAACTTTATTTATTTTTTTTGTCACGATTCGCACCATATTGGTATCAGAGTGAAGATTCTGTTTGAGTTGACGCATGTTTTTGAAGTTCTGTTATACTCTGTTTTGCATGTATAAAACAGAAGCAAGTTAATGTGTTCATTTAAGCGTTGTATTGTTAACTGTTAATTTCTTGAAGTGTTCGTCTGAGCTTTGAATCTATGAGGAAAAATGACTAACCTAAGTATGAATGTTGGTATTGGCAATGACAGTGGAGTTGTCCACCATGAACAACAATCTCAAGAAACCCTTAGAAGCACTAACGAGATACTTGATGAGATAACTAACCTCTTCGTGGATTTAACTCGAGCTGTACATGAGTTGTCTTGCCGATCTACTGAACACCCTACAAATTGCTCAGCCTGTTAAAGGTCAGGACCCACCTCAACCTATTTAAGGTAAAGGAGTAGGCGCGTAAGCCTTAAATATAAGTTAAGTAACCGTAGATTGAATTTAGTATATAAAGCTTAGAGCGATCAGTTAAAAGATCCGATCAAACTTAAATTATAGATTAAAGTTAGAAATATTAGTAAAAGTGATTCCGTAAGTTTTAATTTAAGAAAATAAGTAATAAAATAAGAGAATATAAAATATTTAAATTTTAAGTATATTACTTGTTATTTATCAAAAGTGTGTAAAATGCATTTCGATAACTAATAAATCGCTAGAGATAAATTATATGTATATTAAAAATCATAAAATGACCTAAATAATATTTAGGATTATTTACTTATACCCTATATGTATTTACGTGTCGGTAGAAATATGCGAAATTATCTTAAATTTGCTAGAAACTTGCTAAATAATTAAAGAAAATTATAAAAAAATTAAGAAAAAATTAGAAAAAAATCAGAGAGATAGTGAATGATCTAAATCTAGTCATGGCAGCAAGGGGGGAAAAAGAAAATATTAACCAATAAAACACAAACACATAGAAAGTAAAAATAAAAGGGATATGGACCTTATCTTGGCCTAATTAATGCATAATAATTCCTTTATGACCCTATAAATAGCAAGAAAATTTTCAAAGCTCATTTGGTCAGTTGGGAGTTGAAAAAAATTGAGAGGACCGAAATTGAGAGGAAAATTAGGGTTTTAGAATTTTTTTTCCCAAATCTCTACAGTTAGGGCAAGTGGGTAGAACCCACACATCACTACCACCACCACCACCCCACTCCAAATCGACTGCCTGGACCAACCGACACACCTGAATTGGTGTTGGAAGCTAAAAAGCTCGTAAACCAGGTAAGTTTCAAATCTTCTCCGATTTTGCAAAATTCCATAAAATTATTAATTATACCCATAAAATTATGAAATTTATTATTCTGATGTTTTATTGTATATAGATTTAGGAAAAAATAGTGATCAAGTATAATCATGTCTGTAAATATAGGATTCTTAAGAAATTGGACAAAATCGAACATGTTTAGAATTAGAAATAAATAGGCTTAGGAATATAGTTTGGAGCTCAATTTTTTTTCTATAAAATACTTAAGTTTTGTAGAACAATGCTAAGAAGCCATTTTTTAAAAATTAATTTTAGAAAATTTTAAGTCATCTTTTAGCTCTAAAATGATGAGAAAAATAGGTAACTTTAGCTTAATTAAGTGATTAATTACTATTTAGAAGATAATTAGATATTTAAGGATGTTAATCTCTGATGTGAAAACCTAATCCTAACATTTGGAGTGTTAATTATAATTAATATAGGAATTATATGGTAATTGTAGGAAATTTAGTAATATGTGAAGTTGGGATTTTAATAAATATGAAATAATAGGTTAAATTGGATAATATAATAATAATATTAGTACAAAATAAATCTGATACAAAAATTAATTTTAGTTAATCAGATAAAAAATGTAAGATTTTCTCACATCGAGAGTAAAATCCGATACCCTAATTAGGATTAGAGTGTGTCGAATATGTTAGAATATTAAATTAAGACCTAATATGATATTAGAATACTCAAGCTTAATGTGATTAATTTCACATTAGGATTCGAGCGTATTTAGGATTTCTCGTAATTGAAAACAATTTAGAACCAAAATTGGAATCTAATTCAAAAACCGAACCTCAACCTAATATAGAATGAATCATTAGTAAATAATACGTATATATAGAAAAGTGAGTTAAACCATAACTTAGAATATGTATCATCAAAGTATAGTACTAAAAAGATGTATTTGTATTATAGGATATACTATACAAAGATAAACCAATTTGCAATTAAGTGATTGAGCGACCGAGAATTCCAAGTTGGGTTTATTGCTTCACCATATTTAGAGTACTATTTTAGGGTACTCAGAGACTTAGGATTGTGTATGATTGTGATTGTAAGTAGTTTTATGCATGTGCTTATGTATCTAACTTTGTGTTGGAATTTGTGTTATGATTAATGACTGTTATGATTGGATTGGTGTGAAATTGTTTGAACACCTTAAATTGAACCTAATCCTAATTGATCCTAATACCCTAAATTGTCATGCATTACAGCCCTTTAGGGGATCATTAGGATTCTCTAACCAAACACTAAACACCAACACTTTCGAAAAAGATAACGCTGAATAGCAATTTGGTCTTTTCCTCATCTTTAGCCGAATTAAGTAACAGGAGAGGAGGTCGCAGTAAAGATGAGGGCATTGGTTCGAAGGATAGTCTTAGGAAGAACAGTGTCTCCATTGCACAAACCTGGGTTTGATTGTGAGCTGTTGCATAATATGAAAACTCCTCAACCTGGATTAGAACGGGTGAAATTACTTTGATTTCACAACGGATCGAACTCCGTTGTGTGATGATACTTATTTGTTGCATTACATGAAAATAATTACTTGATAATCTTGTTTGTGTTTGTACACATTTATGAGTCTCCAATTCAATTTACGAAGCTGTAGTTACTTATACCTGTATAGATCATTTTGTAGGTCCTGACTTCTAATTACTCTAACTAATATGCCGCCCTACAACTATCCAAAAGTTCGTTCTCTTTTGAAGCCTGGGGGTATAAGAGTCAATTTGCCTAATAGTTAATTTATATTTAGAGTCTCACTAGTATCTTTAAGACTGAAAGACTGATATTTGATATGTAAACCAGCTGACTGTTATGATATGATGTAGAATCACCTACAGTAATGTACATGTAATTTTATATATATATATATATATATTGACTTAAAGTTTTAATACTTACTGT
This sequence comes from Lumnitzera littorea, assembly GCA_024138015.1. Classification (NCBI taxonomy): domain Eukaryota; kingdom Viridiplantae; phylum Streptophyta; class Magnoliopsida; order Myrtales; family Combretaceae; genus Lumnitzera; species Lumnitzera littorea. The sequence continues at coordinate 125,467,952 of JAMXBB010000002.1, forward strand.
AACTCTAGCTAAATTCTTAATTGAACTGTTTACTTCAAAGCGATGAGTCGTTAACGCCTTGTGTAGAGTAAATCTATGATAGGTACTGTAAGTCCAGTTACTATTATAGAATGGTTTATACGGCGGGATCGTTGTGATTCTACGACTTTAAGGCGTAATAAGGCGGACGAGTGAAGAGAAGGATTGATTTAGCAAGCATGGGAAATGAGGAAGAAGAAGAGCATATACGAGTCCTCAGAGCATCCGACCATGTGAAGCTTCGAATTCCAAGTTTCAATAGATTTGGGAATGTTGATGAATACCTAGAGTGGGAAGAGAAGGTAGAGCGCATGTTTGATTACTATCAGTTTGAGGGTTATGAGAAGGTAAGGATTACTACTGTTGAGTTCTTCGGATATACCATTATGTGGTGGAAGAATTTTCAGGTTATGATGAGACGAGAGAGATACCGAGAGATTAATACTTGGTCGAAGATAAATAGGATACTTAGAAAGAGATTCATGCCAGAAACCTATCTTTAAGATACTTTTACTCGGTTTTAGGAGCTGAGATAAGGAGGCTAAACTATTGATTTCAAATGCTTATGATACATTGCAAAGTGGAGGAACCACTAGCTTAAACAATCTCAAGATTTATTACTGGGTTGAGAGAAGACATTCGAGACATTGTGAAGCTCCAACGATTTGACATAATGGATGAAGTTGTTAGGATTACCCAGCAAGTAGAAAGGCAAAGGAGGAGTCGACTGATGGCCAGAGTGTCGACTAGTTAACCTGGACAAGTAAGTCACTGAGCTCAATTGATGTCCAAGCCAAGTAGAAAGGCCGACCTGATGGTAAAGTACCGACCTAAACTTATGAGAAGGGGGGCAAGGGTTTGGTAGGAAAACGAGTCAAATCAAGTGCTTCAAGTATCAAGGGTTTAAACATGTGGCTACTCAATGCCCGAACCATAAGACAATGGTCATCAAGGGAGACGTCTTGAAGCTAGAAGTAAATAGTATAGATGAAGAACCTAAGGAGGAGGAGTTCCCAATTGAGAAAGAAAATGCTGAAAAAGAGCTGATTGAGGAGGATGTATTTGCTAAGAAGTTGGATAAGTTACTCATGGTTGTCTAACGTACTATGAATGTGGAACCCTCGGGAAAGGAGGAGTAGAGAGAAAATTCATTTCATACCAAATGATCAAGTGTGTGCCCTCATCATGGATAGTGGAACCTGCACCAATGTAGCATCAATCGATCTTGTTTCAAAACTGAAGTTGTCGACTGTTGCACATCCAAGGTTGTACAAGTTGCACTAGTTGAGTAAAAAAGGAGCATTACATGTCACTTGGCAAATACTACTACCTATTACTATAAAGAATTACTTTGACCAAATTCTGTGTGATGTACTGCTTATGTGCACTTTCCACGTGTTGTTGGGTAAGCTGCGGTTGTTTAATAGGAGAGTTATATATGATGGCTCTAGGAACACGTATATGTTTAAGAAGGATGATCGGAAGATCACGCTGAATTTGATGCTACTGAGAGAAGTTAATAAGTTGCAAACAAAACTTATTCGTGGATCGAAGAAGGTTCTAATGATGAGTAAAGTCGAGCTTCGAGAAGCCATCAATGCTGATGAGCCGACCTTCTTGTTGGTTAGGCGACTATTGGAAATGAAGGAGCAGGGTAAGCTATCCTAAGAAATCAAGAAGTTGCTAACCTGTTCCCAATATAGTGTCCTGAGGTGTTGCTCCCAACTCGAAGCATAGAGCACTGCATTGACTTAGTACTCGGTGCTGCATTGTCGAATAAGCTAACTTATCAGATGAATCCCGAGTAGGCTTCTAAGCTTCAACGTCAAGTCAATGAGTTGTTGGAGAGAGGCTATGTAAGAGAAAGTCTTAACCCTTGTGCTGTGCTTGCACTTCTAGTGTCAAAGAAAGATGAAACCTAGCGAATGTGTATAGATAACCAAGCTATGAACAAGATCACTATCAAATACAAGTATCTGATCTTAAGGTTAGAAAACATGTTGGATGAACTTAATGAAGCCAAGATTTTCAACAAGATTGATCTTAAATCTGGTTACCATCAAATCCATATGAGGCTAGGAGACGAGTAGAAGACTGCATTCGAAACGAATAGAAGACTGCATTCAAGACTCGACATGGACTTTACAAATGAATGGTCATGCCCTTCGGCTTATTGAATGCCCCAAGCATTTTCATGAGACTAATGAACCATGTGTTGAGACATCTAATAGGGAAGTGTGTCGTAGTGCACTTTGACGACATCCTAGTCTACAATATCGACATGTCAAGTCATTGTGAACATCTTAAAGCAGTTTTGGATATCTTCCGTATTGAGATACTATTCGGTAATTTAAAGAAATGTTGTTTTTTTCAGAAGGAAGTGGTATTTTTGGGCTATATAGTCAATAGAAGCGGCTTGTGAGTTAATGATGAAAAGATCTAAGTAATTGTCTAATAGCCGACTCTTACTACTTGTGCTAACATGAGAAGTTTCTATAGACTAGGTTTGTTTTATAGAAGGTTCATCAAGAATTTCAGTACCCTCACTGCATCACTTACTGAACTAACGAAGAAAAACACCAATTTCCGATGGGGAGAAAGGGAGGAGGGGAGCTTTGTTGAGGTAAAAGAAAGATCAACCTCTCTCTCGATGTTAGTGCTACCTGACTTTAACAAAATTTTTGAGCTGGAATGCAATGCGTCAGGCATTGGAATAGGCATTGTCCTAATGCAGGAAGGCCAACCGAAGGCCTTCCATAGTGAGAAGCTTTGAGGACCCCAGTTGAATTACTCCGTATATGACAAAGAACTTTTGGCATTGATCCGAGCACTATAAGTATGGCAACACTATTTACTACTAAAAGATTTTGTCATATATACTGACCATGAATTACTGAGGTACCTTCGAAGTTAGACCAAGTTGTTGAAGCGATAGACAAAATGGGTTAAATTCCTTGAAAGACTCAATTTTGTAATAAAATACAAGCAGGGAAAGAGTAACGTAGTTGTAGATACTCTTTCGAGAAGGCATTCACTTTTATCTGAACTGCAGATTTGGCTGTTTGAGTTTGTAAGTATTAAAGAGCAGTACTCTAAGGATCTATACTTTGGACCTATACTTGCACGATGTATTGATGGAAGAATAGTGGATGAGTATCATGTGGAGAATGGCTATTTGTTCCAAAGTAGGAAACTGTGCATGACGACTTGTTTCCTACCAGAGTTATTGATCAGGAAGCTCATAGTGGAGAACTCTCCGAACATTTTGGAGAAAGGAGGACCTGTGAATTATTAAATAGTTGATTCTTTTAGTTGAGAATGAAGAGAGATGTACACTGAGTTGTTGAAAACTATGCCGTGTGCATAAAGGCCAAGTGTCGAGTCGAGCAAGGGAAAGTAATGCCCTTACCTATCTCGACGAAGCCTTGGATTGAATTGAGAATTGACTTTGTTCTCGGACTACTGCAAACTATCCGAGGCAAAGATTCTATAATGGTCATCGTGGATTGGTTCAGCAAAATGGCATACTTCGTGCCCTATTCAAAAACTAATGATGCTTCGGCTATTGCTTTTCTTTTCTTGCAAGAGATTGTATGGATACACGGCGTGCCAAGAAGCATAGTCTCTGATGGACACTCAAAGTTCTTGAGTCATTTCTAGAGGATCTTGTGGCGTCGAATGGGAATCAAACTACTATTCAATACTTCCTATTACCCTCAAACTGACGGCCAAACAGAAGTGGTTAACCGCACTTTGGGATCACAACTCCGAGCTGCAATGGGTAAGAACTTGGCTAATTGGGACGTCTGCTTACTCGTGGTTAAGTTCGCTTACAATCGGACAATACATGACATTACTAAGCAGACTCCCTTCAAAGTAATCTATGGTTTCAATCCCAAGTTTACCTTTGATCACACCCTTACACCAATACCCGTGCAAAAGAACCACGATGCCTTAGCTAGAGCACAATCCTTTCAGCACATCTATGACAGGGTCATTCAGCACATCGACCAAGCTACTAAAAGAATATGAGAAAAGACCAAGGGTAAAACGGCTAAACAATTTCAACCGAAAGACTTAATGTACTTGCACCTTAGCAAGAAATGGTTCTCGAATAAGAGAAAGAACAAATTACCCGTAAGAGCGAAAGGACCTTTTAGAATCCTCCAGAATATTAATAATAATGCCTACAGATTGGAATTGGCCAAGGACTATAGGGTTTTTGATGCCTTCAACATTGCCGACCTTGGTTTATATCACCTTGACAGAAAACCAAGCGAAGACCATTTGGATTTTATTCCAAATCCAAAACAACCCGAAGGGAATGATAAGAATCAAGCTACTGGACCTCTGACCCTCAACCGAGCTCGAGGACTAGAGGGACTAGCACGACGAATCTTTCTATTCCAGCCAACCCCTATCGAAGCCGAGTACTTCCTTGCTAAGTCACCCTTCATGCTGAGTTATATGACTGCCCATCTTTTTGTAGTGCGCTGAAATGAAGATTACTCACTTGTACCTGAGCCAATAAATTACTCGACATATTTCTTGCTGAGAAGCCGAGAAAAAGAGACTTCAGATTGACTAAGCCATCCCTACTCAAACAAGCCAGTTGTCTGTACTTTCTTTTGTCCACATCTTCTAACGACCTTACCAATATAACATCGCCACATGTACAGTATCTTATGTAGAATCCGTTGCACCAATGATTATTTTTTTTTTTTATTTATTTTTATCTTTTTTTATCTTATCCATTACTTCCTTAGGAAATGTCTTTTTTATCCTTTCCTTTTTAGGCAAGTTACCCTAACTTATGGATATAAATACCCTTGTACTTACAGCTGTAAGAATCAGATCATCCTTAATACACTTGAATATTTTTTTCCTTACATAAACACACTATTTACTGAGCAAAGCTAGGTGACGAGAAACCTCACCAAACCGATTCGTACGTCATATTGAATTACGTTATAAGTCTTCAGAAGTTCCATTAGTGTATCATATCTTCTAAAGTTGTTCGTAGGTTTTGCTTACCTTTCATTCGTCATTCATCCCTTTCTCACTTTCTTCGATTAATTCTTTTGAACTTTCTACAAGCTTGGACCCATTTAACGACCAGTCTTATCTGTTCTTGGTCACAGTTCACACCAATAAGGATCCCATAAAAACTTCTTTTAAGGAATGGGGCTAATCCAGGTTATTTCTCAAAAACTATTCCGAAGGAGCATGTATGTAAGAAGGAAGTTTAAGCTTAATGCAAATAGCAAAAATTTTTGCTGCTTTATATGATTATTAAGCAAATAAAAAGTTATTCTATATATCAATCCTTGCATCTCCTACTACTAGTAGGGTGACAATTAGTTTTGGGTTGTTAAGGGGATATCATTATTTTCGAACCTAATGCATACATTGCATTTGCCAAGAAAAGAGTAATTGAACAAACATTGAATAGGATAGTACCAAAAGGTTCACAAGTGGTTGAATATTTATTCTATAAGGGCTTATTCGATTGAATCATACCACAAAGGTGTTTTAAGTGAGTTATTTAAACTTCACACTTTTTTTCCTTTGAATTCAAATTCAATTAAGTAGGTCCTTAAGTTAAATTAGTTAAATTATTTGATTTGAAACCAAAAATAGTTAGGTTATTCGAATCAAAATCAACATTTTTCAAATTTATTTATTTTTTCTTTCATGATATAAGATTGAATTTGAAATTGTATAAAGAATCATATAGATAGTTCTTTTTTTTATACCAATATTCCGAATTACTATTTAGTAAAACTATATTAACAAGAGAAAAAAAAAAGATTCTTCTTGATAAATTCAAATTAGGTAAAGGAAAATAAACTGAATTTCATCCTTCTTGTTGCATTACCTATGTATCTACTCTGTCTCCAAACCTATACCACCTTGTCAATCCAATTTTAAGAAGTCTTAAATATGGTTTTTCATATCAAGATAATCAAGCTCTATCCATGCCTTTATCTAGAGAGGAAATGTATGCTTTCATGATGTTAATGAGCTTCTAGAAAACATCGGCTAAAGATGGACTTCATGCTTATCTTTATAGAATGTGTCGAGCAATAATAAGTCCTTTAGGTCAATAAACTAATGTTCCAAATTTTATCTACACTTGAATTTTCCCTTTAATTAAGTCAAGCTCAAGTTAGTGCTTATACCAACACAAAGAGGTGAGGCCATATCAAACAATTTTGACCTATTAGGCTCTATACTATTTTTTATAAGATAGCTTCAAAAATCTTAGTGAATAGAATGCGACCCTTGTTAAATAGTCTAACTAATACATGTCAAATAAGTTTTATCCTAAAAAGAAATGTTGTAGATAATATTATCTTACTGAATGAGGTTTTACATTACTATCAAAGGAAACAAAAAAAGGAGGGTTACATGATAGTCAAGCTTGATTTAGAGAAAGCTTATTCAATATAAATCAAGGCTTCATCTATTGGGTTTTGTAAAGTTTAAAATTTCTACACTTGTGAATTTAGTTGATTGACTCGTACTTATCAACAATTTTAATTGAAGTGTTAATGAATCGCGCAGCCTTACTAACTCTTACTCCTAATAGAGGAATTCGATAAGGTGATCCTATATTACCTTAATTGTTCATACTAGAGTTGAAATTCCTTAGTAAATTGGTAAAGCAAGAGGTATATCTTGGAAATTGGGATTCAATAACGGTAAGAGGATCATCTTTTTTCAACTTTCACATGTAACATTTGCTAATGGCATTATTCTAATATCTAAGGCCTCCATAAAAAATGCAAATATTATAAAAAAAAAAAGTGATAAAAAATTCCTCTAAGCTATTTGGGTTTTCTGTGAATTGTTTATCTTCTCATCACAAAATAGTTTGCTTTTGATGAGAGCTAAAACCATACAAAGTATGGAATTCAAAGATGTCTCTAGCTTTTTATTGGGTTTTTTACTGGATAAAGGTTTAAAACTTAAGGCATCTCCATTCACTTTTATAGTTGAGGCCAAAAAAACAAAAAGTCACTTTTAGGATGGAAATAGGCTAGAAAAAGTTAACTAGATAGAAATCTAGATACGTAGACATCATAGAGAATAATCTTAATTAAAAAGTTTCTAGTTAATGTTGATACGTTATTCACTATTTTACCTTATACACAACTGCTCAACATCTCCCCCAATTAATGTAAGAGTTCATCCCCCCTCTCCTTCATTATTAAAATAAATATGTCATCGGTACGAGACATATTAGTACCTTAATAACCAAATCAACAAATACCGATTATCCCATTTCAATCACTTAGTATAAAAGTTTCAAGTTAGTGCTAACATGATATTTATTACTTAACCTTATATGCCACTACTCAATATCTCCTACAATCCATATGAGACACCATTCACATGGGGTATTACAATAGCTACTCTCAAACCTAAGAATTGCAAACTTGGAGAGTAGAAACAAGGCTTATGCAATAAAAAAAACTTTTGGAAATTAAAAGGAAGAGATTACCATGGGTATATCTTATTAGAGCCAAATATAAGAGGAGCTTGAGAGAGGATTAAACTCCTTGATTAGAACCCACATCGCATCTTGTAAAATAACTCTAATAAAGCCACTTATAAGTAAAAAAATAAGAGCCTATTCGTAATAGGAAATGGGAGAATTACTAGTTTTTGTTTTGTAGGACTACAAGCTATTTTGTCTAAAATTTAAGTTGTTTTTATTATTCCACACTATCCAATGCAAGAACCAAAAGTAACAAGATTGTTGGATAAGTTGTTGCCAACTACCTTCATGGACATGACAATTTCCTTTAATCCATTACCAAAAATCTTCTTGCTACAATTGTCCCTTATCCTCTAAAGTTTCCGACAATTTGCAAGTCTAATTTGGCCCTAAACACTCTTTTGAGTGTATGTAGCAAATCTTCATTTCAATATGTACATCTCAGACAAGTTGCATTTTCAATAATTCTTCTTCTTAGTAATGACCACACTAAATATTCACACACCAACATATTGTTTGCTTTATCCTCTAGTGCAACTATTTTATAGGAGATCACCTATCACTCATCCTTAGCAAACTTGACCCTAAAGTTTCGATGAACTTCAAGCCATTACACTAAGGTGCATCAATAATTAGAGTTTTCTCGTCTTCTAATTAATATCACAATCTCCACCTCCACCTCCACCCATGCCCTACGCGCCCCCACCCCCCCCCCCTATTTATAGAATAAACATCTTTGTTAGTTTTGTTACACAAGTTTAGAATCATACTAAGCAGTGACTCCGCCCTTCTGACTAGTGAACTACTCTCGTACAAATTTGTAATGACCCAAGCTAACACCGCACACTTTGGTATAGTTCACTTTGACATCAAATATTGCACAACTTTATCCTTTAGTATAGTTACTTCCTAAGAGATCACTGTTTACTCTTCCTTAAGCACACTTAACCTTATGGTTCCAACGAACTTCAAGTTACTACACTAAAAGATGTCTTAATAACTGGAGTTCCACCATCTTCTATTTTAGAGATATCAAATTTACTGTTATAAGTAAACTATCATGACAAATGTACCCTAAAAATAAGCTTAATTCTCACATAGATGACCATATCTAGCTTTATCCCACCAATTTAGGTTACTTTCCCTTTTGAAGTTGAAAGCAAATGTCTTCTATATAGGATTTGGATTCTCTAAATTTTTCTTCTTTGAAATTTAATTTAGTTTTCCTTCACCATTTTAGTGGGTTGAAAAACTTACATTAGTTGAAGAACTCCATACAAATAGATGAAGGAACATATTATTTTCATTTACTTAATTACCTTTAATAATTTATAGTATACTAGCCACTATAATCAAAGAAAGCAAGCTAATATAACTCATTCCCTTAAATTTTTCTATCTTATAGTTATTATACTAACCGTTATAATAATAAAGTCATTTGGCATTGGAAAAATCATTTAATGAAAAAAACACAACCACCTTTTTAGAGTATCAATAAAGTACAACAACACTAACACCATAACAACCATAGGAACTCGGCCAACAAGTTTTCTAGCCCTTATGTTTAGTTATTTACTCTTCATTCCTCTAAAATACCTTTATCTTTTTTTTTTTTAAGCTTCAAAATAGTTCAATCAACCAAACTTCATGAGTTACGGTCCTACTTTTGTGTTGGATTTAAATATATTCAAACCTCTTTTGAGTTAAGAAATGAATTTTATTAATATTCACATTCACGAGCTACCTATTTATTTATGCGTTGCCAGCGTACCTCTTTGATGTAGCTAACATGCCACTCGAGTGTCACTTACGTGTCATCTACGTATCTTTAAATGAGCTCAATGGTTTATGGGGTATATGTTTTTTCAACTTTTTCAATGTTTTTCCATTATCAATGTTATATTTCATTTATGCTAATTCATATATTGCTAGTGACTACTTAATCAATTTTAAATATTAATATTATATTTACGTATAATATAATATGATTTTTTGTATAATATATTGACTTGCAAGCCTACTTATGAGTCTACTTGCAAGCTAACTTGTAATATAAACAAGTTTACTTATACAAACCAGCTCGCAAGCTTAAATATAAGCTTGGCTCGACTTGTTCAAGTATACATGATTGATTTTGAGTTTAAGCTCGACTTATATATTGATTGAGCTCAAGCTAAGCTCAGCAGCTCTACTAACTTTTCTTTTAACACGATAAGATTTTAACCAATCAAGGTATACAACTTATGTGAGAGAGAGATATGGATCAAGAGCAATACAAGTTCAAAACTAATAACATAGCAATTTCGATCATAGTTCTTAAGGAATATTCTCTAAACTTGATGGCATCTTCTCAAGAACTCGCTTGAGCAACTCACTTTTTCAGGCCGCTGACTCACTCTTCACCTTGTTAATCCATCATTTCTCAAACACCCGAATAGATAGATAGTATTTATACAAAGGTATATACCTTTTTCCCATTTATTTATTTTGTTATAATCATTTTCCATTGATCATCAAGTTTATTTATCTTTTCATTCTTATATTTTCTCGACATAAGAGTGCCTCACTCTTTCTCTTAGTCCATATCAAGAGCGACTGCTAGAAGTGGCTACTGACGCCTTCAACAAGTTGGCCTAAAAGGCAATATTGGATAGCATTGGCAATGATGACTACTCCCTTCCGATAAGTGATCCTTTTCTTTTAGCTAAATGCACTGTATATATAGTTGCACTTTGTCTCAATAATGATTTTACCACTTTCATGGCAATGTATGCATCCTTATGATGAATAAAGTTAGTGCATGATGAGGATTGAATCTTTCACTTATCCCTCTTCATAGTAGGTACACTTAAAGTAACCTATCATCTCTTTTTTGCTAATCCTTTCATAAACCATTATCTCTTCTTTTATGAAAGACATATAATCCTATTTTGTAATAAAATATGGTATCCTATAAACAATAGCTCTATCCATTGCGGAACATGACCAACTAATGGTGGTTATCAACTTCATAAAATTGACTATGTCTACCTTAGCTTTCAGAGCCTCAACCTTGATTTTGTAGAGGGTTGATTAAGGAGTAGTAGTCTCTTGACCTTCAGTTGTGGACTCTTGACCTTCAATAGTTGACTAACTGACAAGATGGATTAGATCGAGAGGCGATGCCCATACCACTTCTTTATCAAAAGGATTCTCATCATTTGGAAAAGGAGACAAAGGTGAGGCACCAAACATGTTCTATCCTCAACCTCCATTCGTCATTAGTAATTTCAATTCGCCTTTCCTATTCATTAGTACACTTATGTGCATAGATAGTTGACTAATGTTTCTCCTTGCTAATCCTCGAAAGGAGAAGAGATTCAATTTGTAATATACGCCCTATTGATGTACATGTGATATATAATTTTCGATGATTTTTAAATACGTAATAATAATAGTGGATAATTTCCCAAAAAAAGAAAAAGAAAAAACACTGCTACTCATATATAATAACAAAAGATTTTTTAACCCAATAGAGCAGGTTATGAAAACTTGAGCAATGGTTCCTTCTTATATTAATTGTAATATTAAATTGTATTAAGGTGACCAAAAAAAGATTAAATGGGTAATATATGCTATGTGTAAATACACCATGTGTAAGTAGACATGGTGTATATAAATAACTACATGCTTCTCATGTGTTTAAATTTGATTAGTAGTTATATATCATGTATACTTTCATGTGAAATACTAATTGATGCTTTTTCAACATGATCACCCCATCAACTTGGAAAGTAACTTACTAATGACCGATTCACATTAAGTTGCATTCCTATTTGATATCAAAACATTATGCACGTAAATTTGAAAAGAAAAAAATGGAAATGAGGACCTAAAAATCAATGCAATCATTCCACATATAAAGCCAACATTTCTGTTGGGTCTTAAATTTGAAATAATTCAGTAGGTAATATATGTAATGTGTTATGCATATATAATATATAAATATCAATAAGATGTTTATATATATATAAATATATATATATATATATATAGTAATTGATTTAAAAACTATTTCTCAAATTAATATCCATGTCAATAATTTATTGGTATTTACATATTACATGTATATAAAACGCAAACTTCATAGCTAGAGTGAAATTCAATGATGGTATCCCTATTACATCCATAAACTTACTAGTAGTTAAAGCATCATCATTTGCTGTAGGTACCCCCTATCGCTCCTTTTATACTTTTTGCACACCTTGGACCCTACCACTCCTTTTATACTTCTTGCATACCTTGGAATCACCAATAATGTCAATAACAGGAATGAAGGACACCAACTCCAAGTCTCATGTATAGTTAGGAGAAATCGAAGGAGACATTTTAAGGTCCATCACCAAGAGACTTTTCCTTCCCTAAAGAAGCATCCGTAAGAAAAATATAACAAGTTCTCAATTTCGAGTAGATTAGCACATCATTGTAGAACAAGAAAGGAAAGTAGAATATTTCTACCATGCATCTTAAAATAAGACAATTTTTAAAACTCAAGTCTCTCTCCCTATACACACACATGAGATAATTATGGAGTTTTGGTACATTTTTTCAATCAATACTAGCAGACGATACATCTACATTATAGGTATAAAATAATTATAATATTTTGATTCAAAATTTCAATTAGGAAGACTTACATACATGGCTAAATGGACCTCTATACACATATTACTTGCAAAAGAAATGAAAAGTAAAAGATCTATCATGCAAATTTCTTTAAAAAAAACAAAGTTATTTCAAAATAGAGGAAAAATGTTAAAATAGTTTTGTCTTTTAATACTTTTTTTGCCTTAATGTCAATGTTAACCAAGAAGTATAGTTTATATAAGGACTTGTAATATTTTTTTAGTTCATCCATAAATGCTACTAAACACAAATCTCAACACTTATTTAATTTTACAATACCATTTAAGTGAAATTCCAAAGTCAAACAAAGAGATACATACATTTAAGAAATATAACTTTATGTGTTGGCGTTTATTTAAAATTTCAAAATCAAACTAACATATAAATATATTTAAGAAATTTATATCTATGTAAGATGTGATTGAAATTAAAATATTCAATTTGAAGATGAATATCGTTTGTACAGCAAAACAAATTGATAATATAAAGGTACAATAAATCATTACGTAAAAAGCTATGGCCTAATATAGGGAGAAAAAAAATCCTTAGATCAAACGTTATTAACTAACCAAAAGTAACATAATAAATGTAGGTTATCATCATTAACCTTGCTATAATTATGTATATAAAAGAGAGAAATAATGAATTAACAAATATAGCGTCAATACAAAATATCATTTATACATGTATTGTAAAATTGAGATAGTAAATTATATTATATATTAATAGTATAAAAGAGTAAATTTGGCAAAACGAAAAAGGATACCAAACTAACCTCTTTTTTTTTTACTTTAATAATATAGATACTGATTTTAAAAAAAAAAAACTATTCTATTTTTACATAAAATATCCAATAGCTAGAGGAGAATTGGATTATCTCGCAGTAATAGATCCAATCCCAATATCAATGCAATATTAAGATATTTCTTGCTAAAAAAAAGAAAAGCTTTCGAATCTAGCACATGCTTTTCTAGTCAAAATCTACTATTATAACCCCATAAGTGGCAGTGTATGAAACTCATATCTTCCTTGATAAAAGTGATGTGATGAAAGTCATTGCATGAAAAATCATCGTTTATGGATGAATAAAAAAGTACATGGTGTGTATTACCTTCAACGGAAAAGAACATGGTGTGTATTTTGCATTTGACAAAAAGAACATGGCACGTAGGTAAGTTTAAGCATTGGAATTTTATCTACATGGTGTGCATATCCCTTGTAGCATTTGAATTTTATCTACATGGTATGCATATCCCTTGTAGCCGAAGACACAGCTTATACAAGGTTATTTCATCTGGGAGTTCACCATTCATTAATTACACGGTGTGTATTACCTATTTTATGTGGTGTATCTCCTATGTTACAACTTGTATTCTTTGTATCTTTTATTTTGTGTTTTTATTATTTACATTGTAAGATTTCCTTATGTGTATTTTGCCTTAGCTAAGCTTTATAAATATGTTGAGTCTTTGTCATTGAAATTACACCTTCTATGAGTTTATCTTTACATTGCATGTCTTATCACTTCTCAATAAATTGTGATGATAAATCCCTTTCTCGCTTTATTCATCCCTAAGTCATATTGGATGAGTGATTCTAAACCTTGATATTATAATTAAGTCATATCGAATTACAACATCAATTCGATTAATTTCTAGATTTGTGAGTCATATGGTTTCTAAGAATTAATCATAATCAGGTTAGCTATTGAATTAGTTAGTCATATGTAATTCAATGTTTATCCACTTCATTTTTTTTTTCATTATCATAAATTCAAAAACCCAAAAACATTTCTTTTTAGTTTTCCCATATATCGAAAGCCTCAAAAAATAGTTCCTTTACATGTTTTTATCCCTAAAAATCCACAAAAGCTCACATCTTTAATTGGTTGCACAACACTGATAAACAGCCAGATTCATCCAACGGGTCTTGATCGTATCATATTTGATATCAAAGCTGTGAATTGACGCTTCATTATGGTAAGTTTTTGAAATCTTATATGTAAACTGTGATAATGGTTAGATTCGATAGATTTGGTTTCGGAAATCCATCGGTTTCTATGGAAGTTATGGAGATTTAGGGTTTATTTGATTGTTTTGCTAAAAAGAAAAAGGAAAGAAAAATTGTATAGAGGTATTGTTGAGATTGGTGGGAATTCTTTTTCCTTTAGTACTTAGAGATATGGCTACTAAGAAGTTTTATATATATAGTCGGATTAAGTAAGGCCTGTTGTTATATCAAATCAAAAGCTATCTAGTTAATTTGGTTTATGAAGTTGAAAAATTAAGCTTTGAAACTGTTGAACACTCATATACATATGAGTTTGTTCATGATGATAAGATGATTTGGGTGATAAAGTAAACAAGATTAGCCTTTTCTATCAATAGGATATTCGAAGATGAGATCTTGTACAATATTGTTGACATTGATGATTATCATGTTTGTTTAGGAGAACATTAGAAATCTATTGTACTTGGTGTAATTTGTCTTATGGTACTTATTGCCTACATGTAGAAAATCAAACTAAGTTGCATCATGCATCCACTAAGAAAGTCCAAAGGGAAGGTTAGGGATTCAATAAGGTGTTGGAAAGCTAAGAAGCAGTCTTAACATCAGATTATGAAAACTATGGGTTATATTGAATTGAATTGCCATGAAGCGAAACTTGAACATGCATAGGAAAAAGTGTTTCAAGTGTTTAGAGTTTGAGCCCTATGTTGTTCAATATCTAAAATGTAGAGTTAAGACTACGTTGGGAAAGAATGTACAGAGGCTATGGAGATTACAGAACAAGGAGAACTTCCATGAGAAAGATTTTAGAAAGCTCCTTATAATGACATGTTAGAATTTGTTCAAGTCATTAAGCAAAAGGATAGAACAACATAGTTAAGACCAATATCTAAAGTGACAACAACGACAAAGAAGCCCTTATCCCGGCTTAGGTAGCATCATGCCTTGTTGCTATGATAAAACAACACTCCGGTCAACTCTAAAGTAAAAAACAATAGAGTCCAACAACATGGAAGGAAAATAAAAAGAAAATGACAAGTTTGGAATATTCCTTTCTTTCGCTAGCTTATTCGCCAAATGGTTCACTTTACGTACAGTCTTGCAAAAGGTGACATTACTAAACCTATGAAGCAGCAATAAACATTGTCTAATGATAAAAGAATTAGAGTTGCCTTTACAACATCGTTGATTAATAAAATCTATGGCAAAGGAGCTATCAAACTTAATTGTAATATTCTTTCAATTCTATTTGCCTGCTAAGTTCGACCCCGTAAGAATGGTGCTCAATTTGGCTTCAATCATTGTTAATCCCTACCTTTACTTCTAACCACCTCCCAACACTCTTCCTTCGTGGTTACACCCTATAACAACAATTGCTGCTATATTTCCCTTCCTATCTACAACAACGTCATAATTGACTTTTATCACGCCTTTTGGTAGTTTTCCCCATCTAAAGTTAGTTACTCTTTCCATGTTACCTCGTTTCTTCTTTCTTTGGATTGTCCATCATTCAAAAGCCTTTTTCCTAACCAACCCTAGCTACCCTTGCTCATGATTAGATGGCTTAAAAATTCTCTCATTTCACTCCCTCCAGATACCATGCAATGAGAAAAGAAACACCACCTCTCTTAGACAAGAAACACTATTCCATGATGGTTTATGGATGAATGCATTCTTCCTAATCCACTCCATGAAATCTATCAGGTTTACGTGATTTAGGAGGTTCCTCCAATTTAAAGCTTCCCAAAACTTCCTAATTTTAGTCCACTTAAGATATACATGGACGGTTGTCTCATCTGCTTAGCTACAGAACGTATAACTTCGTCTTACCTTAATACCCTGTTTACTCAAATTGTCTTTGGTGAGTAAAGCATTTTAGGACATTCTCCAGATCAAGAACTATATTGTGGTAAGGTAGATAAATGCTAAATCCAATCCCAACTTCCATACTCCTCTATGGTCTCCTCCTTTTGATACATCATTTTATAAACCGTTTTGGTTTGCACCTCGTTGTTAATGTCACCGGGTTGAAGCAGGTTCTTATCGTCATCCTGTTGCAAGAGGTGATGAAGGTTGGGATAAAAGTTACCTAGCATTGTTTTGTTTGCTTCTTTAATAAGAAATCCAATCTTTACCTCATCCTAGTTTCCATGGTTGCCCCACGCTTCTTCAATAGTCAAATAATCCCTATTTCTCCCAGTCAGTCTAGTAAACTAAATATTTTTGTAAAGATTATTGATGTAGGCCATGATTTTTCCTCTTTGTAATGTAGTCCTTACTTTTGTAATATCTTTATTTTTGCAATAAATTTGATTTTTTAGAGTAATATGATTGGAACATTGTTAATTTTATAGTAAAGATTATTGATTTAGATAAATGTTGTTGTATCTCTTTAATTATTTTCAACCCATTGATGAATAATTACACATTATTATTTTGTGATAAAATAACTCTTTCGATAAGAGATACAATTCAAAGCCTAATATTTACTATTTTTCCATGTCTGTTTTTTAATAATTTATAATAAATTGTTGTTGTTTCATTTACACCAAAGAAACCAATGAGCAATGATTATGGTGAATCCATGATGAGAGGATTTAACTGGTAAGCAACAATTATGATAACGATTTTATTGTAATTCTAAAATATTCCTTATTGATAATATTTTTTTAATCCAAATTAATCCTTCATTTTGACCTAAGAATGTCAATGTATTGCTAATGATAATCAAACAAAAGAACCATTCACAATTTACTTTAAAAATTACACATATTTTACCTCGTGTATATATGTTATTGAGAAAATTCAAAGTTTGGTTATGAAGATAGAGGTTGCAATGTCAATAAGATAAATTATTTTATTACATCCTTAATTATAGTCTTATCATTTTATTTTCTTTATTAGGATTTAAGATAGCATGGGATGAATAATGTCATTTTACAGTGATTATTAGTTCTTCATAATTTATTAATGTCGTTAATTCTATTTTGATAATTTTAATTGGATGAATTGATGAATTTAAATTTTTTTTTTTTTTGCCAATGGTGAATTTTAATACATAAATGTGATTTTTCAAGAGCTTTTTTTTTTTTTTTTTTTGAGGATTATGGATATACTTCGATGTATATGGATTGTTCATATTATGTGGCATATATACTATTCACAAGACAATATTCAATATAATTCATAGTTTTCTTTTATGAGATATAGTATATTTATTTTTCTCACTAAGTTGATGAAAACATTAATCAATACTTTTTTTTAGCTAACTATATTACAACTTGGAAAGGGAAAATTCAAACTTGATCTATCATGATGTAATTTAGTATTCATACTACTAGGATATAATGATCTTGACCATTAGTTAATACTTTAGAAAAGATCATTAGGATTTATTTGCTATTGATGATAATATTGGACATATTAATAAGTTGTAATGCCAACTAAATAAGCCACTATCTACTACAGTATCTTCTAAATTATAATTTTGTTTAGCATTTATGGAATTTAGAGATTTTATCTATAAAGCTAATGTCAAATTCTCCATTTGGATGTTCTATTCACTTATGTTCACTTGTAAGGTCTATTCTAGCAAGTATTGGAGCTCTTAATAGAAAAGAAGATTATCATTTGTCATTTGGACTTTGCTAGGATAATAATTAGAATTCATATCTATCTTTTGTGCCTTTCGATATACATAAATCAACATGCATTCCAAAGTCATTTGTAAATTTTTGTATTTGTATTTGCTTCCAATAATTATTGTTTATATTTCTATTATGTATCATTGAAAATTTGCAATCTTTTACTAACTCAATTTGCATTTATATTTATCTTCAAAGATTTTCTTTTTAATGGTTTACTTCATGTTTTCTTCATGTTGTGTGCAATTGAAATTTGCAAAACTTACTTATATATTACTATATGTTGATGTGTTTACTACACATTAATATACATATTAATGTATATTTATTATAATTTGATTAAATACATATAACATGTATTTATTATAGTTTGACTGTATAGGATAATTACCATACCTTAGTGTGTATTGCTACTATAAAGGAATATAATTAATTACAAATTATTATTTAATGTAGTTTGATTATACGAATATATTGTAAACCCTAAACATAAGCTAAGCAACGGCAAGATCAAATTTAGTACACAAAGTTTAGAGCAATCGGTTAAAGGATTCGATCAAACCTAAATTATAAATTAAAGTTATAAATATTAGTAAAAGTGACCTCGTAAGTTTGAATTTAAGAAAATAAATAATAAAATAAGATAATATAAAATTTTCAAATTTTAAGTATATTACTTGTTATTTATCTAAATTACGTAAAATGCATTTTGATAACTAATAAATCGCTACAGATAGATTATATGTATATTAAAAATTATAGAATGACTTAAATAATATTTAGGAGTGTTTACTTGTACCATACATGTATTTACGTGTAGGTAAAAATATACGAAATTATCTAAATTGTCAGAAAATTGCTAAATAATTAAAAAAAATTATAAAAAAATTAAGGAAAAATAAAAAAAAAATCAGAGAGATAATGAATGATCTAAATCTAGTTGTGACGACAAGGGGAAAAGAAAGAAAACATTAACTAATAAAAAACAAACACTTAAAAATCAAAAATAGTATAGGTATAGTCCTTGTCTTATCCTAATTAATACACAACAATTCCCTTATGACCTTATAAATAACAAGAAAATTTTCAAAGCTCATTTGATCAATTGGGAGTTGAAAAAAATTGAGAGAACCAAATTTGAGACGGAAATTAGGATTTTAGAATTTTGTTTCCCAAATCTATGTAGTTAGGGTAAGTAGGTCGAACCCACACATCACTACCACCTAGAACCGAACTACCACCACCACTTCACTCCAAACCAACTGCTTATATCGGTCGACACACCTAAACCAGTGTTGGAAGCCAAAAAGCTTGCGAACCAAGTAAGTCTCAAATCTCTTCCAATTTTGTAAAATTCCTTAAAATTATTAATTATGACCAGAAAATTATGAAATTTATTATTCTGATGTTTTATTGTATATAGATTTAAGGAAAAACAGTGATTAAGTGTAATCACGACTGTAAATATAGGGTTTTTAAGAAAATAGACAAAACTGAACATATTTAGAATTAGAAATAAATAAACTTAGGAGCATAGTTTAGAGCTCAATTTTTTTTTGTAAAATACTTAAGTTCTATAAAACAATTATATGAAGCCATTTTTTTAAAATTAATTTTCAAAAATTTTAAGTAATTTTTTAGCTCTAAAATAATGAGAAAAATAGGTAATTTTGGCTTAATTAAGTAATTAAATTATTAATTACTGATTTAAAAGGTAATTAGATATCTAAAGATGTTAATCTCTAATGCGAAAACTGAACATTTGGAGTGTTAATTGTAATTAATATGGGAATTGTAGGAAATTTAGTAATATGTGAAGTTGGGATTTTAATAAATATGAAATAATAGGTTAAATTGGATAATATAATAATAATATTAGTACAAAATAAATCTGGTACAAAAATTAATTTTAAATAATTGGATCAAAAATGTAAAATTTTTCCATATCAAGAGTAAAATTCAGTACCTTGATTAGGATTAAAGTGTACTAAATAAGTAGAATACTAAATTAAGACCTACTATGAATTAGAATACCCGAACTTAATGTGATTAATTTCACATTAGTATTCGAGCATATTTAGAATTTCTCGTAGTTGAAAACAATTTAGAACTAAAACTAAAATCTAATTCAGAAACTAAACCTGAGTTAATATAAAATGAATTGTTAATAAATAATAGGTATACATGGAGAAGTGAGTTAAACTATAACTTAGAATATATATTATCAAAGTATAAGTACTAAAAAAATGTATTTGTATTATATGATACCCGAAGGCAAACCAACCTGCAATTGAGTGATTGAACGACTGAGAATTTCAGATAAGTTAAGTTTATTATTTCACCGTATTTGGAATACTATTTTGGGGTACTTAGAGACTTAGGATTGCGTATGATTGTGATTGTAAATAATTTTATGCATGTGCTTAGGTATCTAACTTCATGTTGGAATTTGTGTTATGATTGATGACTATTATAACTAAATTGGTGTGAAATTGTCTGAACACCCTAAATTAAACCTAATCCTAATCGACTATAATACCCTAAATTGTCATACATTACAACCTTTTAAGGGATCATTAAGATTCTCCAATCAAACACCGACACTTTCAAAAAAGATAGTGCTAGATAGCAATTTGATTTTTTCCTCATCCTTAGTTAAATTAAGTGACAAGAGAGAAAGTCACGGTGAAGATGAGAGCATTAATTCGAAAGATAGTTTTAGCAAAAGCAACGTCTCAATTGCATAAACTTGGGTTTGATTGTGAGCTATTGCATAACATGAAAACTCTTAAACCTAGATTATAACAAGTGAAATTACTCTAATTTCGCAACAATCCGGATTACGCTGTGTGATGATACTTGCTTATTGCATTGCATGAAAATAATTACTTGATAATCTTATTTGTGTTTGTACGTATTCATGAGTCTCCACTTCAACTTATTGAGCTGTAATTGCTCATACCCATATAGATCTTTTTGCAGATCCTAATTTTTAATTATTTTGACTAATATGCCATCCTACAACTATTCGAATGTTAGTTCTCTTTTGAAGCCTAGGGGTATGAGGATCAATTTGCTTAATAGTTAATTTATATCTAAAGTCTCACTAGTATCTTTAAGACTAAAAAATTGATATTTAATATGTAAATCAGCTAATTGTTATGATATGATGTAAAATCACTTGAGAATTCTACAATAATGTAAATATAATTATATATATATTGAGTTAAAGTTTTAATACTTACTGTAACTCTAACTAAATTCTTAATTGAACTGTTTATTTCAAAACGAAAACTCGTCGACGTCTTGTGTAAATCATATCGTGATGTAACATATATTATGATTATTGATGAAAAATTAAAAGATGGTGGATAAAGGTAGAGTAAAGGTATAATTACTACTATGATTATTTCTATAAATTAAAATTCTAAATTTATCTTTACTTTTATATTCTTTGTAATTACTAAATATTATTTAGATAAATGACATTTTAATAAGGACGACCTTTTTGGCCAAAGTTAAATAACGATACAAAAGAGATATACTATAAATCTAAGGGACTCTTTCTTAAATATAAGCGATCTTTATAATAGATGGTTTCTTACATGAACAACTCATAATTTATTAAGAACTTTTAAGCATTAAGGATTGTTTAGTAAAATTGAAAATAAGAAAATTCATGAGATGGGGGGAAAAAAAAAGCATTAAGGGTTTGGTTATGTTATAAATAATGGTTAGTTTTGCAAAATTAGAAAGGAAAAAAAAATCATAGGTTTATTTATTCATATGATGTATTTTTCCCCAATAACATATCAATAAGATGTTTACATTCTAAATTTTCATATTTATTGATTTTCTTTTATTTTAATAAAATTATAATAATTATTCACCTATCTGTCTACGCATTATGCAGGTTTTTGACTAGTTTCATCTAAAAGTAAAAGCAAAATTTTAGTCCTAAAATTATACTTTTGAAGGGGAAAGATAAATCTATTATCTTAGGCTTTTTGTAGGAGCCTTGGTGCTCATAAGATCCACCCACCTAACTTGTATTTGAAAAAGCTAGAGTAAAAAGGTAGTAAAATATAAAAATAAAAGACAAATATTAGATATCTTAATGTTAAACAAGTTTAAGGATTAGGTCTAAACATGTGTATCAACCTATTTATTAAATGGGTTCGTGATCATATTTAGATACAAAATTAAACCCAAATATGACTATAAGTGAATTCAAATGAATTAACCAGTTTATTCATCGTACTAAAGCTTATTTACACAAACCATTTTTAATCATTTATATATATATATATATAATAATTGAAGTAAGAATTAACATGAATACGATGACACATTCTGTTATAACAAGCATCAACATAACTTACAATATATAACACATATAACAACTTCCTAATATATATATATATATATAAAAACTAAATCTGCATCATATCCGAAACTACTAAACAGAAGGCAAAATCCCCAAAACAGATATCACCACAAAAATGGCCTTCTGCTATATGTCCAAGCCCAATAACCTATTCCATACAACATCAGACATATGATTCCCACCCAATTCACCCAAAATAATAATAATAATAATAACAACAGTAAATAAATAAATAAAAAGGGAACCATTCTATTCTACTTTACTTACTAGAGTAAGGTATCAGCCTTTGCAGGCAATCTCCTGAAGAAACTCAATGCCTTACAAGGCAGCCTGCTTCTAAACCTTGGTGGCCTCAACACATACAGTCCCCACATAGCGGCAACCACCCTCATTGGCACAGCATACAACCCCACTGCAGCAAAGAGGCAGAACAATATGAACAGTAACGTCGCCCGCGGATCCCGCCAGCTCAGCAGCGCCTGGAATCTCTCCCCTTGAGTCGCCATATCCCCAACCACGGTCTGAATCCGACCGGCCAAGCTCCTTAGCTTATCGTACCTCATTCGCACGATGTCCACGCTCCGGCTTGTCGGGAATGAATCAAACTCCTCGTCAAGCTCATCAGGGTAAACGCTCTCCGCATGTGATAGACGAGTATCCATATGGGGTGGATGTCGGGGTCGAGATGGATAACGCCATAATCCTACTAATGCCACGAGTACCAGTACGATAGGGATGATTAACTTAGGACAGCAAACAAGCCAGAGGAAAACCACAACAAACAACGTCGAGTATGAGGGTTTTTGCCAATCGCGAATGGATTCGATCCCACGGCTGATTGCTACTACACCAGAGAGAACACTCATCAGCCTAAAAAAGTTAGCTTTGCTCTTCCTCATGCTCCACATGTGAGAGTCGTGATCGAGCATGTACTGGACTACCTCCCTCCCTAGTGGTGGCTCTGCACGGCTCAACCGTGATGCAACAACATCCATAGCTTGGTACCTTAAGCTTTCGAGTTGATTCACGGACAACGGATGCACATAATGCATCTTGGGCAGCAATGGCATGGTGTACATATGCAGCATATTGCCCATATTAGCACAAGAAAACCGAACCGCCAAATGAAGTTCACCCATTTTCTTGACACCTGAAGTGTGCAACATCAAGAGAGGGTATGAGTGAGTATAGACTCTATCTGCTTCAAGAGTGGACAACCGAATCCTCACTTTACCAATCGGCGCATCCCTCAAACCAGCATTGTTCGCAGTGTTCTTGTCTATACGGCTGTTGCTGAACACCCCAACGGTTATCACGGTGCAAGGGTCAAAAACTTCCCAAGTATATTGCTCATTCCATTTCGGCGCCAAGCTATCAACCACGGTTCGAGTTCTAACCCACTTCTGGCCATACTTAGCAACACAATAAGCGTCAGCTGAACGGCCTTTGCCTTCCTTTAATTTAATGGGCATAAGCCCTGTTGCTCCTAAAATCCCCATCTCCAGCACGCCGATGTGGGGCTTCCATAGCTGCTTAGCAGTTGGCCTAACATCACTGCTATACATCGTAGTTTCATCAAGAACATGATAGCCCCCATCAAGCGAAACGCGGAGGTGAATCCTAGAGCTGAATCTCGATATAACTTTCGACTCGTTCACACTGCCAATGCGATTATCAAGATTAAACCACCTGGAAACCACGGATTTATCATCTGTTCTCCTTTCGATTTCTATAACAGGAAGAAGAACCCGGCCAACTACTTCCTCACGTCCTGGTACGACCCTATCCTCAACAGTTACTGTCAGCAAGTCCTCAAATGGCTCAGCAACAACAAACATAATATCCTCATTCCAAAATGGATTCAAAAGATTCCCATTTGCTACCGCAGGCGAAATTCTCGTCCTCAAAACCCGGTTACCCACCTGAGCTTTTGCAGAAAGCTCAGGATACCTTGCCATTGACACTGCCCCTCTATCAGCAGGGAAAATATCTTGCGCTTCAATGATCGAAACCCGCAAGTACCAGAGCTTAGGGGACAGATAAACCTTGGACTTGATCGAAGACAAGCCATCAAAATTCACATTTGCTGCCTTAGAATGCCATGCTTCAGCAAATGCTTCATCAGCTTGAGTACCAAACCAAATAGATAGCATCACCTCACCAGCTCTCAACCTATCACCTTTCTTGTCCTCCATTCTATACCACTGAGGCGCTAAAGGACTATCTGGTGGTACTCTACTCGGGACCTCGTTCAAATCGAACCAAACCCGGCCTAAAAACTCATCTTTATTGCCCTCTTTGACAAAAACTTCAACCATAGATGACTGTATACAATCCCTAGAAAACGCAAAAACCTGATCCCAGTCCACATTAATTGAACCGACGCTCATTGTAATTCCCCTATAATTTCCCAATTTAACTTCAGCCACTAGCTCACTACTACCCAAGCCAAACACTGAAACACCCTTAGCCCTCACAACTCTAACATACAAATACTGCATTTGCTCTACAAGGTCATAAGTTGAACTTGTTTTGTCCTTATTTAAAGGACCGCCACCGAGGTGTGGTCTTGTCTCTTTAAGAGAGAACTCCATAGACCCATTATGGTATGGAACCAACCCAATGCCACCACCACCTCCAACACCACCACCAGCGGTGGCTGGACCTGGGGTGGAAGTTATAATAACCTGTTTAAGCTCACCTGGGACCGGTTTTGAGTGGTTTTGCATCGGCTGAGCCGGTTTTGAGCCAGGAATCAACTGAGCGTTGTTCTGTTGGACGCCTAACGCTATGTTTGGCTGGTAAAGCTTCTTGTTCTTCTTTGTAGAAGAAACAGAACTAGAAGAACCCAAGACACCATTTTTACCAGCCAAGTCGTAGTCTTTAGTCACTTGCTCTTTGTTAGACACATAAAGCTTCAAGCTTATCTCTCCTCTGATATGAGAAAACAAGCCCCTCTTATCAAGTGTAAACAGCTGTGCCGTTTCTTCACCTTCCTTAGCAATAATCGACCCAGAAACCCTTACCCTACCAAGAAAGTTTCTACCATTACCAGACCTTCCTTCATTGAAAACATTGATTTCTA
>JAMXBB010000002.1:125493471-125670439 GCA_024138015.1 Lumnitzera littorea
ACATGTAACATAGAATCTAATGAGCAATGGCTAAGAATATGTTTATAAGAGGTATTTGATACATATTTTTATAGTAATTATCCCTTTAGACATTATATTTATATTGCACCATGTGGTGCTTGTAAAGATTGAGGATGTATACTTTGATATGCAATTTTCTCCCTTTTTTTTCTCTGAAAAAAAAAAATCTTTATGTTCAACAAGACAAGGCCATTTTAGATTACTTATTTATTATTATTATGTAAAATATAATATTTCATGTATAAAATATTCCAATAGTAGACTAGTAGATATTAATGTTGACTAAAATGGCCTTGTCTTGTTGAACATAAAGATTTTTTTTTTTCAGAGAAAAAAAAGGGAGAAAATTGCATATCAAAGTATACATCCTCAATCTTTACAAGCACCACATGGTGCAATATAAATATAATGTCTAAAGGGATAATTACTATAAAAATATGTATCAAATACCTCTTATAAACATATTCTTAGCCATTGCTCATTAGATTCTATGTTACATGTTTTCACGATTGATGTTCAAGCTAACAATAAAAAGGCCTTTATAATTTCAATTGAATTACTTTGATGTCATTAAGTCATCTTTATAAGCATCGCAATCAACTACTTGGGGTTCAATTCGTAAAATTTAAAGTGATCGAATAAATTGTCTGATCTAACCTAAATTTTACGACGAAGCTAGAATTATTAGTAAAAGTGATTCGGTAAAATAAATAATAAAATGATTAATTAATATAATATTGAATTTTTTTAAAATTATTCGTTATTTATCAAAAACACTTAGAACAAATTCTGGTAATTAACGATTTAATAAAGATAAATTATATGTATATTAAAAATGATAAAATAACTTAAATAATATTTAAGAGCATTTATTTATACCATATATGTATTTGCATGTAGGTAGAAATATACGTAATTACTTAGAATCCTCAAAATAGGCTAAAATAATATTAAATAATTAAAGAAAATGCAAGAATAATTAAGAAAAAATCAAGAAAATTATAGAAACATAAGGAAATGTCCAAAAGTAGGGCATGGCATATTGGAATTGAAGAAACAAAAATAATCAATTAAATTGGAACAAATAGAAAGTGAGAAAAAGAAGAGATAAGACAAATGTCATATCAAATTAATGTACTACAATTCCCCTAAAGCTCTATAAATACCCATAAAATTACAGAAGCTCATTTGGAATGTTTGCAATTGTAGAAAATTGAGAGAGTAAAAAATTTGAGAGAAAATTAAAATTTACAAAAAAATTACAAAAGTTTGTATAATTAGGGACTTAAAGGAGATCCCTAACTAGAAGAGCACTTAAGAGTAGATGAGTGGTGGCAATGCCTAAGGTAGCCAATAAGGCCATGGTGGTTGGAGCCGCCAATTTCGATGAGTCCGATCTTTCTCTCAGTTTTATATATTTTGTTAAAAATACCAAAAATATACTTAAAAAATTATGAAATTTGATATTCTGAAATATTTTTATATTCAGTTTTTAGGAAAAATATTATTTTAATGAATATATGTCTCGTGATATATAGTTCCTAAGAAATCTTACAAACTTGAACTTTGTTCAGTTTAAAAATAAATAATCTTAAGAATGTAATTTTGAGCCCAAAATTTTTGTATAGACTACTTAAGAATTATACAACATTATTATGAAGCTTTTTTTTGAAAAATTAATTTTAGATAATTTTTTGGCCTTAAAATGATGCATAAAATGAGTAATTTTTTGTTAATTAGGTAATTAAATAGATAATTACTGATTTAGTATATAATTATATGTTTTAAGATGTTAAAATATAATATTTGTAGTATTTAAGGTGTTGGATGTAATTATTAAGGTATTATATAATAAATATATGATAGGTAAAAACAGTATATTTTAAGTTAATTTGATAAATTAGGGTAATTAAGAGTAAAATCTGATTTAAGATAAATTTAGAAATTATGAGATGTTAATTGATGTTGAGAAATAATATTTGGAGTAATAGAAATATTGGATGTGTATTATGTACATAATAAGTAAAAATACATAATATGAAAAATTGGAAATATAATAAATAGAAAATATTAGAATAAAAATTCATATTATACTAATAATAGAAATATATACAAAAATCAGGTAGGATACTTAAATTTAGGTATTTATATGAAATATGTAAAATTTTCTCACATCGGAAATAAACTCAGTATAGTAATAAGGATTTAAGTGTATTGGGTAGAATAAAATACTAACTATGAGGAATTATGATATTTAAAATACTCACAAATAATGTAATTAATTTTACATTATGGGTCAAGATGATTTCCTAAGGTTTACATATAAAATCCATAATCAAACATCGAGTTGAAAATCTAATTTAGAAACCGATTAAGAAATTGAATTAGAACCCAACTTGAAATTAGGAATCATTGTAAAAGACTTGAAAACCTGAATAAATGAGTATATAAAACCCTAAACAAAAGATAACAATAAGTATTATAAGACAAAACTAATCTATAACATTTATATGAAAACTAAGACAACATTGGTATTATAGGGATAATTGGCGATAGACTGAACGAGTTTTACTTCGAGTGAGCAAGTGAAGAGCTCAAGTAAGCTGGGTTTAATATTGTACCGTATTTAGAGTATTATTTTAAAGTACTCAGAGATTTAGGATTGTGTATGATTGTGATTGTAAGTAGTTTTATACATGTACTTGCGTATCTAATTTCATACTGAAATTTGTTTTGTTGTTGATGTTTGTTATAATTGGGTTGGTGTGAAATTGTTCGAATACCTTAAATCGAACATAATTCTAATCGACCTGAATACCTTAATTTGTCATACATTGCAACCTATTAAGGGATTATTAGGATTCTTCAACCAAATACCGACCCTTTCGAAAGGGATAGCGCTGGATGACACAATTGGTCCATTTTTCATCCTTAGTCAAACTAAGTGATAGGTAAAATCAATGGTTCGAAGGTAGTCATAGAAGGAGCGATGTCTCCATTACATAAGTTTGGGTTTGGTCGTAAGCTGTTGCATTAACAGAAACTCCTCAATGCAAATTAGAGCCAGTGCAATTTCTCTAAATCTTACGATGGACCAGACAACATCATGCGATAGCATTTGTTTGAACATGTATTACATCTAATAATTTGATTGATAACCTTGTTTGTGTTTGCTATATGGTTTTAAGTCTCCGTCCCAACTTATTGAACTGTGATTGCTTACATCCCTATAGACGTTATTGCAAATACTAGCTAGGAAACAACTTATATCAACCCTGAAACTAGCAACTGCTAGATCTTGGGGAGTAAGGATACAAACCAAAGGTTAGTTACACTTTTAAGTATAGATTACTATTTAAAGCTTTTAATATTAATTTACAAATTACTTAAGTAAATTAGGATTAAGTTGCTAAATCTTGTAAAGATACTCATGTTATTTCAATACAAGTATGTATCTTTCTTAAAATCATAAGTAAATAATATGTTTTATTTCTGAACCGTTTACTTCAAAGCGGGTTAATCGTAGACGCCTTGTATAAATCAAGTTTAAGATAGTTATGGTAAAACTAATTTCTATCTTAGAATGGTTTGCATAACGGGATTATTACGACTCTATCGTTTTGTAGCGTGATAATTTTCACTTCGATCTAGCATTAAAGCAAGGCATTAAAATTTTTAGAAACTTCATCTTTTAAAACCTTTTTATTTTATATATAGTGACTCACATAAAATTGCAAACCGAAAAATAATTTAACGAAATTAAAGTAAACAGGACGTTCGACCTTTTTTTTTTTTACTTGGTTTCTATTTGGACCTATACATAAATTCCAATTATCTCCTCAAATCAAAAGTACCAAAGCTAGTCAAAGTTTTTATACCTTATGATTTCTGCTACTAATAATATTTAATGTAATTATCTATATCATTATATAAATACATCCTCTTTCAAACTCAAAGCCCATCAAACATAATTTTATGATTAAAATTAAAATATTTGGTGTTACTTTTTGGATCAATTCACAATTTATCATCTTCATATTTATTATTATTTTCATCGTAAAGATAACCGTAGCTACTATTTAGATTAAAAGCACAAAATTGACATTTCAATCTTAAACTCCATTTTCTCCCTTTGGAAGCAGTTCCTAAAAACGTATAATTCTTTCTTCCTTTTGCTCTCATACTATCTATTGATATTATATTTATTCTTGCTTGTTGCGATCAAGTTTCTTTTTCCTTTTCCAATTTTTAACCCTCAAATTTAGTGGTACTATTTATTTATTATGTTGTTTCTTTGTTGTCATCTTCTTTATCTTTCTTGTAAATATTTGAGATTTAGGGTTTTAAATTATCTCTCCCTCTTTTACCAGTGCTATTTCTTTATTAGTTTGTTCCTTTTGGTCATTTTCTTTATCTTCGTCCAAATGTTTGAGATTTAAGGCTTTAAGATTCTATCTTGGAAATAATTAAAGAAGCTTATTTTCAATGTTCACACTATGATTCCCAAAAGGTTAGAATTTTGAAGGTTTTGATGTAGTTGTAACACACAACTGCAAAGAACTCCTTCCCTTTACTTGAATATCAACACTATTATTAGTGTTAATCTCATCCAAGTTATAATGATTAGTTGGTATAGTTGATCAATTTTAGAGCTTATATTTTCATCCTAATTGCGATGGTTAAATCATTCCAAGATGATTGAAATTTGTAAGACTAATTTACACTTATCCAATCGTTAGAATGTACTACATATGAAGTAGTATTTCAAAAGTTAATGTGATAGACAATGATCTTTGTTTTTTAGGAAATATATTTTATGTTATTTCTAATTTTGGTTTATAATGAACTATAAGTGAATTCGCTTTAGTTGATTATAGTGTCATTACTACCAGTATTATATTAAGCCAAAACTTGAGTTTCATACTCTACACTCTTTTAAAGATTTTTATGCATAATTGGTTGAGAAGCCAATTTATGTGCCAATTTAGCAAATTGTTCAAGGTAAATTAAGGATGTGATGTTCCCCAAACTCTCTTATTTCAATAAAAGATCTTGCTTTTGGTAAAAAAACTTATGCATAAAATGTAAACTTTAAGTCTATTTATGTACATTTTGCCATGTGTTTTTTACCAGCTATTTGGATTTTTTAGCATTCCATATTCTATTGTATAGTTTTTTTTTTGGGTTGAAACATTCATCCTAAATTGATGTACAAGTAGTTTAATAACCTAATTAGTAAGTAACGTCATTTCAATGGCTATATACAAAATTCCTCAATTAACATATATTTTCTATTAATTTTTTAGACAAATGGTGACTTCATCTTTAAAGTGAATTATTTGTGATCACCATACTTTTAGCGTATTATTTTATTTCTTTTTTTTTTTTATTTTACACATACATTGTAGACTATTTATGTAAACTTTTTTTCTTTTTAAAATCATTGATTGAATATATTTTGATTCAGTTATTCGATATGCCATAAATTCTATATTACCACTTTATATACTTATTAGTTATTACACATGTATTGTTTATTTTTTCCTCTATGTTTTTATTCTTTTGATGAGAGAGAAGGTTTACGTATCTTTTTTCAGTTCTTGATTGAAGTTT
The DNA here is from genome assembly GCA_024138015.1 of Lumnitzera littorea. Classification (NCBI taxonomy): domain Eukaryota; kingdom Viridiplantae; phylum Streptophyta; class Magnoliopsida; order Myrtales; family Combretaceae; genus Lumnitzera; species Lumnitzera littorea. Next base: position 125,499,106 of record JAMXBB010000002.1, read on the forward strand.
GTATAACCTTCTTAAATTGACCATCAGTTTTGGGGTGATAAGCAGAAGTAAAACCAAGTTTAGTCTCTAATGCTTGATGTAAGCTCTCCCTAAATTTTGAAGCAAATCAAGTATCTCGATTAGATAATATATTAAGTGGAACCCCATGTAATCATACAATCCCTTTAATATAAGTTTGTGCAAATTTTTTAGTAGTGTAATTAGTATGCATCGGAAGAAAATAAGAACTTTTAGTCAATCCATCCACTATTGCCCAAATAAAATCATATCTTCCCTTAGTCCTTAGTAAAGCAATGACAAAATCTATGGTAATGTGATCTCATTTCTATCGAGGAATGGATAATAATTGCAATAAACCACTTAGTTGTTGGTGCTTAACTTTTACGTGCTGGCAAATAGGACACAAATTCTGCTATTTCGGCTTTCATACCGAGCCATTAGAATAGTCTTAAAGTCCTGATACATCTTATTGCCTCCAGTGTACTATATAACCAGTGTAAAGTGCTTCTTCTAGAATCTTATTCCTTATTTCTAAGTCTTTTGGAATATAGGTCCTTTGAAGGAATCTTAAGAGTCCAGTTTCACCCAAGCGGTGATCTTCTGCCCTTCCTTAAGCCATATCTTCCTTAATCTTCCGGTACAGCTCATCATCTTGTTGCTTTAGTCTAATTTCACTTAATATGGATGGTTGTAGTTCCAAAACCATAAACAATAACTTTAGGAATTTTAATTTCCACCTAATGTTCGCTCTCCTATATTAATTCTCTTTGATGGGTAATCACTATAGCCATTTGATTGTTACTTTCCCTACTCAGTGCATCAGCAACTGCATACATAGATCGTATGTCCATGTGTTCCAAAAACGTATATGTCAGAGTACATGTTGGAGCTTGGATGATTTTCGCGACTCCTCTTAGCTAGTGCATTGTCTTTGGTTGTGTTAATATCACTTATATTCATTTCGTGCCACGTAGTGTATAACTTCTTGTGCAATATACTGGAGCTATATTAAATTAAAATTGCAAATTAATAGTAAAATATGTATATAAATATATATATATATTTGTGTATAAACACATGTTTATTTGTCTAAATAGAGGAAACAAACGGTTTCAAATATTATATAAACTTAAACTAACATACCGGTTATATAAGTTTATAATAGAAGTAAGTACACTTTTCTATAAGAGTTTTGATAAAAAAAAAAAAGTAAAATGTAAAAATTTGCTCCCTCCTTAGGAAAAGCATTAGGAATAAAGTTAAATTCCTTATAGATAGTAAAATATATTGCAAGTAAATGAAATATGTACATTTAATAATAATCAATTTATTTCGTAACAAGTCTATTTTATTATCTAATTCATGTGATATTCAAGTAAGCCAAATTGTATTGATTCCATATTGTCCTTGTCCACCATCCATACGTTTACTTTTTAATCAGAGACAAGAAAAGGATGAAGCAGCTTTCATGATTAACACGTTACAAGTACAAGACCGTATTGATCTAGTGTTCATTTTGCCCCTAAGACATAAAAGCTTAGGTAAAGGGACATACAATAACAAGACCATTATACCGAATGTTGGGAATGGGAAACGACCGGACTCTATTAATTGACTAAATCCATATAATTATACGTGAGTTGTCTCATTAATACTAACGTACAAGTCTTACACACGTTACAGTAAAAAGTGAAATGAGTGAACCAGTGTCAGCCATCCACGCGCCTATTAATGCCTTACTTTTGACGGGCAACCCGAGCGTGCCGATGCCCACTTCTTTTTTCTCCATAGAACGAGACACTTCGAAATCCCAGGTTTGGTTTTGGAGCCAAAAGAGATGGTTCATTTCATCGCTTCATTGTTTGAACTTTCCCGACGCTTTCTTTTCTTTTTCTGGTTTTTTTCTTTTTTCTCTTTTTCCCCCCACGAATATCCCCTCTGTCTGGAACAAAAAAATATTCATAGACCACCAGGGACATACAAGTACATTAAACAAGAAAATCCGATCAGGTAAATTTTGCTTTGCCAGTTAAACAATTCAAAAAATTTGAATCTTAACCTGTTTTAAAAACGGACTAAAAATATTAACATGTATATTAAAAGTGTAAATATATTAAATTAATTAATTCAAATCAATTCATTTTAATTTGAGAGCTAAACGAAACAAATTCATTTTATCTACTTTTAAACAAATAAAAAAAACTTTAATTTAAATATATTTATAAAATAAGTTAAATGAGTCTATTTATAAGTTAAAATCTACTTATATATCTCTTTACTCTACTTATTTTTAATGCCGTTGAGGGTACGACGCATAGAATGAGATAATCCCATTTATTTTATATATTAGTATTGCTAAGATAAGTATACTAATGATTTATCTATCTATTACTCTATTACTTGATACTTAGAAATAGGTTACTCGGATTGGTGCTCCGAAACTAACGAGTTTTTATAGCGAAGTCTGCTATATAAACATTAAAGGGAATAGAGGGAAAAAAAAATAACAAGAATAATCTTATCCATGCTATTATTTGCAGCATTTCATCTCCACTGTCAATCAATTACCAAAACAATTGTTGATACAGACATACATAAACACACAAAAACCGATAAATGCTGACTTATTTACCTCCAATATTGTAATATCTTATAATGATGGCACTGTTTCCTACACTTAAAAGTTAAATGTCACCAAACAAATGAATAAATTTTATACGATTCATATTATTGACTTGATAATGGAATATGTGCAATTGTAATTAATAAATGACCTAATTTTTTTTTGTTCAAAGTGAAATTACGGAGAACCGGTATAATTTAAACTAGATAGGAAATGGAGGGAAACAAAGGAAAAGAAAAAATCATGTAAAGAAATAAAGATGTGCTAGTTCATGGGTTAAGAACCAATGATCCCAAAACAATAAACCCATTGGTTTTTCAAACTTAGCATGAAACAAGGGCACCTAAGCCGATCCAAGTTTGCCCTTTGGCGGACTTGTGGCTCATTGGTGGCTAACTTATGAAAGAAATGTAATTTCCATTTCCTATTGGATTCATAGGGTAGAAATTAGAAGAAATATGATGGTTATTCCGGTTTCACATTGTTTGATTGAGATATAAAAGAAATGGAGAACAAACGAAATATTTGATATATTTAGTAGATTAAAACATTTCTTACTTTACCTTTTTAACTTTGTTTTAGTATATTTTAACAATTTTATAACATTTTCAATCAGCTTAACAATTTTCTCTCCAAAAGTGAAGAGACACTACATGGGATTAAAAATACTGATTTTGATGGGAATTAGGGATTAAAGAAATGTCCTTTAGATAATAAGCAGGATGGAACATGTTGGAAAACAAAAGAATAAGGAAAATTATCTTTCGGAAATAGTGGAGCGGAAGAATCATGGTCTAAATAGATACATGGCCGATGAACATAATCGTGTTGGTAATTGTATTGATGACACGGACTTTTTATTTACAAGTCTTTTTATTTTTATTTAACTAAGGTTTAGTTTATTTATAATTTACTATTAAGTTAGGGCTCCTTATGTATTAATATTTAAAGACTTACTAGTTGCAATTTTTTGAAGCTAGCCAGTTTTGACATTCTAAAAATCTATTCTTGACTTTTTAGATGGATTTCTCGTGAATTTCACAATGTTCTTATCAATCTATTTTGGAAAAGGTATAAAAAGGGCTCTAACATTTACTTGTCAGTTTTTAATCTTTCATTTATTTTATTTCAATTCTCAACGTTTTAATAAATTTATAAAAAAATTACTTCGTTAGTTTTTTCGTTATATAGGGATACGTTGAGGATTAAAATAGACTAAATAAAAAAATTAAAAACTAATTCGTATATACAAGTAAATGTTAGGAACTTTTTTATTTTTATATGGACTAATTATATGTTGACACATGTCAATAATAACGGAAAATTTAATAGAATGACTTATTTAATATGATTTTAAAAAGTTAAGTATTAAAATAGATTAAATAAAATGTTAAGAATTAATTTATAAAAATGAAAAATATTAAAACTTTTTTATACTTCTCCCATCTATTTTTTATAGATTAGGCGAACTGCTTTTCTTGGTTAGGTTGCATCGTGCTTCGGATCATTGCAATTTTAATCAAATTGCTTTTGTTTCTTTCGATCGTGGCATCTTCTTAACTTTAGTGGTTAGATCAAGTAAAAACCCTAGTTTATCTATTTAATTGTGGCGATTTATCTTATTGATCAAATTGATTTGTCCATATCCCTTAATTTTTCCTTGTTAAATTAACCTTAAAAATCCATAAAATACCATCTTTTTAATTTGCAAAACCTTAAATTCAAATTTGGTACAATCTTGATTTCATTGCACACAACCATACAAGTTTTACCCACATCATATTAGTATTAAAGCTTTGGAATGACAACATTATTAGGTAAACCTCAATTTCAGTCTTTGATGAATTTGCTGTTTTAGATATTGGGGCTTGTTAAGAAAAGGAAAAATGAAAAATAGAGAGAAGAAAAAAAAAAAAAGAAATAGCACGAGGTGTTTGTGGAGGATCTGATTGTGCTCTTCAAATCTATTTGTGATTCATTATGATTATTGCTTGGTGGTGCTTTTGTGATTATTTGGAATTAATTCTTGGACCTTGGTGAATGTTGAGTTTGGGTTGTTTATGATTGGTAAATTGTTGAGGATTTGTTGAGATTAATTTATGATATGATGTAAGGAAAATTCTATATCATTGATAAGGTTGAATAGGGCAGAGTTTTATTTTAAATCAGTATCCGTCCCATCAATATGCTTTCTGAAGTCGTGGTTAATAGATTGGGCTTATAGATTATTGAATGTCCATATCCATATGAATATATTTATAAAAATAAGGTGATTTGAGTAATGAGGTAGGCTAAGATGGCCTTATTCTATTAGCAAAGGTGTTAAAAATGAAACTATCTGTTACATTGCTAATATTGATGATTGCCATCTTTGTTTAGGGGAGCCTTAGTAACGACATAGTAGTGCCTAGTACAATTTGTCCAATAGTACGTAATTTTTAGTTATGGGAAGGCAAGTTGTGGTCAATTTTTCAGCCCTAGAAAAGTCTGAGAAGGTTTAGAGAAGATCAAGACATCAGTTCAGAGGTGAAAGACCGAAAAACAAGCTTCATGAGGAAATATCTGAATCATCAAATGAGAATAAAGTTGGGAATAGAGTTGTGGTAGTAGGGGCTCCTCAGAAAGGTGATTGAAATGGAGAAAATAATACCAATGAGCCCACTTATGAACTTGATGAATTCTTTGTTCAGATTATTGAAATAGGGTAAAGAAGCAGTGGAAGATGATGAACATTCCATGCAACTAAATTTTTACATGCAAAAACACTAAGGTAGATATTAGTTGTAAGGATTGCACTGGACAAAAATAACTTAATAGAATAAGTATAAAAATAACTAAATAGTATAAACTTATTATATCTTACTTAGTTTGTAAAATACTAAATACAAAATTTATATTAAAAAATTAATTATTTATATCATAAAATTACTAATATTTTATAATATTTAATAAAAATAATATTAATTAACTCAATATTATAATATCAAGCTATATTCTTTAAAATGCAAAATATTTTTTAGTTTTATCTAGTGAATTTTATATTCTTAGTATGGTGTAAATGAGATAAAATTTAAACTTTTTGATCAATTCATCAATCTAGTTTTTATCCAATCATCAAATAAAATTATAAATCAAACATAGAATAATTTTTTTTTTTTTCTGTATTACAAAAATAGTATGACCAAATACTATCTAAAGTATGCTTATGAGCATGATAGAGAGGATTTTCTATGTCTTGGAGTCGATTGCAAATGAGCTTGAAGCATATTACTTAACTTTACGTGAATTATCTTTTTAAGCTTCAATTTTGCAGATCAATATTCGATCCAAGAGTCAAGCGGCAAAAGCATGAAGATTCGACGGCTAACCTTTACCACCCCTACGGGGATGATGGAAATCAGGGACCAAAGAAAACGTCCTCCAGATAGTAGGAAGGATAAAGAACATGGTGGAAAAACTTCCGAGCAACAAAATTTATCTTTCGAAAAACGGGGGAGTGGTGGAATCACTACCCATGGAGACGTACGGCTGCGCTGATCACCAATAGTGGTATATGCATGGCAATGGTGGTTTAATAATAATGGTCGTGGTTGTGATGTAGTAAGGCCTGCATTAGTATTAGTATTGGTGTATGGCTGTAGAGGAAAGTATGGTTTAGTTTGATACAATTTTTTTTTTTTTTTATTGAATTATAAAAAATAAAAATATTAAATCTAACTATGCAGTTCAGTTTTCAAAATTTTTGAAACTAAAGGAACAGTTAAGTCCAGTCTGGTTTACAATTTGAATCATTTTTTCATAAAATATTAAAATTCAAGAGTGAGACAGTTTTATTCTATGGTCATGTTTTATTACGGGCAATTTTACATTACAGACACGGTAGCTTAAGATTAAACATTGTACAAACTGTTCTTGTTATTAGTGTTTATTGTTTAATAGTAAGAAACCGGGAAAAAATACACACCAAATGATACGGTGCATGTATAGTTTACAGTATGAACTATCAATTATATATTATTTAAGAATGAGTTCTCCAGAACAAGAACCACCACATATTATTTATATATATATATATATATATATATGAAATTTGTCAACTGAGTGATACCAAGCATCAACTTTTACCCTTTTAAATTATTTGCTTTTGTCTTCTATATTTATCTGGAAACTACACTGAAGGAAACATTTAATGAGAAAGTAGGAAATTAAAAAAAAAAAAAAAGAATGGAACTAAATCGTTACAATTAGATATATAATCACGTCTATTTTATTTTTCACAGTGGAATATGTAATTTGTTTAGTATGAATTTTGGCATAAAAAGAAGCAAACTTTGCAATGGGCAGATAATTCTGTATTGTTAACTAGCACGAGCCCCCACTCCTCTCCTCGTAAAGGAGTTAGTCTAGGTTTATGTTCATGTTTGTTTATTATACATCACACACACATATATATATATATATATATATATATTCAATTGTTAATCGATTTGGTTTAGTTCGAACTGATTAGTTTGTTCTGCTCTTCTAATCGAACTATGAATCATCACTATACAAACTGAACCAGATTGTAAAAAAAGCTAATTTTTTAAATTTAGTACAATTTAGTTCAATTCAGAATTACGATTCATTGGTTTTTTTGCTTAACCCCAATGGCTGTAGTGCTAGTGCTGATATGGGTGATGATAAAATGGTAATGGTAGTGGTGAGACAAGGGAGGTAATGTGATGGTGGTGTTACAAGTTGGTGGAGACAACAGTAGTAGGGATAAATGTAACTTCCGGTTCTTTTCATTTTATTTCAAACTCAATTATACACTATAGTAATAGAATGTAAATAAAAAATATAATTTGCTTTAATTATTCTAGATAATAATCACGGTAAAAAAATACTCTATTTTTTCTTTCATTTTTTTGGATCTTGATATTGTGTTTGGATGCATAGAAATCTATAAAATATCAAGAGAAAACCGGTATTATCAAATTTTAGTTGATCGGTGTAGTTGAATTCATTTTCAATCTAATTTAATTTGGGTTTAACTCTGATTCACTTTTGGTAGAACTTAGGTTTTTTTTTTTTCTTAATCCTTGATTCTCTCAAGATTTGAAACACTAGAAAAAAATTAAGAAAATCAATAGAAATTGAAGAAAATTTTGTGTTCTAAGAAAATGAGGTGAATTGGATAGGCATGCAATTACAAATAATGAAAAGAGACTTAAATTCACACCTTTGCTCTAATATTGGTCGTGGCACCTTGATCTTGCCAGAACTAAACAGGTCTTGCAAATTACGACAAATGAAATGAATTGAAAGCGACTAATGTAATAATAACAAATATAAATAATAATATCATCAAAATTAAACCCATGGATACTTAGAGGCCAGGAAAACCGGTGGGAATGTGAATTTCACGTGGTTTGGCCCAAAATACCCATCTCCATCATAACATCACCAAAACTATAATGCTGCTAAATCTAGATTTATCTATGATTCAATCCGGTTTAATTGATTTGATCCAATCTTAATTTAATCTCGATTAAATTCCGGTCAAATCAAGTTTTATTCCTTAACCATTGTTTCTCTCGTATATTTGAACTAATCATTTCGATTGGATCTAACAATATTGTTCACTTTAATATTATTGGTAGAAAATATAGAATAAGATGAAAGATTCTTAATACTGTCTTTTTCAACATTAATTTCATAAAATGAATAATAATGATAAAGGTCTCCTCTAACATTGTACTATTCTCATGTGCCAAAACTTTGGTTTTCATTTCATTTTCATTAAAATCGATCCCTTCTGCAAAACATTTTTGATATCAAGCAAAGTATAAATCTACATTACTCCCTCTATCTCCTCCAGTTTATAAAATAGTCGTTGGCCCAATTTTTAGAATTGAATTATGAATCGAAGGACTATGGAACATTGGATTGGGCTTCAATTTGAGTTGGGCCCACATGATGTTCAGGTCTTCTCATTATTTATGTCAAAATGACTACTGGGATTTACTTGTATCTTAGAAAATGATGGACCTGAAGCTCCTAATTTTACTTTTTGCAATTTTGTGTTTTCCCGTTTACTTTTGAACAACACGATAATAATTGTTCAATTTGTATCTCGAATTGCAATCATTTTCTAACCCAAAAATTCTTTTAATAAATGAGAATTTGTATTAAACATATATATTATATATATTATTAGGGAGATTCTACAGTTCTGTTCTTTATTTTGATAGGATTGATCTTGTTTATTATCTTACCATTCATCTTCATGTTTTGAATCTGAACAATTCAATTGTTCAGATTTAAATATGATCAAATCAAAAATGAAAAAGATAGCAATATCAGTTCCGTAAAAAAAAAAAAAAGAAAGAACGGAATCGTAAAAAAATCCATATTATTAAAGTTAAATGATTTCAATAACCAGTAATAACTATCAAATTTGATGCTTTTAATCTTTTCACTTATTCAATTATCTCAATTATCAAATATGGCCCACTACATAGTGACATCTATGAAGTATAACTGAATGTCATTTATATTATCTATTAAGTAGCTTTACAAAATTTATTTTACTTTTAGTTTTTATTAATTTGATTCCATAAAAATACACTTTTTTATTTTTTTTATTATAAATACTGTTGACATGGCTCTTTAGACATGGAATCCGTCAACTCGTCCAGATCTAACGCATCTTGTCATCCGGGACTTGCCATCGTGGGCTCAAGCTTTGGGCCTGAATTGACTAAGCTCAAGGAGCTCTTAAACGGTTAGAATACATAAGATAAAGATAAGATATCAAGTTAACAACCACGTTCGAAATAAATTGAACACGTCGGATACCATAATCTGACTCTCCAATACTTGTGGGAGAGAATCTCCTCCTACTAATTGTCCTGCAACTATCGAAGCCACTTTACTATAAATATTAGTGCACTACCTAGCAGTAAGTGCCTCAACACTCTGTATATTAAGCTTGTCTATTACTTCAAAATACCTTCTATTCTCTAAAAATTTATTGCTAACTTAAGAATCGGAGTGGTAATGTCGGACAATATCCTAGCATTTACTCATAGTGTTTTGTTTTATAGGCCTATTGCGCGTAGAGCTTAATTACTACCGACAAATACCCTAAAACGACAAATACCATCATATTCTTATTATTATTATTATCTATATTTTATTTTTTCTAAGTACACACATTGTGAATACATGGTTCAATTGGTGTCTTATAAATAATAATAAGTATCCCGAAGTAGTTACTTAAGAACTAAAATAGGAGGTGTTTTCATCTTTTTCATAAACTTATTTCTTTTAATATGTAATTGATATTAGAAAACGGAATGTTTTGTACATTCTTAACAAATTATTTGAAAAACCATAGTGACATCCATAAACTTTTAAAATTGGGAAAAATGTGGAAAAGTCTGGAAGCAGTAGCACAGACAAGATTCTCATACCTATAGATTTCTGATCTAAGAGAAAATCTTTGGAGGTGGTTTTTTTGGACAAAACCATGACAAAGATGAAAAGAATATTACAAAAAAAAAAAACACACACACAGACACACACACCAATTGCTGCCAAGTGCCAAGTCAAAGAAACAAGTTTGACTCGTCAAATTCATTATAGGCAATCAAGAATTTTATAGATGCTAATTGCGGAAAGGGTAAATATATTTTCATAACCATTAATATAAAGCAATCTTGAAATATAATAACAGAAGAGCTAAAGAATATTGGCTGATCAATCATTAATTTGACTTGCCATGTGATTAGCAGGCTTATACCCCGAAACAGCAGTTGCAATCAAAATATCATTCTCAATTAATTTTCCATGTCTTCAATATTTATATCTGAATCAAGGGTAATGTCTCGCCTCTTGGCAAAAGAAATAATAAATGCTTGTCAAGTGGTACAAAAAAGGTTTTGTACGTTTAACCCCATAAAGTGTGAATAAATGACATACTCACAATAGAGTTAATACAAGTATTAATATAAAAATTAATATTTGTATCGACTAATTACATCCTAGGGGAAAAAGAAAGATTTCAACATCTGTTTTTGGGATCATAAGTCCTTAACTTCTTCATTATATCTGTTATATGCTAAACCATGTACCTAGACCCCCTAATGGTATATGACTTTATGTGTTTATCTAATAAACTTTTGTTGGCTAAAAAAAAAAGGAAAAAGAAAAAAAAAGGCATAAATTGAAATCACCTTCAATAGAAAAGCAAAAATTTATGAATTTTAAATAGAAGCAATGGCTATTATTTTGCTTGACTATACTTAAAAATGACAATACCAATAAAGAAGGAATATATCTAAAAATACCAATTTACTCATACCTACTATATGGCTTGTTGTTTACTTAGGTTAGGATCTCACCAATAGAATAACGATACACACACACACACATACATACGATCAATGTTACAGTTTATATTTCAATTTTACTACTTTTTATAATTATATATCTTAAGTTTCGATTTGTCTAATTATATACCCAATTGAAAATTTAGTTATCACAGTCTATACTTCAATTAACTCCAATTTATATTCTTAGTTCAATCAACCCAATTAACTAATGAGGTGATTGTCTACTATCTTAAGGAGGTCATATGACCCCTCAATAGGTAGCTATTGGTCAACCTATATAAAATAGTTAGTCGCAACTCATTTAAAATATATAAGTCACAGGGCCATTGATGGCTATAGGTGGCTGCCTACTACACTAAAGGGGTTGTGTGAATCCCTAAAGTCGTGGACAACTACTCATTAATTGATTAGTTTGATTATATTTATGGTGTGAATTATAATTAATTGAGATATAAACAGTGATAACTAAATCCTCAATTAGGTGTACAATTAAATAAGTCAAAACTTTAAATATACAATAGCAAAAATGACAAAGTTGAGCGTAAATCGTGATATTATCAACACACACATATATATGTATGTATGTATGTATGTATTGTTAAGGAATTGCTAAAGGAGTTTCCGTTTTTATATATATCTCATAAATTTTGTAAACAAAAACATAATAATAATGGATTTACAAAAGGAGAATAATAATTTTATTTCATTTTTATAAAATAAACAAAAATATGCTATTAAAATGAAAATGAAAAGCAATATATGAATGCTTATATGAAGCAAGAATCATTGGTCGAGTTAGTTGGTCATGAAAGCCCATATTTTTTATTGATGATACATATATCCAAGTCACATGTTGGTTTGCCAAATCTAAATTTAAAAGCAAAATTCTGATCTCACGCGAAATTCCATCCTTAAGGAAAGTATATTTTCCATGTTGCGTTAGTAGTTGATTAGCCAATCCATGTGGCATCATATGCTCTCTCTATCTCTCTCTCTCTCTCTCTCTTATCGAACATGTTTCATGATCCACCAACTACAAGAATTAATACTAAGGTCATGTTCTGGAATCAGTTACTGAAACCTAAGTCATGTTCATGAGCCGATATGGGAGAGTAGCTGAGGGATACTTTACATGTGAACTTTAAGAGAATAATTTAATTTTTATATGTTTACCTCATTAATTGGACCCAAGAATCTTCTTCATAATCTGACATTCGATAATGACTAACATAACCATAGAAGTCAAACTGTATTCAAGATATCCTCTTGATACAATGTTAAACTCCATAATTAGCAAATATAAAATTTTTAGGAAAAAAATGTAAACAATCCTCCTAAACTTTAATTTAAATAGGAATTAATCCTCCGAATTTTCAAAATGTACTTTAAAATCCTTTAAATTTTGGATAAATTAGAAAATAACCCTCTCAAATTATGATTTTAGTATATAAATACCTTCTAAAATTATCAAAATATATTTTAAAATCCCTTAAATTTTAGTAATAATGTAACTCTTCCTAATGAAAAAAGGAAATATCTTTCATGTTGCTAATTTGTTAAAATTTAAAGGATCTTAAAATATACTTTGAAAGTCCAGGTAGTCAATCCATATTTAAATCAAAATTTAGAGGGAGAATTTACAATTTTCCCAAAATTTAAGCATGTAAATACAATGAAAGGTTTTAAATTTATTACTTAATGCTCTTAGGAGCTGAGACTTTGGATGAAACTAGTAAAGTGAACAATTCAATTTTTATAGAGGAAGTGAAATGATTGTATAATATTTGACACTTAATCTCTTACTTTAATATAATTAGAACAATGAATGGGCCTATAAAAGTATTGCAAAGTGTTTTTATCATAACAAATCACTATATTGCGTGTTTACTTTAGATATTACTTAGTGTGTAATTTACAAGCTATAAGAATTTTGATAAGAAAAGTAAGAAGAAGTTAATTGGAGTTAAATTTTTCTAAAGGAGAAAGAACTTTTGATGCACTTGAATAAAGTTTTTAAGGATAAAAAATAAGTTCTGATGTACTAAGATTAAGCTCTGATTATCTATTAATTGTAAGCAAGAAAGAAGTTCCAAACAAAAGATTGTTGGATAGAAGTACCTATCGATATCGATAGAGAAGAAAGAAGATCATCAAAGTAGAAGTTCTAAGCCAGAAGCCAAAAAGAAGATTGAACTACAAGAAGGACTAAAGATAGAAGTAGAAGTATAAGTTTTATAATAGAAAATTTATAGAAGACACAAGGACATTGACACTGATTAAGACAAAACTTTATAAGTTAGATATATTTGAATAATATGTCTAATTCATTACAAAAAAAATTACTATGAGAAAATTTCATAAAAATCTATGTCGACCATCAACTCTAGGAAGTCTTTGAAGAAGATAAAATTGAATAGATTTTCGAAGGTTTAAAGTATTTGTTTCCGCAAGCAAAAAACTTGCAGCATTTTATTCTCTCAATTAGTGGAATAAGTAGTGTAATTGTATAAATCCTGCATCTATCTTTTATACCCTCTCTCTTTTACTTTTAGCTTACCTTATTTTTGTTATTACTTTCTCTGTGCAAACTTTTATAAGTTTTGATATTTACTATTAGCGTGATTTCGAAAGGGCTTAAATTTTGAAACCATTGATTTGGGACCAATAAGGTTATATGGGTTGACCTGATGCGACTCATTATGGGGTGCAAGTCAAACATGTCTAGTAGAAAATTTTCCACCTACTCAATCCATTGTGGATTGATACGTTAAAAAGATATAAAAAAGTTTTTTATGGTTCCACATGTTAAAAGATGCCTTGATACACCATTTAAGATTACATCGTAAGGACTAATACAATTACATCTTAAGGGGAAATTTATTGGTATGATTTTTAGATGGATCAGGTTTAGGAAATTGAATATTTTTGTGTTTTCTAGGTTTATGAGGTATTAAAATAAATGAGACATGGACACATTAATCAATCAAGAAGTTAATTAATGCCATAACTAATTTATTTAAAGTGGGTTGTTTTGTTTAATTCTAATTGATAAGTCCATAGATATTACAATTAGAATCAATAAGGAAGGTTTGTTTGAATGCCACAATTCAATACCGAATAGAAAAATTATTTAGGGAAAATACACGAGAATGCTCTCTTTCTGGGGTTTTTGTAAACAATGTGAACAATGGAATAAAATTGTTAATAAGAGTATTTATATGAAACCTTGACATCCTTATGGTAAAATAGAAATTTAGCTACTAATAAAAGAACTAAAGTGTAAAAATCTGACTAAAATAATATAATAATCCCTAATATTCTAAAATAATATAATAATATACCCCTAGTTATAGGGTTAACTTGAGAGGGCTCTCAATGCCAAAACTCATGACGATTCCTAGCAAAAAGACAACTCATAGAAGTAAAGACAATTATATTTTTCTAAAGAAGAAGTGTATTTCCTAAAAAAATAATACTTAAATATTTGGATCTCATTAAGAACCCATGGAATTAGCGTATTGGTTAAAAAATGATTTTCATATTTTCTATAAATTATGGGCATAAAATGTTGTATTTTTAACATTTTAAAAAGCGATTAATTCTCTTGTTATCTTTTTCCTGCCTATTTTATCGTGAAACAATATAGAATGAACGGGTTTAATTTTCCGAGGGAGAATAGTGTTAAGAAAATTAGGCGTGCTAATTGAGCTTTTTGAAATTGGTTTTATGGGGTTAATACATTTGCGTGGAAAGCATGCATGCATGAATCGCTTCTTGCAGTTGGAACATCCACGTTAGCTTTTAGGACTTCCATGAGTTTGGCCTCCCAAAGATCCTTGAGATTCTTATCAACGACATTGGCTTTGATGATATACCATGCGTCTCTTTATTCGAGTGATTAGACATATTCGAATAATATACAAAACGTGGGCGGTAGCTCTTTTCAAAAATTATTTACTACCCAGAACTACTAGTATTTGTTCAAATTTGAATGATATTTTATTCACCTATGCGCGTGTATATATATATATATTATTTTTTTTCCTTTTTATTCTAGAAGCTTCCAATATTTGGTCTTCTTTCTTTTTATTTTATTAAAAAAAAATTTTTCCTTGCAAATGAGGAACCTTGTATTAGAAAAAAGTGGCAATGGTGGAGAGTTTTGATTATCAAGTTCCTCCTACTAGAGTAAACCTCAAACATACGACTAGAGTACCAATAAAAATTGGACATATTAAAACATAATTAGTATTTTTTTAAAAAATATGTTCATTCGTTATTAAGTATTAAATTTTTATTGATATTTATACGTTATTTATGAATCTATATAGCGTATTAATATTAGTTAATCTTTTTTTTTTAGATATACGATCAAATGATTTTGTCGAGTGAACCCTAATGGAGGAGGGATAAAAACTTGACGACATTAAACGTTTAAGAAATGGTGAAAAGTTTGCATAAGCATTCATCCTTCTATAGAACGAGGCTTATATATATCTATATATATATTATATTATATTTTTTTTCTTATTTTTATAATCCAATACTAAAAAAAACCTTTAAATACTTAATTACATTTATACAAAAAGTTCAATTAGTAAAATAATGTCAATTTTTTATACATGAGAATGGACCCAGAGATAGGAATCGCAATTCCATGTTCAATTTCTTTTCCCATGTTCTTCGTAGAAGATACAATCAATGATCCGAGCTTCAAGTGGGAGTTTAATACGACTTTGAAGGTTGCGATTTCATTTTAACTTCATTAATTATTATTAATTTAAAATTATTTATTTAACTTTTAACTTAACTATGACAACTAATAATTGAGGGTATTTTTTGACAAACATAATTATATATGCATTTTAATAAGATACTACCAAACACAATATGAAAGGGAATGTAGATATTTCCAAACATGAGAATGGAAATGAGAATGGAAATAGATTCATGATTCCAATGCTATTCCATTCCATTCTAATATAATCCATTACAAGCCATTTCTTTAAATAAAACGTCACATAAGTAGACAAGAGTATGAATGCTTCTAAGCTGTGAGATTTGATTAGCAATCTTAGAAACATCATTCTTTTTTAAAAAAAAAAATCATTATGTAAATGAAAATATAAAGAAGTTATTGATTGTATTTTCATGAGAAAGGCATGATTAGAAAAAAGAGAAAACACAAACACTATTTATGTAACTTATGTTCTTCAACAATTTCACTTATTAAAAAACCTTACATTATGTAGAATTGAGTAGCATATAATACTTACTAAGGTTATTATAGATTAATCATGTACACAATAATTTTTTAGTGGTATAGATCAAATTTGACTCCATCCGCCAATTATTTTAATACAATAATTGGGAAAAAGAAAAAACAATAGTGTATAACATTCACTTAATAATATTGTTGGTCGTCCATTTCACTTCCACATATCTACTAATATAAAGTTTGAGTCAAAATGGATTTTGACTTATCCAACTATGAAGACTTCATTTCCGGTTTTAAATATTTGCTTGACATATGGCTAAAAGAATCTTCAGAAAATTTACTAATAAAATTCTCCAACGAATTACGACCACATTACTTCTTCTTCGTCTTCTTCTTTTCTCTGTCTCTCTCTCTCATCCCCAAGTGTGAAGAATGATTTGTAAATTAATAACCCTAAAAACACTAACCACAGAAATGGAAAGGGGCGGCACCTTAAAAGAAGAGAAGGCCATTAAAACCTTCGTAAGTAGATTATATAATATTATGGCAATCGGTTCCACATGCAGGGCTAAAGTAGTGCCAGGTGCATTGCTCTTAACATGGCATCTGGATGACTATATCCCCCAAGAAAAACATTTATTAATATTATATATA
The DNA here is from genome assembly GCA_024138015.1 of Lumnitzera littorea. Taxonomy (NCBI): domain Eukaryota; kingdom Viridiplantae; phylum Streptophyta; class Magnoliopsida; order Myrtales; family Combretaceae; genus Lumnitzera; species Lumnitzera littorea. The sequence continues at coordinate 125,515,982 of JAMXBB010000002.1, forward strand.
CATTATACAAATAAATTTCAGGTAACTTCAAATTTAATCAACCTAAACTTGCCAAACCCTCCTATCATGACGTTTTTGTTTGCAGAAGGAATAATTATGATCACGTAATAAAGTTATTTATTATCCCCTTGAGGGACAATTAATGCAATTTTTTTTAATATTGAGGGGATACTTATTTTGAAATGGAACAATTATATATATATATATATATATATATATAGCCAACTACATTATATATTATAATTGAGAGAAGAATAATTCGAATCTAATCAATCTTGTCATAAAAACCATTATTTATATTATTAAACTATAATAGTTTTAATTAAACAAATAAATATTTAGTTGTCATCGTTGACCAACTTTTTTATTTGAGTTTTCTTAATATTTCAATTTTTTTTTCTATTTGAGCTCTTAAATTTTTCACATTCTTATAAAAATAAGATTGTTACCTATTTCATTAAATTTTTCATTCATCCTTCAAATATATCAACTTTTGATTTGGCATTGGGATGGTAGACTAAAGTGGCTAGGATTTGCACAAATATTTTATGACTCATTCTTTTTTTTTTTATCTTTTATTGTAAAATGTAATAAGCATGTATAATATTGTTTTTATTTTATGTCGAGTTTGAATTTTTTAGTTTCTTATTTTAATTTGATTTCTGTTAACTTGATTTAAGCTAAACCTTATAAAATCAAAGGAAAGCTAATTTCTTTATTTTGAAAAATTAGAAGTCGCCACTTGGTAAGATTAGGAAAAATGATTAAATTAGAACCGATTAGGAGGATCGATTCTAATTTAGCCACTAATCTATGTTTTGGAAACCTTTTGAAAAAAATTCAAGAAACCAAATTTTTTGAGTTCGGGAGCAACACTATTAAACTCTTATGAGTACTACTATTAATTTTTCGAAATTAGATTTTATTTTGAAAATAGACCTTTTTAAAAAAAAATTAGTCACCAGTAAATAAATTAAATTGGATTTATTTTACAAAATAGATAATTCAAGCTATAATTTACAAAAAAAAAAAAATGAAAAACTAAAGTTTTTACAAATTTTATGTTGCCTTGGAAGTACACCTACTAATAGGGATCAGATGTTCGTAGTTCATTTTTAGAAAAAATTTAGTGTATTAGTTCTTTTTATAAAAAACAATTAGCTTAGATTTATGTTTTTATTAATTGTTTTATTTTTATTAAGAAAAATACCTAAAAGCCTAATTTTTGAAAAGTAAAAAATTAAAATTTTTATTTAAAAAAAACGATTAAGTGATAAAATTTTTATTTTTCAAGAAAAACCTTGAAGACCTAAAAATGCAATTTTAATGAAATTTGCATTTTTATATGGAAAAAATGCTTAAATTATGGAAAAGATATTTTAATTATAGAAAATATATTTAAATCATAGAAAAAATATCTAAACTTTAATTATAGAAAATATATTTAAATCATAGAAAAAATATCTAAACTATGGAAAAAAAAAGTCTAAATCATGGAAAAGATGTCTATTAATGACTTTTATTATTTTATGGAAAATTCTCTAAAAATGTTCTAGTTTGGAACAAGGTTTGTTATTTTTTTTTTTATATTTTCTCTTTTAAAAAAAGTAATTTTCTAATTGACAAATTCTAAAGACATAATGCTTTAAAAAAAAAAAAGTTTGGAAAATGCATAATTTCATAAGCTAAAATATTTTTCCTTTTATCTATCTTAAAGATGACTAGTAAACTAACTACTAAATAAACATATGACAAGTAAATATACCAAAAGATAGCAAAGACAAAACAAATAAAAATAATAAATAAACATCTCAACTTACCTAATTGCATACAAGATAGAGCAAATTATTGTACTCTGCATGTGGTTTTTTATTGTTGTTCATTGTTGAGAGATGATCGTAACAGGGGCTATTGGCATTGATGCGTGGGCAATGTAGGGGCATGTTGTTTATAGTGAGAGGCTCTTGTCATGAGGATGTTGTCGCATGCATGCTACAGTGGAGTTTGGTTTCGATCCGTGTGCGTGGTGTGATTAGTTATTTTATTGTTGTGCTACTATTTATGGGTATGATTGTTGGGTTTGCGCAAGAGAAGAAAGGTGATCGAAGAGTGGTAGAGAAAACAGTTCGATGAAGTGTACATGTTTAGTGTTTTTTATTCCTCTCCCTAACACTTCTCGATATCTATTTATACAACTCAAAAATGAATATCTTGGATCACTTTAAATCTAAACTGATAAATATCAATCTAGATTTGAATTTATCCAAATCTTTATTTTAACAGATTTAATATTATAGTTTGATATTTGTGTTTTTCAACAATTATTTAGTCGCAATTCTATTAAATCAATTTAAAACAATAATAATAGCTCAATCCGATTAATCTTTTTGAATTTTTTTTCTCTTTTAGTTTTTTTTTTTCTTTCTAAAAATTTTCTATTTTTTTTAATCATTTTTTAATTTTTGTTATTTTCTAAATTAAAACCCTTTAAAAACAAAAGTTAAAGTTACGATGAAGTAAAAATAGGGTGTCTACATTTTATTTGATAATTAAATATATTTGATGTTATAATTTTATTAAATTAGCAATTCTCAACCAATCAAAAGTTGATACATGTTATGGATGGACAAACAACTTAATGAAGTTTGCAGAAGCTTTATTTTTATAAAAGTTGAAAACACTAAGCACACAAATGAAAAATAAAACCTTTTAAGACCCAAATAAAAATGCAAATAGACGCTGAGAACTAAATATGCATTTTTTCCATTGGAAAATAGGTTGTATCTTTTATTCATATTGCTGAAACAACAGACATTTAATAAGAAATAAATTGTTAGAAAAATAAATAGTACAAGAAAGTTTACATTGTTCAGCCAGTGCGGCCTACGTGCACGGGCACAGAGAGAGAATTCTTATTCATTGAAAAAAATTAATATTGAGTATATTATAAAACCCTGGAACTGCTGATATACATAAAAAGAATAATAATAATAAAAAAGAAATGAAATGAGTTGGTTTATACCATGGGAGGCTTCGACCTCCGCTCTCACCACAAACCTCAAAAGAAATTTCTTTCAAGTCGAGCTTCCGAAAAATTTAAGCGGGTTATAATATGGGTTGGGTTATAACAATTCATTTTTTTCGATAGCCCCTAATAGGGGTTCTTATTCCTTAAACCAATCAAGGACATTGGTTTGCAAAAGATAGAGGCAATCCACAAAGACTCTATTCCTTCCCATCAAACACCACCATGTTTATAATAAAAGGAAAATAAAAATAGATGCATAAAGTATTTGTTAACAATGCCGTTGGGTTAACTTGAGAATGAGAAGAGTTAAGAATCAAAAGAGTTTAACTAGTATCAAACAAGATCAATAAAAATATTAAAATGTAATTCATATTTATTTATAAAGTAATATAATTATCCACATTTTTTAAACTTAAAAGTAAGAGAGTTTTTACTATTTTCCTTTTTTTTTAATCTATATTTATTTATTTTTAATAAGTTCATGCAATTTTTAGAAAAAGAAAATCAAAGAATATAGTATATTTTTTACTCGAACGATCCAATCAAGTCCTATAAGATGGATTAGACTAACTGGATCAACCAATTTGAATTGAGGTCACTATAAATGAAAGTAAAGGTGATCTAAATTGGTTTTATACATGAATTAAGTCAAAACTGAGTTGAACCGGATGGATTAGTTCAAGCTTGATAACCTTGTTAGTTAATAGGATAACAAAAAATGCTTCTTTGTTTTTTTTTTTTTAAATCTCTTTCATGCTATTTCTCCTTCTCTTTTTTTTTTTCCCCCTTTTTTGGGGGAGTCGGGTGGGACGGGGAAGGGGGAAGAGGGGGCGGTTAATGTATAATAATTGAAATTAAAGATCTATATAGTTTGGGATGACAGCTATTAATAAAATCATAATAAATTTAAAGGCTACTAATATCCTCATATGGAGAATTTTTTATTGTTCAAAAATAGTACGTGTATTTTTTGACAGATTATTAGTAGCATTTGGTGTTCATGGCGCAATATAATTAGCTGTAAAGTCATATTAATTGATGAAAGAATGTTGCCTAAGAAATGAGGTCATCACCCACATTTAATGACTTCCAATCATAATCTATCTATTATATTCTTTATTATTATCATTCCCTCTTGTTTTTTGTTTAATCACCATACTGAAATCAACAATGTCTTTAATTTTTGTCATATTATATATGACATAACTAAGTCACCACCTTCGTGATTTGGAGCATTATTATTAATAACCACCTTTTTGTTATTTAGTACTGTTTAGATATTGTCCGATTGCCGGATACAAGTGGTTTATAAAGAACCACGCATCATGCATCATAAGAAAATTGGAAATTCGATGATTGAGTTTGATTCTTTCACGGAGATTAGTATATTATGAAATCTTTTTTCTTGATTAATTCACTCTAGTTAGGTGAGTTTTTTTCGCAGAAACCAATAATAATATTACGTTTGAAATTAGTATTTACTTCCACGATATTGTTGGTAACGACCAAGCTTAATTTTGCTCAATAATATAATATCACTAAATGTGTTAAAATTTTGGGAATAAAATATATTTACACTTTTTTATTTTCAATTATTTTACAAGTTAAATCCTAATATATCTCAATAGAAAACTGGTATTGATATCATTAAATTACGACGGTCTTATCATATCTTTAAACATTTATGATCTCATTTATGATTTTATTTACCAAATAATTAAGAAAAGAGGACCCATGGGAGTGTTAAAAGGAAAAAAAGAATCTTTTTTTTTTTTTGGCTATATATCTATATAAATAAAAATTGAAACCAATAAAATACATATCTTGTGGATGCATATTAAATAAAACACGTAAGGAAATATAATGTTTATGAATAAATGACTAGAACAAATAAAATACAGCTGTTTGTTAATTTTTGATAACATAAAACATTCAGGTTGTAACAAAAAGTTAAATAGAATTTTATATGATTATAGCTATACACATAAGAGAATAAATATAGAAGGTAATTAATAATTTAAACATTACAAATTTTTTTAAATGGGAGAATCTAAAAACCTATTAGTAATAGAAAACTAAAAGTTTAGAAGAAAAATAAATGAAAACTTGCTGGAATGGGAATCATTAATAACCTACCCACAATGCTATAATATATATGTATGTATGTATGCAGGTATATATATATTGCCAAACCGAAAGAAACATATCATTGAAACAGATTGCATTACAAAGTTCCCGATGGACAGATTACATGACGTATCAACCTAGTTGAAGAGCTTAAGGGAATAAGGATTACATTCCCTATAGCACATGCACAAACTCTTTTTTCCTTGGGATAAACATTAGCTCATAGATATCAAAGATAATAGTAGAAAGAGTCCATCGATTGTTATGCTTTGTAACACTATTGTGAACAATGGCCAAATCTATTTCCATTATGATCTTTTTCCCATTTACTCTAACAAATTCTTGCTACAAAAGGATGAAAAGATAAGTCTCCGATCTGAAAGTATTTGAGATTAATAACATGAACTGAAATTTTGATTAATGACTAAAATCCTAGTACCTTAAATCATTTTAAATCTCTAATTTGCATCTCAATAGAAAACCTAAGTCACATAACCCTAATTTTCATGCGTCTTACATGAAATTGAATACATAATTTGTTTGTGACTTTTGAGCACATTTTCTTTTCAAATTCCTAATTAGTAGACTTTAATTTAATTATTTACAGATCTAGAACCCTAAACTGTTGATCAACAATAGATCTAGAGCCCTAATATCCTAATTGAACTTCTATAGTAGGACAAAAAGGCTACACTAATGCAGTTACTTGATGGTTGCAATAGTAGAGTTACTCGAGTGTAACTAGGCACATGATTAATATAGCTATCATTTGTGCTTGTAAGGCTAGAAATGAAATTCACTTAGTTATATTTGAACCTTTAAAACATGCATTTTTATATTATCTGGCTGAGATCGAAACATCTAAGGCTATCGATGATTAGACGAGTAGTTAGTGATTTTTATAATGTGTTGTCTTGAGTGGAGCATTGTATCGCAATGTCTAATAGTTATACACTGATTTTCTCTATGGATTGGACAATTGTGATATCAAGAAAATGGTTGGCCTATTAGGAAGAAGATTTAGTGTGCAAAGACAAATTACTTTTTTTTTTTCCATTAAATCTTTAGATGTAAAAATGGCATTTTTCACTTTTTGAAGTTGTGCATCTACACATCATTCAAAATTTGTGGGGGGTTTTGAATCGCAAATTACTCTAATCATAAAAGTAAAGATGGAAAATTATTGTACTTTGAAGAGAAAAAATCGTTAATAATTAAAATATTTATTTTTTGAACATCTTAAGAAAACAAACAAACAATACCTGAACAAACCTAGTAGGTTGACCATATCTTTTTCATGTGGACTAGGATCACTGGCAATCACGACAAAATTCCTTTGATTTTCCTTCGTAGGAAGTCGTCGTGTCGATGGTCCACGAGAACATGCAGACAATATTCCAAAGTAAATTAATCGAATTCTTCCTTGAAAATTTTAAGAAAATATATATATACATATATATATATATATGTATACACTAAATTAATCTTTTTAAATTTCTCAAATACCCTTCTGACTTCCTAGCTTCCGGTCCAACTTTCTCAAAAAAAATTTGTGCTGCCATGTGACCTTCTCTCAAAATTCTAATTTTTTACCTTTGGACCCGATTAAAGAGTCCTCTCTCTCTCTCTCTCTCTTACTTATTTGGTTGCAATAATAGCTAGCATATGTGTATATACCTTGGTCCCACACAACTTTGAATGATTGCTGGCATCATTTTTATCTTTTATTTTTATATATTAGTATTATGGCACTAAAAGGGAGGATCTTACCAGCAACCCAAACATTATTCCATATATGAATCTACATGTTATATCAATTATCATACACGTAAAGAAAAGAAAGTGGAATGTAGGAACCAAAAAAAAAAAAAAATCAACTATATTAAGGGGCCCTTAATCATATGGTCATACCTCATCGTCCAAATCAACTACTTTTTTTTTTTTAATCAATTTTAGCTACACATATAGTTCCAAAAAAAGGTACACAAAGAAGGATTAGGCTATGCACAATAGAACATACATGATACAATTTTACACTCGAGGCCTATTTTTTCAGAAATCCAAATTTTCAGGACCTTTAAGAAAATTTGAAAAACAAAAGTCCTAGTTTCTAGGTTCTATACAATCGTAATACATGGCCTTATTTTCCAACGTTTAAGGCCTTAGTTTCTAGGGTTCTCGTTTCTAGGTTGTATACATTTAAGACGGTCTCTAATTAAAACAAAAAAAAAAAAAAGAAATGCACATTTGAGGATCCACATATGCCATCTTTGATGTATTTCATATACCTTACTATTTACTTTTTAGAATTGACTATAGAGAGAATAAAAAAATCATACCTCAACAATTATCGAGAGTAGACTAAATTTATATTCTATTATTTACTTAACCTTTTTTTTTTCAAAAATATTTATTTTACCTCATCTATTATAGTATTAAATTGAGAAGATAACAAAGAAGTATCGATATGTCCCTATTTGATCTTCTTAAAAATAACCAAAAGTTAAATAACTTCATTCATTGATTTTGGGGCATAATTATCTAATTACTTGAACCTTTCATTCCTAATTGAGCGAGACAAAAAATTTCATCCTATAGTATGTAATAAGTATTTCTCCTAGATAGGGAATAAAAAAGCCATTAGGGATGAAACTTCCTATACTAATTATCAAGTGAACAAGGCAGTAATAGGTATTTTGAGAACATGTATTCTATTTCCTCTATATTACTTTCAAACAAACGGGTTATAAAAGGTTTTAAAAGTAAAAGTATAAAAGTAATAATTGCCCTTGCTTTTTTTCCTATGATTAATCTTTTGTCTTCTTGCAGACTCTAATATGAGTAAGGAAAAACAAAAAGTTCCCTCTTCTACCCTTACTATAGAAGTTGCTTATCCCCTCTTTGAAAGCACCCTTAGTGCTCTTTCCTCTTATTTGAGGATTATAGCTCCCTTTGTGTGTGTAATGTTCCCTTGAAGCAGAATAGATAAGTAAGATCTCTTAATCTGTTCAAGGAATTTTTTATCACTAGCAAGATTAAAGGATTTAACCTTGAATTTCCTATTGGCATTGTAGAGATCAAGGAATTAAGGGATTATGACAAGAACATGCATAAGAAAAAATTTATCACGATCTTTGGTTCTTCTTTCATAATTCCCATAGAAATAAATACCATTATAATTGTAGGAATGGATTATTGTTGAAGGTGCCAAGATAACAAATTTCAAAGAATATCCAATTTACTAAAGGATTCGAAGTATTTGATTTGAATCCTCTTCTCGTCTCCTTCGCCCTAAATTCATGTACAATTAACCTATAAAGTATTGTAGGCTAAAAAAATCCTTAAGACCATGGTTGATTGGCTCCAATGTATAGTCAACCCAGATCCCTTCAATAGTCATGATTAATAGGCACAGACTATGGTTGATTGGTCTCCACAACACCAAAGTGCAACCATAAATGGTCATCTAGCCATCTCTAAACTAGCAGTTGACTGGTTATCCCTGGTTGATTTAAATGTCCTTCCTTTATCCAGTTTTAACTTCCTTAAGACTTTTAAATGGTATTTTTAGGTTATTAAACTACAATTTAAGTGGAAAATCTAGTCTTAACTTAAAGATTTGTAATTATCAAATAAGTTAAGTTTTGATCCTTGTTGTGTATTGAATTATAAGTGTTGACTTTGGTTGTTGGTAATAATGAGTATTATGTAGATCACTAAGTGCGTAAATGCTTTTATGTGTTGTATACATATGTTAGCATAATGACCCACACTACTAAATATTTGGCCCATAAAATTGTGTTCTTTATGCATAGTTACTTGGATCTACGATAATAGTCATAGATAAGAGGATAGAAGATACTTAGATTTGTGGATAGCAATTATAGACGAGATGATAGCAGTCCTAAACTCTTAAGGGAAGTAGTTAGATTAGGCGCTAAGATCCCTATAGTGACTTAGTTTGTTGATATGAGGGAGTTATATCTTACATGATGTAAGAAGAAAGCTACAATAGTGTGCTAATTAGTCGAATGAGACATTTATTAGAATGTCGTAAATGGAATTAATTACTGATGGTGGGTTAATACATATCAAAGTTAGTATGAGATGTTTTGTATGTCGGTAGATGGTAACAAGATCAACTTTTGCATAAAATGTTTATATATATTGATATGTCTTTACCTGGTTGATTGTTTTGTGGGCCTTGTTAAGATTGAGTTGTCACATACGTTGAATTATAGTTCTAACATGTTTGCAAAATGAAATCTATGTATTGGGGATCTTAAATTGTTAAGATTGTGTTGTGTTTTAGACTAAATGATATGTATTAATGAACTTGTTTTGATGTATTTAGTAAATTGTAGGCCAGCATGCGATTGTATTATATGTATGTGCTTGTGCAATAGTTATGTACTGAGTTTCATGACTCATCCCATAGGAATTTCATGAGTTCAAGTGATGAAGATTTTTTATAGGACCTAAGTCTCTCAATCAATCTTGAGAATTCATGCTAAGGAGTTTTTTACCATCTCTAACATGAATTAATGAAATTAGCTAGATTATAATGAGAAGCATGTTGCTAATTTATTTAGTATGCATTTTAGAGACTTAGGAAGTCATCCATTATTGTTTATGATTAATATATGATTGCTAACCTAGTATTGGAAGCTTTATATATGAAATGAGCTTAGGAAAGCAACTTACTCAAACTCTTTGTAGATTATCTGAAAATACCAGCAATTATTATTATTATTTTTTTGTGTGTATTTTGAATTAGCTAGAAATAACATACTACTAGTAATGGGCTATAAATTGAATTAGTTTTGTGAAATGTAATCTCTAATCAAGATTGTATGAGTAAAAGATAATTAAGAAATAACATCAATAAACTCATTCCCTAGTTCTAAGTTAATGTTTTTTCATTAATATTCCTTTATTCATTCAATTTGAATTAGACATTTTATCCTATAAAATCAATGCATTTCACGCTCATTATATTAGTCACAATGGTTGCTGCATCACGAACAATTTTTGATTTTGCCTTTTAGTTTCAACTTGAGAGCTATCGGCATTTGCAAAATGTTTGTGTACATTACTTTTCTAGAGATCATTTCATGTTATCTAACAACAGATGTTGCTATATTAGGTTAAGCAGATGTTTCCTTTAGCGAGAATGAAAATGATGTACTCAAAACTCAAATAAATGATGGTTAATATTGGAAGTTATAATTGGAGTTTAATTTTACTTTAATTAAAAATGAGATGCAATTGCTCAATCATTGGCTAAATATATTGCCTCATCTAATAGAAACTAATCAACATAATTACCTTAGTAACTAATAAATTGGACAACAACGTAATGGTTAATTGGTCATTGAAATTGACACTTAAAAAATTAAGATAAACCAATTATAAAATAAAGTTTAAATATGACAACTACTCTTGTGAAAATATCTCTTAGCTTTAGATTATTTTTTTAATATATATAATACTAAATTAAGATGTGTTTTGAGTCCAATGAATACAAACTAAGTGACCCTTTTAGGGGGCCCAAAAAAGAAAAACGATGACCCTTTTGTATAAGTGACCTCTTCTATTATATTATATATGCAACTTAAAATTACTTTTTTAGCATTGGCCAAAAGAACTTCAAGATGGCTTTTCAAGCGAGGAATGAAACCTTACTTCAAGTGTATACTTTAGAATTTTATTGAATATAGTGCATTGTGCAAGCCGCCAGTCTAATATAATATTCATAGGACTCGAAAACCCATAACTTTTCAGCTCAAATGAAGTTGGCAAAAAAGAAAAAAAAAAAGAATAATATTAGAGTAAGAAGCTACTGAGACTGGAATAAATTAAGGCATAGACATTCAACATTTCTCGAACTTTTCCCTATGCGTAACTGACACCTTACTACAAATAGAACCTGATTTGCATGGCTTGTAGTTGAATTTGTTGTTAATTATATTATATATATTAAGAGGGTATACTTCAAAACGCATTTGCTTTATTGTGGGTTGTGAAAAACATCGACCATGCAATACGAACATACTCACTCCAAGGAAGCCATTGAGAGAGAAGAGTGAGGGGAGAATGATGATAGACACTTTTTTTTCCCTTCTTTTTTGCTAAAATCCCAAAAAACTTCATCCAACCCATGTTCACAAAAACAAAACATTATCAAACCTAGATTAATTCATACCGTTCAATCGGGTTTAACCTAATCTGACTGTAAAATTAATCTGATCCCATCATAATTGAACCATAGTTAAATTCGATCCTACCCTTCAACCTTTAACTCTCTTACATGTTCAGGTCAATTACTCCAACTAGATCTAACAACGTTGCAAAAACACATGAACAAGCAAGCCCAATCCAACAATAGAAAAACAAATACAAAATCCCTAATTCAGGTTTGAAGACAAGTCGGGTTCGTTTAGATAAGAACTAATAGGGTCTATAAGAATATATTCTTTTTAACTCCTTAAAACAATTCCAAAACTTATACCTTATGAAATTTGTAGGTTTTTAATGTTGTTGTAGAACTTGTAATTTTTATAACTTCATAATTTAAATACTACAATGTTGTGATTAAAATCATATATTAAAATGGCAAGTCAATATCGTCTATAAGGATAAGTAGTAGTAAATACAATCATAATGTACTAAAATAAAAACATAAAAGAATAAAATATAAGGTACATAGACAACAATACCAACTTAAATTAGAGATGTAAGACATGCTTAATCTAACTAACTTAGTTGGATTTTGTCACATTTCATTGTACTTACTAGTGATATGTATATTAGGCACAAGATGCATTGTATTATTAAAAAGGTGCAAGGATATATACAAGGTATATGTTTAAATACAGATAGCAAGGCTAAGTATGAGATTGAGCATGTGCATACTCTATTGTATAAGGATTTGTTTCAAAAGTTTCAAAATCAGACTTATCTTTTACCAATTAATAACAATATTAGAACATCTCCAACCACATATAGGCGTAGTTTTTTCTATGTGCCAAAGACTTCAATGAAAGAAGTTGCTAAAATGGGATCATAAGACCACCAAAAATGTTTTATATATATATATAAAAGATTTTATGTTCCTAGTTACTTGGTCTTTCATAAAGTATATGATTAATTTTAGAAAATATAAAAATTTATTTTTTGAGTTTTTAACAACTATTAAGCAACAATAGTCCATTAATTGATGAACATATATATATATATATATATATATAAAATATTATTAATATGTATACATTTGTACATATGTTTATATGGGTACATATATATATTTGTATATATAAGAAAATGATAGCAAGTGCTACAATACAACTCTTTTTTTTTTTCTTTTTTTCTTTTTTTTTTTTTTTGCCTATCATGGGAACTTGTTGAGAGGTAAACACACAAAAATTTTCTTTCAATTATTTCTGGATTGTGAAATAATAATTTTGTTATAATGCCCCAAACCAAAAGTAGTGAATAATCAAACCAATAAACATTAATAAGCCCATGTCAACTATTTAGTTTAAAAATTTTAAGTTTGTATTGTCAAAGCATTCACAACTATGACCTTATAAAGTAATACCATAACCTACTACAATGCAATCCATATGGAATACCTAACTATAGTGTCTCACATTTGTAGACCAAAAATGCCTTCATCTCTAATGTCCAATTCTATTTATTTTTCTTAAAAAAAAATTCTTCATTTTCTAAGTATAGAGTAGAGATAGGTGCAATTCAATTCTACACGGTTCACCCCTCTTTACGGAATCGAATCTATTATGACGGTCGATTTTTTTGTTTTTTAAGTCGAACATAACCATATAATTCAGTTCATAAATTTTTCGAATCTAATTAAAACCAGTTTGATTCGGTTTGATTTACTGTTCAAACCGTTTTTGTCAAAGTTTCAATAAATATTTTTATTTCCAATAAACATTTTTATTTGAAATTTCAAATAGAATTCACTCAATTTAATCTTAATAATTGAAAAAAAATTAAAATAAAGAATAATAAAATATAAAAAATTTGATAAAATCTATAAAGATTGATAAAAAAAATATAAAAAGGTATAAAATAATTATATAAAATTTTTTTTATTTAATTAAACGGTTTGATTCGATTCAAAATGATACCAAATCAAACTATAAACCAAATAGTTTGTAAAAAAACCGATTTTTCGATTTTATTCAATTTAGTTTACGGTTTGATCCACAGTTCATTATTTTTTTCTTTGCCTAATAGAGAAAGAGGGAAAAAAAAAAAAGATAAAACTTTTACTTCAATTTTCTTTTCTCTTGTAATGATTAAAAAAAAAAAAACAGAACAGCCGACCTTCATGTGATCATATCCAAAATCGAAAAGGCGAGTCTCTCCAAAATAAAGATTGCTTACCTTTTAGAATCTCCTTCTCCCACTACGAAATATCCCTCTAAGATAACAAGTGGGAAGTCTGCGTATGACCCCATCACGATTTTCCAGCTTGAACTTGTGATATTGTTAAAAATTGTTGTACTTGATTAACAGTACTTGACTCTCATTAACAAAAACTGAGAAAGGAAGTACGAAAAATCACAATCCACTCCTTTATATATACGGTTAATTATTACTATAAACTAAGAAGGATTTATTAGCCCTAGCTAAGCTCGCTTTCCCAGCACTAACTTGAGGACATGTGTCGAATAGGAGAGCATCTGTAATCCAACTCTAACCGAAAGTAAGATCTTTCTTCATTATATTATTCACATGATTTCACACCATAGCTGGTAGATATTATTCTATCCCTTAAATTCACTTTGATTTATATATTGACATCTTAGTTCATATTTTTCAAGGAAATTGCCATTTAATTCTTTTTGCAATAATGAATTTCATTTTAGATTCTCTTGGGGACATTAGACTTATAAAACTATATCATGATATAATTATATGCGTTAGGCCAAGATGGTTATTAAGAAGATAATACCGTACTCTAATAATTTACATGGAGATAATAATGGATCTTATCACCTTTTGGTTTTATTTTTTATTGTTAACAAAATAATTAAGAGGAAATTAGCTTACAATTTGACAAATTATCATAGTTTATAAAATTTTGCATGAAATGATGGTACCTAATTGCTTATTGACTCTTAAACAAATGTGTATTCAGAATATGTAGATTAATGTCTCTAGAACATTTGTTCAAAGGTCCTACAAACAATTTTACCTTTCTAGAACACTCGTTATTCTTGAAAAGTGCAATCAACCTTGAAAATATGAATTTTTTTTTATTGCTTTAATAAGTATTTCAAGCTATCTGTTAATAATATATACCGTATTTAATTAATAATATTCTATTAATTTGCAAAATGCCTTTTTTTTTTTCCCACTCTTCATGTAATTCGGTTTGCATTAGGCGACAAAGATATAGGGACTCGTGTGGGGCATTGATGTAGTTGGCAGATGATGGTTCTGCGGGCCGAATATCACCTCATACTCTCATTCACCACCTATCCCAATGGTTTGGAGAGTTGCACTTGTTTGGAGTTCCAAAAGGTTGCGTTTTAGGTGCACAGGTTGGTTCACACTCCATGTGGGAAAGTTTCCTACGTCTATTGTCACTATTCGCTTGTCTTTGTTATTACATGTCATAAACATCATATTATATGACATATAAAACGAATAAAAGAAGTTAAAAATAAAATAAAATAAAAACATCGTGAGGTTGATTTTCTTTTAAAAAAATATATTTATATGCTAATTTAGATAGAGATGGAAGTGTAGATAGAATAGGAAGTTTTACCTATATAGTGTACCTTGCTCTATAGGTACCTATTTTTAAATTTTGGAACCTTAACCTAACCACCAACAGTGGAGCTATAACCTGTAATCTACAAGTTAAAAGGGTATTCTAGTATTTTGTGATTTTTCTATTATTTTTGTTTCGAAATATTATTTGATACACAAAAACTTTGAAAAATGCTTTTTAGACTAGTAAGTGCATTGACTAGCCTATACAGAAATAAACTTAGAAGGATCTGGTCGAACTCAAGACTATGATACTAAATAACAGCTACTTCAATTTCAACCACTAGCTTTTATCAAAACCAAACCTATAAATAATTGGAAATGAGAAATGTTAGAAATAGTCTTTTAATAAAAAAAAAAGGGTGAAAAAATTATTGTATGTTTTATATCTAAAGGAGAAGCATTGAAACAATAATGCATATAAAAAGGAGATTTGAAAATAGCAAATGAGTTGAGAATTTCCAAAGCTTCGACCGTCTCATCCTCCGTTTTAATGGAACTAATTTAGTTTTCTATCTCACTATTTATTTTTATTTTTTAAAATCTAAACCATTTAATTTATAATTAGTTTAATGATTCAGATTTAAGAAATATAAACTAAAAGTGAGATAAAACGTAAGATCAATCCCATAAAAAATAAAATGAGACAGGAAAAAAATCTAGAATTGTGAAGAACATAAATACGAAGAATTAAAGAAAAACACCTTATATGCAAAAACCTATAAATTACTATTGCATAAAGCAAAGTTAACAGGAATTTTGCAAAGTTCTTCAAAACAAATGGAGGAGAAGCTTAAAAAAGGAAAGTTTAAGGTCTCAATCTAATTTCCTCTATGTATTTACTCTTTTGTAGTTTGGATTTTACGTTAAATATCTTTCTAAAATGGTGTCTTGTCGTCGACAGTAAGAGAGAGATTGTTAAGTCTTCTGGAAGAGTTTTGATGATCCACTTATGTGAACCTTAGATAAGCTATATAAGTGTTTCAGTTGAAGAAGCAGAAGTTGTATGTGAATGAAAAATCAGAAGATGGAACTTTGCTATATAAGACAAGTAACAAAAGGTAAAGAAGAAAAGCAGAAGGAAAAAAGTGACAATGGGTATAAAAACAAGTACACCAAGTTGGTTCCATTTAGTAGAATCGGAAAGAAAAAGAAGTAGAATCAAGTAAGAGTAGAAGCTGCAACTGATCAAAAAGAAGAAAAGTGGTGACTTCGGAAAAGAAGTAAAAAGATAAAAGGTTAGAAGAAAAATGAAGATCAAATAGAATTATGTATAGGAAATAGAAGCTCATAAGAATAAACAAAAGCTATGCCAAGGATGCAACAAAAGTTTTCAAAAGCAGAAGAACTCGCAGAATTGGGGAAGTACAATTTAGAAGCACAATGTTGATTAGAAGCAATATAAAAGATTAGAAGAGATCTAAAAGCACTATTTTGTAATTAAAAAATAAAGTTTTAGCATTGCGGAATATACATATTTAGATTATATATGTATTCATATCATTTAAACCATGAATTATAACGGAAAAATGTTTATTACACACTAAATCCAATATTTATGGGAAGCTTAAAGAGAGCCGATACAAATTTATAAGGAAGCAAAACATTTGGGAAGGAAGAAGAATTTTAAATGTATGAAAAGTTCTCAAATCCATAGTTGTATGAAGATTCAAATCAAATGGTTGCCATCATTTAGTGGTCAACTCGAACTTTAAGATGTAACTATAAAAAGGATTAATCTCAAAGATCAAGAGACACAAATGGACATACAGATGAAAGAAAGAAAGAACTACTAAAAGAACAAGAGAACAAAAACTTGTAATTCCTATAAGTAATTTAGAGCTTGCTCCTTTTGAACAATTAAAGGGAGAAACTCTCATTCATGGAAAATTCATTTTCAAAGTACCAATTGTTTTATAACAATCAATTCAAAACCTCTTCAATTAAATGAACCGACAATCCAGTAGATTTATCCCTTGGTTGCAATTTTATCTTGGTGTCAACATTCATAGGGTGCATGTCCTCCCCACATTGCCAAAACACAGCTCCATTAAAGCTCGTGGATATATGGAAATGGCCCTATCTCGATCACTTCAATAAGTACTACCATAATTCCTCCCACCGTAGTCCATCTTAAAAGCAACCTCCAAAACTCTTTCCAAGTAATTAGTAAAACATTTTTCAAACCACTTTAACACAATGAACAAAACAAAGAAAATCTAAAATCTAGTAAGAATGAAAATAAAAACTAATCTAGTTTTAAAATAAAATAACCATTTAATTAATACCTATACAAAAGAGAAAAAAAATCTGATGAAAAGATAGGAACTTTTAAATTTATTAATTAGTTAATTAAATAATGATGATGATGATGAACAAGAAAGTTAGAAATTCCCAACTAAATCCAAATTAGTCTAATAAGCAAAAAGGTAGAAGATCTCAACTACACAAGCAAATCTACTATAATCTAACCAAGTAGAAAATAAATCTATCTATGCCTGCAAAATTCCATTTTAATCTAAACAAGCCAAGCAAATCTAATCTAATTCCAAGCAAATCAAGCAATTAAGTCACAAGAGTTATCTAAAAGCATAACAAAATCTAATCCAATCTACTCTACTCTAATAAATGCAATCAAAGAAACTAATTCATTCAATGGGAATTAAATTTAGCTCGGCTTACCATTTTTATCTAAATCTAAATTTCAGCATGAAGTCATACGGACTCGAAAATTTTTCTTTCTATATTAACAAACCATGAATTGAAACTAAAACAGAGAAAACGTTTAGAAAAGAAAAAAAAAAAAAAGAGGAAACTAAACATAAAAAGTAGCTCCACACAAAGATGAATTGGAAATTTTTTGTACCAAGGGTACAAGAGACGTACTAGGAATGCAGTCAATTTGGGAAAGGAAGTTGTTCTCAAATCTCAGCCACAACGTTTTTCTCTTGTTAGCAAGGTGTCGACAGATCTCAGAAATAAAAGTGAAAACGATGGATCTCTTACTTATAAATATAACAAATTTTGGTACGGAAAGGAAAAAAAAAAAGTTTCCTTATTACTAACATGTAGAGTGTGTGAAAGAATCATTTAAAAAAATGAAATGTATCCTCTAAAGTTATCTAGGTTTTTTAAATATCTTAACATATTATTGTAATATCATGTTTTTTAAAAAATCTAAACAATAACAATCATTAGTTTTTTAACTTAGAAAATAGAAACTTTGAAGGATTTAAGTCCTAAAAAAATACCACTGGTATTTATATTATTATATATAAAAATTTATCCATATATACCCGTCACTAATCAAAACCTGTTTGCGTGGTTCATACATTGGACAACAAAGCCATTTGCCTCATACAGTCATACTACCACAAACTAATAAATAATAATATAAAACATTCACATTCTCTTAAGCACAGAAAAATTAAACATTAAATTGTACAAATCAATATACAATCCCACTTTTTCGAAGAAAGAAATAGCATCAAATAAATTAAGTATTGGAATAATTGGTTAAATAATATAATAATGTGAAGCAATCACATAATGTGACTTAGAGAATGAGACTTTATCCCCGCAATCCCATCACATGCATCTCTCATGGCCAACCTCTATTTAAGGCCCCCCCCCCTACCCCCCACATCTCCCTCCAACCAAAACAATTCAATCTTCTTCCATTTCACAATCTCAGAAAACACACTTCTAACTAATACGTTACTCATTTGGAAGTACTTCTGTAACAATCTTATCAGTCGCGAGTCATATCGAAAGGTCGACCACCTAAATACGTCTTTTTCGTGATACAGATCCATCATTTGATAACCGGAGTCATTCTTTTAGAAAAATCGACAAATGGAGAATTTGTTCCGATTAGTTGATGGTGAGGATTTCTTTGCCCGTCGGTGCGTTTGGGTTAACGGCCCGGTCATCGTCGGGGCAGGCCCTTCTGGGCTTGCAACGGCTGCTTGCCTTAGGGAACAAGGTGTGCCATTTGTAGTCCTGGAAAGAGCTGAATGCATTGCTTCACTGTGGCAGAAACGCACCTACGACAGGCTAAAGCTTCACTTACCTAAACAGTTTTGCCAACTTCCCAAACTGCCATTTCCTGAGGACTTCCCTGAGTATCCTACAAGGAAGCAGTTCATAGAATACCTCGAATCCTACGCAAAGAAGTTCGAGATCAACCCACAATTCAACGAGTGCGTCCAATCCGCTCGTTATGATGAAACAAGCGGATTGTGGCGTGTTAGGACAGTTTGTACAAGTGGATGCTCGGGCAGGACCGAGGTGGAGTACATATGCAGGTGGCTGGTGGTTGCCACGGGCGAGAACTCGGAACGCGCAATGCCGGAGATCGAAGGACTGGGAGGGTTTGGAGGGGAGGTGTTGCATGCTAGTGAGTACAAGTGTGGTGACAAGTTCACAGGGAAGAGAGTACTTGTTGTGGGGTGTGGAAATTCTGGGATGGAAGTGTCTCTTGATCTAAGCAATCACAATGCCAAGCCTTCAATGGTGGTTCGGAGCTCGGTACGTAGTCGACCATTGATAAAAATCACTTTAAGTTAAAAGTGAAAATATTTTGATTCTGACAAAAGTTTCTTGATGATTTTGAAAATTTTCCAGGTTCATGTCCTGCCTAGAGAAGTTCTTGGGAAATCAACATTCGAATTGGCTGTTTTCTTGATGAAATGGTTACCACTATGGCTTGTTGACAAGATCTTGTTGGTCTTGGCATGGCTTGTGCTTGGTAACATTCAGAGGTATGGTCTTAAAAGGCCATCCGTGGGTCCACTTGAGCTCAAAAATGAGAAAGGGAAGACTCCTGTGTTGGACATTGGAGCATTGGAGAAAATCAGATCCGGTGATATCAAGGTTGTTGCCGGAATCAAGAGATTCTCAAAATGCCAAGTTGAGCTAGTGAACGGCGCCGTTCTTGACGTCGATGCGGTTGTTCTTGCCACCGGATACCGCAGCAATGTCCCCTCTTGGCTTCAGGTGAAAAAAAAAAAAAATCCTGATTTTTCTGCTCTTTTTTTCTTTTTTCCTACTGAATTTATTTATTTTTTTCCAAATTTCTTCTTTTTTTTTTTTCCCGCAAATGGACTAAAATTGTTTGTTTTGATTGGACAGGAAAGTGAATTTTTTTCTAAGAACGGATACCCGAAATCGCCATTCCCAAATGGGTGGAAGGGAAATGCTGGGCTATATGCAGTTGGGTTCACAAGGAGAGGGCTTGCTGGTGCATCATTAGATGCAATGAAGATCGCACAAGACATTGGCATGGTTTGGAGAGAAGAGACTAAGCAGAAGCAGAAGGGAACTACAGCTTGCCACAGAAGATGCATATCCCAGTTCTAGGAAAAATGAATAACCTACCTAATTCAGAACATCGCTTTTTCCTGTTTTGTTTATTGTGTTGGAAAAAAAAAAAACATAGCCTTGACCATACTGTAAAAAAATCCAATAAGCAAAAGGAAAACATAAAAAGAAAAAAAAAAAAGAAAAAATGAAAAAGGGAAAGAAAGAAACATAGAACGCAAAGAAGCCCACTCCAAAAAAGCTCAATGGTTTTAGCATGTTGGGCATTTTGTAACTAGGATGATGAGGCTTTTTATTTCTTTTATTCTTTTTTAGATGTTTTTAAAGAGTTCCTGTTTTTGTACCCTCACTCTCTGATGTAAGCTAATGAAACAATCCTGTTCCTTTATTCTTCATGCATAAAATGGAGCCATCTCTTGTCATCAAGTAAATGTTGAAATTGTAACTTAATATTATTCCCTAACTAAAAGCTTTGCTTTTTTAATGTAACAATATTGGGTACCTTAAATCCGGAAAATGTTAAATCTGCTGAAAAAAAAAAGTGAATACAAGTACCACACAGATACGTGTTACCAATTTTTACTTTTGCTTCAGCTTTTTGCCTTCACAAGGTGAAAAAGCTTGACACTTGTCAATGATTGCTATGTTCAGCGATGGAGTTTCACAGACACTTCATTGTATAAGAAGGGAATAGAATGAAAAAAGTATATCCGGATGCATAACTGTACGGAAATATTGTTGAGGATTGATAAACGTAAGATTCTTCTGCACTCAGGTTTTTACTATAAAATGCTTTCTTTTTACTTTAAGTATGGGAGCAGAGTTATAAAAATGGTTTATATTTTAATTTTGTAAATTTGATTTCTCTTTAATTGTTTAATGTTATTTAATAATTGAGCTTTTTTATTTTTTTCATTTATAAATGCCTATAACTTATTGTTCAGGTAACATGTTAACTAATTTTAATATAATGGATAATATAGGTTAAAACAACTTTAATCAATTGCCAGTGTTACTATAAAAAGCTCTATTTTTTAAATCCTGAAAAAGAAACTTTTTACTGTTTAAGTATTAATTACAGCATTTACGAAAAAGCAAGAGTGTAGAAAAATGGAAAATTTTGTTTTAATAAGTATTTTAAGAAGCTTATTATCATTTTCTTTTTATGGCATCTAAAACCGATATATTTGAAAATTAGATGATACTGGACTAATATCATTCTTATTAATTATTGAAATTCCTTAAGGGTATGATGAAGCACCACAATAAACGAATGAGCTCAAGTTGTGACACCCATTAATGATGAAGAAATCCATTTACGTTGCAAAATTTAAACTATTGATGAATACAGCATGATGTAGGAAAGCAGAAGAAAAAAAAAGAAAGAAAGAAAGAAAGAATAACCATGAAGATGTGGCAGTCTCAAATCAATTTTGTGATAAAAAAAAAAAGCACACATCATTATCCTGAAAAGGGGAGGGGGAGTGTTTGTTTCCTGTTGGCAATAGAGTTACATTGGCCTCAGTAGTAACAGCATTTGCAAGTTGTATGTCATTTGATGAAGTCAGAGTAAAGGGGGACCGCAATTGTCGACCTATCCAACTCGCTCAAATGAACAGATTCACGCCATACATCTGATGTCTAGGACCTCTTATGTACCACCCTATCTGAAATTTTTGCCATAAACACCGATACATATTTACAGGTACACATCACACCAATTGAAAATAGGGGAGAATAAATAAATCAACCTTTCTCGATTTTGAGTTACTTAAATAGTAAATCAACTTGAGGTCAAGTTTTAGAATAATATGCTTATCAAGATTGCAAGCCTAGTCAAATTTAGTATAATTTTTAATTAATATTTTAATTTTTTAAATACAAATATATTTAAGATTATTTAGAAAAATTTTATAAAGAGTATAAGTTTAATCGAACTAATTGTATCAAATTTAAACTTATTAAATATATCTTCCAATCAGGCATTTACTCAAAATTTAAAGCCCAATCAAACTTAAACTTAAACCCAATCTTCAGTTTTCAAGTGAGGTTTAAACTCTCAATATTATACTATTTCCATTCTGAATTAATTATAACTCTTAACTGAGAGTTGATATTGGGCGCAGTGAAAGTGCCGTGCTCGGTGCTTTGCGTGGCTAAACAGTTACTTACCTCACGTACCAGTTCGTCCATAGTCAGAAAGAAATCCAGAGCAGAGAAGTTTCAACCCAGCTGTGGAAGTTGTAAAAGTGTGTTGAATGAAGGCATAGGACCCCTGAGGCGAAATAGATTTCTTCCAGAAAAATATACCAAAATTTGATATTAAGTTCGTTTCGTATGAGTTTTGCGCTTACTATCACGTAATTTTTTATAGATAGCTTTTATCATTGTTCTCTCTGTTATTTATTTATTTATTTTTCAATCAGGAAAAATTGGTCAGTTAAAAAATAAACATGCAAAATGAGCAAACGAAAGAAATTAATGGCGTCGCCCGGACTCCAACCGGAGACCTTCAGTGTGTTAGACTGACGTGATAACCAACTACACCACGACACCTTATTGATATGATAGTTTACCAAAAACATCTATTAATTATTTTTAGTTTTCCTAATCTGACATGCGACTTGATATTGGATTGCCGGCTATGTGAAAGGACTTGGCCTTACATATATTTTAAATTTGTAATTTTGGTTTCTTAAAAAAAAAATATTATGATAATGTTATAAATAAAAAAAAAAAAAAAAACAAAGAAGTAACAAGTACCGAAGTTATATGGAAAAGTTAAAAGGGAATGATGTGATTTCAGAGGAAGGGGGTGCATATGCTTAGTTATGGGAAGAGAAAGTTCTATGAGACGGTTTGATAAAAACATGTATTTGTCATTACTTTTTCTTCGTTTTCTTTTCTTTCTTTTTTTTTTTTTAAACTATGCTATAAAAATTCAACATAGTGGGTTGTGGAGAAAGTTAAGCCCAATCCATTCCACAAATGATAAATGATCATTTTTTTCAAATAATTCCAAACAATTTATTTATTTTAATTATTTATTTTGTTTTAACATCCATAATATGAATGCAATGTCTATTATAAAATGTCCGCATGTATTTAGTTTCACTAATATGTTAATAGGTATCTAATAATTATGAAATGTCTACGTATTCTAGGTTTTATTTAAATAATTAAAACTAGAATCAATAGTGTAAGATAAATATTATAGGTAAATCACAGTTTACATCTTAACTTTATCATTTTTTTGCAGTTATATACCTAATGTTTCAATTTGTCTTATTTTAAATCTAATTAAAAATTTAATCATCATTATTTACACCTCAATTAATTTCAACTTACTCTACTATTCTAGTCAACACAATTAGTCAATAAAGAAATTGTCTATTACTTTAAGAGGGTTATGTAATCCTCACAAGTAGCTACTGATCATTCTCTACAAAATAATAAATCGTAAATCATTTCAAAAATGTGAATTATAAAACCCACTAGTGACAATGGATAACTGTCCATGATCCTTCAAAGGTTATGACTCCCCTAAGTTATAGGTAAGCATTTTATTGATCACTCGTACTAATTGGACTAATAATCAAATTAAAATCAATTAAGATGTAGATGATAATAATTAAATCATTATTTGAATTTACAATTAAACAAGTCAAAATTTCACGTATATAATTATACAAAATAACAAAATTAAAGTGTAAACTATGAGATTACTCTAAATGCTATTGATGGTCCTTTCTTTTTTTAACACTTCACATCTTCATTATTTTAATGCGAGAAAGGATTTCGTGAAGGATATTGTAGTATGCTGCCACAACTAAAGAAGCAAATATCTTATCATATTTTTTAGGCTACAGATTCTTTAGGTTAATGAGGATTTGGACGTCTTAGACTTTCATTGTTTTAATTAATTTATTATTATTGTTGTTATTATTAATGGTCGTTAATTTGCGATAAGCCTATGTCGGTTAACCTGACCTAAACTCCATGTACATATTTCTAAAAGGTGAATGAAGTATTTCCAATTCCATCAGGAAGTAAAAAAAAAAAAAGAAAGAATAATACAGGTAGGATTTTCAATTATTTACGTATGTGCAGCAGATATCTTTAAAACCATATTTGTACCATTTATCTACTATGTTTTCCTATAGTTTAACTATAAAATGTCTAAAACCTTTGCTTTAGGAGGTTATTCACCCTTTAATTTCTTTATGGGTGATATTAAAATGTAATAGAAATGAAACACCCCTATATCCACATTTATTACTCCTAACGCCAAAATATATATGTATATATATATAAACTATTGCAATCTTTGAGTAAAATTTAAATAATGAGATTTAATCGACTTACCATAATTTATTTATAACCATTAACAATGTGGTTAAGAAAAGTATATAATGATGCCTAAAAACTACTGTAAAACGATAACACATTTTAAACCTACTCTAAACACTACAAACATAATCACATACTACTATAAGACAGAGAGGCACTTTGAGGTCACTCCATTCAGGAAAATCCTAAAACTCTTACCTATTCAATTCAAGTTTTAATAGAATAAACAAAACTCTAGGAATCTATGTCATGTAATTATAAAGGACCGCTTGAAGCAAATGACAATTCTAAATCTAATTCTCGAAATAAACTCAAACCTTAGCCTAATCATAACACACCAAAGGAATCTAAGAATTCTCAAATACTGAATCCTTGTTAAAATTATAAAATCTAGAATTAATTAATATTCTAAATATATCGTTAAAAGATTTACTACAATAACTCTAACCGAAATCCTAACCATTGTTTTGATCTACTCTTAAAACCCTAGCTTAGTAATTAGAATGTATATTTTTGTAAAGAGGAACTTATTAATAAGCTGATTAGTCTCCAAAATCTTAAAATTAATAATACAACCTTATAAGACCTTAAATGAATACCTCTAACCTTAACTTATGCAAAAACATGTATGAAAAATGGGAAAGGGGACAAAATCAATCCAAATAAATCTCAAAAGTCAACCACATATTCCATATAGTCAACAACACCAAACCAATAATCAACTACCTTACTAATGCAATCAACCGTATGATATCAACTGGGGAAATTAGAACTTTTTCAAATTTTGATTTGTTCATTATAGAGATAGCTATCAAGTATAACATTGAAAAGTTTATCGGTTGTATGAATTTTAGGTTAGAGCAAATACAGATTAGAGTAATTTTGATATAGTCTAGCTTGAAGTAAAGTGATTAATATCCACAATCTGTGAAGGATGAGGTATAGATATAATTGGACAAAAAGGCCTTACTTATAATTGGACAAAAAGGCCCTACTAGCAATTAAGTCAAGTCTAGAGGATAGTGCATTACATGTGGTGCTAACGAAGAATTTGGTTTTATAATTATTAAAGAAATTGAAAAAGATGTCTAAGATAAAGTCTCTTACAGATTGGTTAATGTTGATGCAAAAATTGTATTGCTCCACATGTTTGAGGGGTTATTGATGAGGCATGATATTTCGGATTTCATGATATTCATAAATAATATTAAAAGATTCATGTTATGGTTGAGTCTAAAGATCTTGTTGTGTTCTCTAGATGTTGATATAACAAAATAACAGTTTGCCCACAAAAGAGGAGAAGAACAATCTACTTAGCAAAAGACCAAGAAACCTTGATATGGGATTTAAGAGTACTGAGGTAAGAGATGGTCTAATTAGCGAAGATCAACAACTTATTGACAACTATTCAAGAGGGAGATCTAGAAGTTAGATTATAATTTGTTGTCACTATAACCACAAGAGCCACATGAAAACTAAGTGCCTTGTAAGGCATAACAAGGGCTAAATACAAGATGATAGAGTTGAAGCTATTGCAATTGTGTCAGTTGCTAAGTTAGAGGACGATAAGATATTAGCTTTTGATGAACAAAGGAGATCTATAAATTGGGCATTTGAATTGTTGTAGTATATTCTACATATGTTGTAGGAGGGATGGTCATAAAATAGTAAGTTTATATAAAGTGGTTCAATGTAGATGTATAAGGCCATGTTAGACTACTGCAAAGTCATAATTGACCATCATGGTTCATGGTCGACCAATGTAGGTGTGCGCTTGATTGTACAAGTTGTCTATTGTACGATGGTTTTCTAAGTTGTGTTTTTTTTTTTTTTTTAGCGTTTAAGTTGTTTACTATAATATGTATTATGATTTGGGCTTTTGTAAATACCATATATATGCAACTAAATATATTGAATAGTTTTTTTAGAGAGTACAAAATTCGATTAAAGAAAATAGTGTTTCGTCTGCCGTTGTTTTTTATGCTATAGTGATGTATTCAATCTTATTTGTGATTCTTTTAGCCCTTTGGGCATTTTTTTTTTTAAATTTAAATTCTATCTATGGTACTCTCTTTTGTACTCATTATTTCTGTTGTCTATTATATAATATGTATCATTAACCTAAAGTTCATGTTAGATCCTTATAGTTAGGGGGAAAAGTTCCCTATTATATTTGATCATTTATTATAATTTCAAGATGTTGTAGTGATAAGTTGTGGTGAATGGTAAATGGAGGTAGATTAAAAAAAAAAAAAATTGAGAAAATATACCGAATGGAGTTAACAATTATATGATATTGATACCACCATCATCAAAATTAGTAGCCATTATCACTTCCTTCTATGCCAACGTTAGGGATAAATACTTCAACTATTGCTAATTGCTGGGCCTCCTAAACGGTATTTCGGTTCCACCAATTTTATAAACATTTAATCGCAATAAATATCAAAAAAGGTTCGGAAGACAGCTACAATGAATGTTATGCAACCTTGGTTGACTCATTATCAAGTCTCGTATCTTGCTGGACTTTTTAAGGAGAAGAAGAGTCTATTGGCCAAAAAAGAAAAAGAAAAAAAGAAAAAAGGAGAAGAAGAGTCTTCTATGTATCATGTTCCGGTCTTTTTCAGACATTGCCGGACTTTTACAAGGTTGTTCTTCTTTGCGGCTGCATTGTTTTCCTATATTAAGGTAGTTAATATAGTCGAGCACAAATCAATTTGATTCAGTTTTTCTTTTAAACTAAACTAAACTAATCAATAAAAAAGTTATTCGATTTTTTATAATTTTAAACCAAATTGTATAGTTCGAATTGAGAAATTTTCAAAATCATAAAATTTCAGTTTTGTTTACGGATTAAACCGTATTTTCTAATTTAAAAAGTATATTTATGAAATGTGTGATCTTAAGTAAAAAGTATCGAATTGATTTAAAAATAATAAGTATTATTATAATAGAGGTCAATAAAATAAACATTTATGAGACTAAGAATTTTTAAATGTTTATTAATAGCTGATTTCAATTATAAAAATAGTATATAGTACGAATTTTCAGTCAAACTATATATATAATTTATACATTATGGTAATTAAAAATTTAATACATATACATTTCAATAGATATAAATAAAAAATTATTTTAAGTGCCATATTATAACAAAATACATTTTTTAGATAAAGGAAAATATTGCTATGTTTTTAATAAAACATTTTAGTTTGGCTTTATAAATTAGTTCAATTTTACAAATTGGTTCGATTTATCCTTTTAAACCAACTATAAATTTTCGATTTAATTTAGATTATGAAATTTCTAGATTAAATTATAAGAAAAACCCATATTTTCGGTTTAGTTTGGGTTGATTTGATTAGTTTTTTTTTTTTTTTTTGCAATCTACTTCGCTTGATTAGCTTAAACTTCAACATGCTGACGCAGAAATTGAAGCCGCACAAATTGTCCATAAAGTCTAGCCTATGCCTTTCAATCCATCCCTTTCAACGGGTATATATGTTCCAAGAGTTAGTATTGAATGAAGCACAAACCTTTAGGCTTTTTCTCTTAGACATCCTCAAAAGATGGCAAAAACAGCCCACATGAGTCCCCAATACTGCACCTGCAGAGAGGACAAAACCAGATAAAACGACAATACAAGATGACCCAGATGAGGCCTATGTGGGTCAAGAAGGTGAACTAAACCACTTTCACCAGTATTCCACAATCTTGTTAAAAAAGCTGACCCGTTCGAATGGTTTATCAATTCCATATACATATGAGCTTGCAGAATTATCTCAAGTCACCATTACGTCGAGAATAATCGAGTTTGAAACATAATTATTGAGCTTCATATCAATATGAATTTGAGTCGAAAGGACTTATGATAATAGGAAGAAAGTCTTGAAAGGAAAAGAAAAGAAAGGAAATCAAAGGAAATATAATATTTATTCTTATTTAGATATAAAAAGTGGAAGTGAAAGGAAATTATTAGAAATCTTTCATTTTCCATATGATAATAGGACTACATTACTCTCTCCTCTTTTTTTATTTCTCCATCATCACAAGGTTATTTTTATCATTTACTTAGCTTTCCACCCATTTCTATAAGGTTCTATCCAATTTTGAAGAGAAAGAAAAAAGCCTCTTAAAAATAAAGATTTCCATTCACTTTCATACATTTCATCTCACTTCCATTACAACCACACGCACAAATTCCTTCCATTTCCATTAATGTCCTTATATTTCCGTTGGTTTCTACCCATCCAAACACTGATAGTTGCCAAGCTCAAGTTTGGAACTGTGTGGTACAGACTGGACTTGTCTTAATTGCTTTACATCCTTAGACCAAAAAGTATCCCGTTCATCTTCTAAACATGTAGCAACAAGATGATTTTTCGCGAAGATGAAAACTTCTTGAAGACTCTTCTGGTCAATACTGTATTGGAGTAGTACTCTGAGAATGAAAAATTCCATGTATCATAAGCAGTTAAATCCTCAAATACTGGCACAAATGGCCAACACATCATAGTATGTCTTTGTTGATCCTGGATTTTGAACCATCCAATGATCAAATATCTGTGCTACGGATGGACCATCCTCTCTAATGACAAAAACAACAGCAGCACCAGCATCCAAATTACATCTGTAAAGACCCTGTCGCATTAATGCGGATAGGGAAAACTTAGGACACCTGTTTGGGTAGGCCTAGTTGGTATAAGTATGCTGTTGAATGTTGGTTAGGATCTATGAGCGGAGCGAAAACTACACATTCGGATATCTGAAAGGCTTGCAGGAAACCAAACCCGCGATTCTTATATGTTTCCTGATCATGTAGTGCAATCTATTCCCAACAGGACATCCCTGGCCGCATTGTACGACTAGCACACATGCTGTTGTTTCCATTTTACCTTACTGCAGCCAAACCGTAAGGCCCCTCTACGCTCTTGCTCGAGAAACAAACTTTCATTTATGGAGTTCAGGGATTTGATCTTCCCACATGACAATGTCAACAATTGAACCGCGGGAATGGGGACATGACAGAAGTTCCTGCGAAAATGTGTACTTTTTGGGTAGATGGAAAGATCCCAAAATCATAATGATGATAACATGGTCAAGCATTAGAAAAAGCTGTTTCCCTTTATATGACTTTGATCTGAATGGACCTTCGTGGTACTTACGAGTTAAGAAGTGCTTGAATTTGATTGCTTGGAAAACTTCTGAGATGTTGGATCCATGGCAGTAAAACAGTCATAAAAGTAAATTGATTTGTTAGAAAATGGCGTCGCCCGGACTCGAACCGGAGACCTTCAGTGTGTTAGACTGACGTGATAACCAACTACACCACGACACCATGCTGCTTCAATTTTCATTGATATAATAACTGTCGTTTTGTTTAATTAGTTTGCATTTCGATCCTTGACCTTATCGACCATGATAATGGGGGAAAAATACTCATAGCTTTACTAAAATTGAGAAAATATCGTTAAAGATGAACTTATGTGACGTCTGCATTTCCAAACTGGATGAATGTGTGATGTTACTATTGAAGCACACAACGTGTCCTCGTACTTTTAGTAACACTGTATGCTATTTCATCAATTCATAATAATTGAAAAATACAATTATGAATCAGATAAAACCTATGTTTTAGCTTTGCATTCAACTAGTCTATAATATTTCTTTAAACATGGTAATTTTTCCTCTCTATTATACGATAATTATCAAGTAGTTTATTAAAATTGCACGTAACATGTATGTAGGATGGCCGCAATTTGATTCGTTCTTTCCTATCAAATCAAATCTAATATAACGGTTTATTTTCTCTTTTGAAATTGAAATGAACCAAACAGTTTAATTTATATTCAAATTTAATTAAAATCGATTCGATTTATGATTCAAATTATTTATATTAAATTTTCGCTAAATATTTTTATGTCCAATAATATATTTTACTTTTTATTAAACTATCATATATTTCAAATTAATTTCTTATAAATTTATGATGCATAACAATACTTAGCAAAAAGCTATATAAAATCTTAACAAACCCAACTAATTAGATTAGGATAAGAGACTTTACTCCAACAAACAACGATGAGGAGGTAGAAGTAGTGTTATCCATCCAAAAACGATATAAAGACAAAAGAAACTTACTAAAGATTAGAAAAGAGATGATAGACGTGTAAAGAGCATCAAGATCAAATCCTTAATTTGAAAACATATAAGAAAATGATAATTTAGAAAAAGAGATAAAATTTCAAATGAAACTCACTTAATTTAATCTTAATAATTGATCTAGAAATAAAATAAAGAAGAACAAAATATGAAAAATAGATAAAATTCATGAAGATTGATGAAAAAAAATAAAAGAAGCAAAAGAAGTTTATGAATTTTTTATTTAACTAAATAATTCGATTCAATTTCAATTTTAGATTAGTTCAGTTCAAAACTATTCAATCCAATTTGCTTTTCAAAATCGAATTGCAAATCGTTTATATATAATCGAATCAAACCGTAAATTAAAAGATTTGCACCAAAAAAAAAAAAAAGAAACTGATATTTCAATTTAATTTTGTTCAGTTTACAGTTTAATCCACAATTTATGTCTTTTTTTCTCAACTCTACATACATGCACATGACCTTTAAAAGATCTCGAAGTTGGGCACCAAATGCAATTCATCTTAGATTGCGCTAAAATGAAAAGTCATCTCTAATTTATGGAAATAATCAATTAGTTTTGATGTAATGAGAAGAGTGATAAGGTTGGTTAAGAGCACAAAAATAAATTATTCAATGATAGTACATACCATGTATATATAAACTTAACATATACTTATTAATCATACTTACATATATGACAACATTAATAGTGAATTTTTAGATAATTATCTACTACCATATACTCACTTATTCAAATTCGATTAATAACTATATATCATATATACTGATACGTGAAATGTACTATCCAGTGAATCTTTTTCTGAATCCAAGCCATATTAACTTGTATTTCAGCTGATTTTACCTCATCCTTTAGACAAGATACTGACATATCCATAAAAACGATGCTTATAAAGATGCGCATCGATGTTTATTATAGATTAAGCTATTTTATATATATATATATATAAAAGATCTGTATCAATCCAAATTACATGGAGAACATCAGAGATGTCACTATATATTTATCTACAAATGTGTAGTATCCACTCAAACCTGGTAGAGACCTAATAGGACGAAACATGTTTCAAATGCTTTATCCTTTTCCGGTGTCGTATTTAATGTATGGTGTTGAACCTGGAACAAGACAGTTCTTTTCAAATTATACTTCAGGGGTCACAACTCGGGTCTCGGGACTGGGGAGATGCATATAGACGGATATAACCAAGTCTTGTGTAGCCTAAACGCAGAACCAGGCCAGCCGTTTCCAGGACAGTGTTTCCGGTACAGTGTTGCACGATATGTCTTCTTTTAACGGTTATTATGGTTAAAATATTACAGAATCCTATCCCATAGGTTGCGATGACTAGTAGTGGATATAAACACATGGTGGTGAGATAAAGATAACAGCCTAGCCTATCGAGGTGCAATGATAGTTGGTTAGCTTGAAAAACACCAATGGAAAAATAAGAAATACAATTTACCTTTAGAAAAACAAATCGTTTTTCTAATTTTCAACTAGTACTCTGTGAAATTATCAACCAACCATTACCATCATGTTTGGCACAACATAATGCTAAAAGTTGCAAATAATTGCATTATCTCACGATTACTTCAGGATTAACATTTGTAAAGAGTAATTGTTAACTGCGTCTTGATTCCTTCGTAGTTTTAGTCCGTGGATCTTTTAGGTGACATAGGTGATGTATCGGCAATTGGACCTTTAGCTCAACACGAGCATTGTTTGCACTTATCTTCTTTGCAGCATATCATGCAAAACTCCATAATTAGATGCACCATATGGATTAGAAACAGAAAAAAAAAAAAAAACACGAAAATCCTAAATATTTGAATACTAAGCACTAATTACCAAAAATAAAAATAAAACTAGAAATTTTATAGTTATATTGGACATCATAATGCAAATATGTAGAAATTGAATAGAGAAAGAAAAAATTCAAAGAAACCCATAATTTGAACATAATGGTAATAGGCCCGATTTATAAATCACGAAAGTCATAGGTACTCCCAAAAATCATGTACTTAGTGGAACCTTAAAATCTAAATAAAAAAGAGATAAATATTTTGTATTTATTTTTAAATAAAGGATTGCTTTAATTGATTGATTATGTGCAGCAAGTATATCGATGAGTCTTAAAAAAGTCCTAATTAGATGATACATGGAAAGATGATCTTAGAGAGAGGTTTAGAAGGAAGAATAAGCAAGCTTGATATCTAGTGTGCATAGGTGATAGTGAATTGAATTATGTATTCTTGATTATCTTTTATTTATTCTTCACAATGTAGCTGATTTAATCTTCCATGTACTTAGTAAAACCTTGAAATCTAAAAAAAAAAGAGATAAATATTTTGTATTTACCTTTGACTAAAGGATTGCGTTAATTGGCTAATTATGTGCAATGAGTATATCGGTGAGTCTTGGAAAAGTCCTAATCAGATGACACATGGAAAGATGATCTTACAAAGAGGTTTAGAAGGAAGAATAAGCAAGCTTGATATCTATTGTGCACACAGATGCCAATAGATTGAATTATGTATTCTTAAGTGTTCTTGATTTGTTCTTCACAAAGTAGTTGATTTGATCTTCCATGGAGTTACTCTTACAAAGGGGCGACATCTTTGCGTAACTTACCAATGCTTCGAATGTTACAACTGAAGAGGAAAAGACTCCTATATATAGATATTAACCCTTGATATTAATTGCTGGATGAAGTTGAGATGGACAAATCAAATAAGCCGTTAATGATAACTATTGGATTGAATTAACAATCCATATATAATTCTCTAATTCTTACATAATGGATAGGCCTTAGACTTGGGCTTGGGCCGTGTTAGCCTAATTGCTTATAAAATGAACCTATCTTGTAAGGCTCATTAAGCCTTCTTAAAGGCTTACTATGGCTTAAGAGGTTTTCAAGTTTACTTATTGTATAGGAGACAATCGAATAACGTTGTAAGCGAAGAAATCAACGTAACAATCTCTATGCTAAGTCTATCAAGCCAGATCTTTCGATACATTCCTAATTAGACCTAATTTTTTTAGTCCTATCAATAACCTATCAAATTGATACATGGTATCAAAATTAGGCAAAAAGCTCAATTACAATATGGCTCTCTACAATCTTTATTCTCAATTCCCTCTTTTATGTACTAATTTCTAATAAAATTTTCTCTTTTTCTTCATAACCCCCTCATCCGTATGCTAGTTTATTCTTTTAATTGTCAATTAACTACTTCAAATTTCCACCTTGAATGCATCTTTTCAACTCTTTGCTTCATGTTGTTATTCCATTACTTGTGATGGATTTCGGTAATAGAGAGAATTAAGTAACCCTTAATGTTTATGTATCTTTGAAGGGGAAAGTGATTGTGATGTGTATATATACGTATATATGCTTATGTGCACATGTATGTGCTCATGTGCATGTGTGCATGCATCTACATATATGTGAGCATTTGTCTATGTACGTGTGTATTTGTGCTTAGGGGCTGGTGCTTATAGAGGGTGAGTGGTTGTGGTAGGAAGGTAGATTCGTATATGGATGGAGAGAGAACATTTATGGAATTGTAGGACGCATAAATAAAATTGTTATAAGATAGAGGAGAGATATTAGAGAAAGAAAACAATATAAGTAGAAGAACCATATGAGAATGCCAAATTTTCCATGTTTTCGGTTTCTTTACATTTTATAAAAAACGTATAACTGGAAAATCAAAGGTATAATTGATGATTTCTTTATATTTACATGAGTTCTATTCTTACAACATAAAAGTGATGCTTTTAAAACATATGAAAAGTTTACAAAAAAATAGTTTAAAATGAAAGAAAGAAACTTCCGTAGTGAGTTTAAGAACAAATCATGAAAGGAAATTTGAAAATCAAGATTTTGCAAACTTTTGTAATCAACGTGACTCTTGCATAACTCTTTTATTCCTCACACTCCACAACAAAATGGAGCTGTAAAATGTAAGATTAAAACTCTATAATAGATGATAAGGAATATGTTAAATGAAAGTGGTGTTGTTAAACATTTCTAGGTTAAGGCTAGTGTAAATGCTTGTTTTAATATTAACTATATGTTTACGTGTGCATAGCATTGTGATGATATTTATTATTTTGTACAGCTACCATCATACAATTGGTCACTGGAACTTAGAGTTGGTTATTACATTTCTATACATGTATATATTTTTGACGGAGAGTTAGTTAGTGAATTAGAGCAATGATTACATTCATTTCTCTTTGACTGCTTCTACTGCTTGCAATGGCTTCCTGATTACTTCGCGTAGTTAATTCAAAATTTTTCACAAGCATCACATTCATGAATAGCAAAAACAAAACACAGAGCCAAATGGTTATATTGACCGAAGCAGAGTGATTCTGTTCATTTGGGCTTTATAGTTCTTATAACAATTTCATTTAGACATTCTTTGTATTTTATGTGGTTGTTTCATGTTTTCATCAAACTTTATCATGTTTTTAGCTGTTAAAACTAGAGTGGTAACTTATTTTTAAAAAGACTTGTTCATTTTAGTTTTCTAATGATTTATGGCAATCATGATTTGTTGTAATATTCAACGTTTTTATCTCAGCATGCAAACAACATTATTTATAAAAAAAAAAAAAAAAAACTCCATGAATATAACATTTTGTGACCCCATATATCATAGAAAACTCCAAACTAGCAAGTTTCACACATTATAAGTGTTTTTTTATAACGACTTTAGAACTTGAATTCCAAATCATAGGAATTACGGATAGAAATATATTTGTTGCAAGATCTTAGGCAATAAAATGGTGTCTAAGGCGCTTGAAATAGTCAAGCAAGGCATCATGCTGAGGAAGATGGTCTCTGATAACAGGATGGTCTCTAAAATTGTGAATCCATTTATGCATAGAAGGTAATTCATCAGGTTCCAGCAACTTAACACCAACTGCTTCTTCCAAAGCTCCAAGCCACCAAGCAATCCACCCTAAAGAAATATCCGTCATGCCAACTTCATCTCCTCCAAAGAACTTCTTCTCTCCAAGCCCACGAGTTTCTATGGTTTTCAGTACTTCTCTGGCTTCTTGTGCTGCTTTCTCTAGGTCATCTCCTGCAGTCCTAAAGTACCTGAAAAATGTTGGGTTCTTTGATACCAACGTCACTTACAAATGTCATATCATCGTAATTCTGTTGCTTTGTTTATATATAAAATTATATAAAATCGGTAAAATTCTAAACCCATAAAATCATATATTAAAATTTATAATTTTACTAAAAATCTAAACTCAAATAATTTTATATCCATTTTTAACTTAAAAAAATATCATAATCTTATAAATTTATAAAATCATAAAATTGACTCACCATTTTAATACTTTGTATTTCTTTCGTTTTTCCCAAAGACCATAACTTAAGTTATCTCACTTTTATGGAATAATATTTTAAAATACCGAATATAGTATGAAGATAAATTGCAGCTCTAAAAATGAGGAAAATGTTAACGAGTGTTTCATTACATCTTTTCATGCACTTACTTTTTCTTGAAGTATGGAGCAAAATTAAAGTGACCTGGTACTAAAAAATACCAGCAATTCACAAAAGTAAACAGAAATGTAAGTTTTTATATGTATAGATTACCTTTTCTTCTCCAAATTTAATCCAGAACCGAGCTACTGCCTTCTCAAAAGGGTCTTGAGGAAGAAGAGGCTTTTCTGGCCATGTCTCTTCAATATACTCAAGAATTACAGTGGACTCTGCGATGGGTTTTCCGCCATGAATGAGCACAGGAATTTTCTTGTAAACAGGATTACATTTCAACAAGTCATCACTCTTATTAAGAAGATCATACTTCACTCCCTTGAGACTTAAGGCCCAGATAATCCTGGTACTAAATAGACTAGGCCAAGTACCTAAAAGCCTCACTTCCGCCATGTTGAAACGATGTATTTTCAGGAGATCAAGCCTTTTTTCCAGTCTAATGTAGTACCTATGATTAATTATATTGGTCTGGTTTTCTTGAAGCCCAAGGTATCAGGGTCGTGCTTCAGCATACTTTATTGGCAATTTTTGACTAATTGGCTACTCTGACCGACCGTGGAAAGTGTAGCTGTTTGTTGAAATTGCTTTACTTATTAATGTTATTTTCAGGGGTTTGGTATTAACTATAAAGGTTTTAATAGTATTAATATATTATGTATATCAATGGATAGTATATAAGTATTTATAAAATTTTAATATATAATAAAATAATCGGTACTTTTTTAAAAAAATAAGTTCTTTCACTGATATATATTAAAATTTTTAAAATATTTATATATCATTCATCGATTCACATGACATATTAATATATTTTTTTTTTTCAAAAAAATAAAAAAGCCCTTTACCATTTTATGCTCTAAGGTTAGTTTCCAAATATTCAATTAGACCCAATGTACCAAAGATAGAGAGGTAGAAACTGAAAAAACAAAAAATGGTATGGATTATTGAAAAAACATTTGGGAAATATCTCTTAGAAAAATATATACAAAGTTAAATTTTCCCTATTAAATTGTTTGGTTAAGTATACTATTAATTAATTAGGCTTGATTTTTTAGGCTAAATGATAAAGTGAGAAATCTAATTCATATTTGAAATAACTTGAGAGATTTGATTCGATAGTTTTAAGATAAGAATCGTTGAACTAGTTCACCAATTTTTAATCCCTCTCAAGAGGATTTATACACTTAGTAAAAAGGATTATTAGTTTTGGACTCATAATAAACTCTCAGATATTCTCTGAATTGAGTAAACTTCATGCAATTAAGCTTGAGGGTCTATGAATGCTTAACCATATACTCCTCTTTTGATACTTTAAAACCCTTAAGATGATGTCAAGCTGTTGTATCTTTACTCATAAAAGATCAAAGAAGGATCGAGTAAAGAGCAAGTTAGAACTTCATCAAGAATAGTAGAGTTAATGCTTTAAAGCTTGTTTACTTGTCATAAGAGCATTAAAATCATTGATATCATCTGTTATTATTACTGTTACTGCATAAGATTAGTCATCTCCAAGTCATCATTTTTAAGTCTCATTTTTATATTACTCCTCTAAAAACCACGTGTATAACAAAACTCACAGAAGATGTACATAGTGATAGTAGTCGTACACCTCCCACTACAAAGTGAAAATGGGTAAGCAAAGAGTTGATGATCCCTTAAGGGAATAATAGAATTCTCTCTTGTAGGGATAACATCAGTTGTTGTAAAATGGTTATCTATATTATCGATTCTATTTACAAATCCACATCTCAATAAAATGCTATATACATCAAAATAATTATCTAAAATCAATCAAGAATCATACTATTACATAATCAAACATATTTGTATTCCATCACATATACATAATCTCGAACACATTATGATTTTAACCTAAATATGCTCGGTTCTTAGTAAGTTGGACTACAACTAAGACTTAAGTATATATTTATAAATATAACATGGAATCATCAAGATATTATATAATTGAATAAATCAACACATTAGAAATTAAACTTACTGAAATGCGGTTGCTAAACCTAGGGCTTGGCTCGAGTGAAACGGGAAAGAAGGCTCTGGAATCCGAGACACACGACGGAAGTAAGAAGTTGGAATACATGAGTTTGGTTCCTGATGTGGCTGTTCTTAGAAGCCCTCATAGGCTGGGCCGAAAGGCCTGACTGGCCCTTTTATGAAATTACGAATAATAAGGCCCGGGAGCAATTGCTTACGGATAGTCATACAATATTACAGTATACGTAATAGTAGAAGATAATATCCATGGAGAATCATATCATGTGACTAACTTGTGGGTCGCACATGGAATATTCTATTAGCACATGGGAGGGTATTACTACTATATAATATTACAATCCATGTACAGAAAAATATGATGAAAATATAAAAAAATCTTTCTTCCTCCCATAATTCTTGGATCCGAGAGTCGTGCTTTGCTCCTATATTCGGGAATTGATTTTTCTTCTTGATTCACTTACACCATCACGAACACATGGAATATACGACATTGCAATAAAATTTGAAATATCCATGCTTCAAATTGTCAATTCCTTAATCAAACCATGATAATACACCATATACCATTGATCAATCAAAGTAATACAAATTAGAACAAATCGAGTACCTAACTCAATTGTTCTATAGTCATACTCGAGTGACTTATGAAAAGCTTGACTCTTTTAAATCCCTAGAGTCGTGTGCATATTGAATTCATGTCAATATTGGAAATAAATATTAAATAGAAATTACAAATAATTGAGTTTACGATATAATCATATTTGTATCGTAATCAAGTTCTCATGCTATGTGTGGTGTTTTATATATATAATTGTGTTTCTAATTATGCTATATTCGTATTTTGTTTATTGTTTCAACAATTGCTAGGCTGAGAAGACTCATATCTAGTATTAATGGATGATGAACCATTTTTCAAGTCTAATAATAATTG
Organism: Lumnitzera littorea; assembly: GCA_024138015.1. NCBI lineage: Eukaryota > Viridiplantae > Streptophyta > Magnoliopsida > Myrtales > Combretaceae > Lumnitzera > Lumnitzera littorea. The sequence goes on from JAMXBB010000002.1 coordinate 125,555,250, forward strand.
TATATGAAATTACTAAAAGAACAATAAAAGTCCAATATGATACGTCTACAATTCGGATACTTTAAAAAATATAAAAGAATTGTATAATCAAAGTTTAAAGTCCAGTCTCAATTTTTAGCAAATATTGTATTTAAGTTATTGAAAATTCATTCTTGTTTTCTAAAATTTAAACAAAAGACCTATTGATGATCATCTCTCACCATTAGGGCTCTAAAAGCCCAACCCTAAGCCTACCAAGATGCCCCGTCTAAACCTCACAGGCCAACTAAGGTGCTCGAACATATGTCTTAAGTCGGTCTGGACCATGCCCTCTATTCAGGGAACTCCTGGGCACCTCATATGTGCTCCTCTTAGGAGTGCCAAACTTCCGCTCTCGGCACTTAGATAAAGCTTGCCTCCCTCTTCTTAAAGATCGTAATCGAAGTGCCTGTCGAACCACAAGTTGGATACCTCCTTGACCCCCTGTCTATGTCATACGTCCTACTATTTAGCCGTTGAACTAAGGTAAGCACCCATCATTTATGGGACAAGCCCATCTCCCAAGCTCCTACCAACCAATAGAAAGGAAGTTGCCCATCGAATACTGGTAGTATCACCTCCTTGGATCCAATGTTAGCTAATCCCCTTCCACTACGTGTCTACACTAGCAAACACCTCCAACACATAAATAAGGGTAAGATTCTTAGGTAAAGGGATTGAATTTTCTCCATTCTCTTCTAGGAACTCACTATTCTTACCCTTCTATAATCATTCTTTCACTCTTCTTGTTAACTTAAGTGTCGGAGAGTTTTCATTTATTATACCATAGGAGGCTTTTTGCAAGCCCATTACTACCTATGGCTGAAGGATCACCTGAAGTTTACTCTAGAGACATATTTGTAATATTAACCATCACTAGGACCATTATATCACTAATTAACACAAGCAACCACATTAATTTGATAATTTCATCTACTCAACAAAAACTTTCTTTCCTCGAAATATAGTAAGAGGAGATACATAGGTACTAGGGCTAGACAAAAAAAGAACTAACCGAATAAGATCAAACTAAAAATTTGATTTTTTTGAGAAATGGTTCAATTTATGGTTCAATTTGGCCATAAATTATTGGTTTGCAGCCATTTGAACCGAGCCGAACCAATTGAATTTGTTTATAAAAAAAATCTCGCAAAGAGTGACAAAAAAAATACGGCATTTACTATTTAGTTAGTCTCATGTTCCATACAATTGGACTTCAAATATTGGATGTAGAGCACTAAATATTAGTTTTTGTCCAAAACACTGTTTAAATGATTCAATTCGTGAACGAATAAAGCTGCTTGGCCATTAAAGTATTGATCCTCCATAAATCCCATTTGCATCCATCGCCCAACAGAAAGCTTCATTACATGATCATATTCTGTTGTGGTACCAAATTCATTAGGACAAAATATTCATTAAGCCATTGATGTAATTTCTCTACAATTGAAGCTGACATGCTTTAAGCAAATAATTAGGACATCATTTCCCCTGTTAACCATTTTTAGGAAAATACTTGAACACTAGGAATCCTAGGCAATTTAAAAATCAAAGAAGGAACTTCTTGGCATCTTCCAATGTGCATTGAAACGCTGAAGTTGAGAATTGGGAGTAATCTTGTTGATAATTGATTATGGTAGTTAGGTACTATTGCAGCTTGAAATGTTGATACCATAATAGATTATATATATTTAGTGCTATCCTCATTCTTTATATTTCCCTTGTAGACGTATCCTTTCGAAGTATGTCTTTGTTTAGGATAATTTTTGTCTTTTATATGGAATTAATGCTAATTTCTTTGTAATATTAACTAATTAGCATGTTATATAAAATAAAATTTTCATTTGTCTTTTGCATTTTCATGCCATCCGATTCCATTACGTAGAGATTAGTTTACGAAACAATCACAAATCTCTTTCTAGCTTTATTGCCTTTGTATTTTCAATTAACATGTAGCCTCTTAGATTAGGTCTCCAAACCCTATCCTATAGAAGGATAAAATAATTCTATTTTTGTAAGCATTGTTGCTTTGTAATGGCTATTTTTTCTATCGCAAAAAAATTTGAGATAACAATCCACAGAGAATGAACATTATTAGTCTCGATAATGTGCTATTTTGCCGCAATAAAAGTCATTTTTCTGAGTAAATAGTAAATATCATATATTTTACTAGGAACTAAATTCGCAATATCCACTTAAATCGCAAATCGGTTCGGACAAAATTGTTTTATATTTGGAAAACTTACGAACTACACTATATATATTCAGCCTTATTAATCGTGTAGAGACCAACGGGGATGTTTGAAGTTAGATAGGCTTGGGTTTAGGCTTAGGTTTCGTCTCCTACTTCTTAATATTTGTAAAAAAGTTTCTTGTAGACAAAGTCAAGAGAACCCTCAAACTCTCAATTCAATAAGGACGATTGAGAAAAGGGAAAACTTACACTAAAGACTTAGAAGACTATATTTACTTAGTGTGTTTACACTAAAAACTTAAAAGACTGTGTTTACCTAGTGTGTGTGTGCGATTGGGGTTCAATTTTTGCTCTCTAAGGAAAAGGAGAGGAAGAAGTTTTGGAAAGTAAGAGAGAGAGGGAACCGTCATACTATGGATATTAGATGCTCATTGATGAGTTCAGTGAGTTGTAGGCGTTAAAAGACAAAAGCTTAGCTGAGAGATTAAAGAGAAAGTCAATTGATGCTCAATGAGTGTGAGTCAAGCCCTAAGCTCACCTTAGACAATCGGTGAGTATCAGTTCGATGGTTGAGAATTAGCTTGCTTGAGCAGTTATCATTTGGCTTACTAGATAAATCACGATTTAGAAGATTGGCTCGCCCTTGGTTCACATTCGTCACTAACATGACCTCGGGAACTCGCTAGAGGATCGAGGCGCAATACATGAGCTCGTTGTTCGCTTGGGGTGCTACTTGGTGTTAGGCTTTACTTAGTGAGCCTTGATGAGAGAGAATCGGGAATCAATAAGCCTGATAAAAAAAATTAAACCGCAATATTGTAAACCATACAAAACCGGATCCAACCGACCCTATCCAATTAATAAAAAGAGTGGGGTCGAGTTGCATGTGTCTTCAGCGGTGCATCGAAATTCAAAAAACGTGCTGTTTGGAAGTTTTTAGGTGCGTTAGTCTACTTTGCCCTTTCCTTTTTGGCGGACAAAAATCCATCTCGCTATTTGTTTCTCCATCAAGGTGGACTTCACCGCTTACATGCTGACGACCTCTGCACTCAAATGCGTAACAACAAAACCCTTCCCTACACAATTTCCAGATATCCACTCCCAAAAGCTCGCTGTGGCCAGGATGATGAAGGTGTCGCTTTCTCTTTCTCCGAAATTTCATTACATGCAATCGACTATCTTATAGCTTAATCTCACTCTATTCAAAGAGTTGGAAAATTCGATCGCCTGGATGTTCGTTCATAATCTCCATTTGATCTTTAATATTGAAGCGCCATACAAATGTTAATATGACGTTCGCATTTCAATTAGCTATTCATGTTTTCTTTATTGTATTTGAGTTTCTTGTCAGTAAAAACGCGCGTACATATGCTAATTGTAGATGTTAGATTTCGATTCCTATTCAATTTGATTTTATTCGATCATTTCGCTAATTAATTGCTGTGTGAAAGTTAATTTGTTGAAGTTGTTCGGTTCCATGGTGCTGCTATCTGGTATGTGCGATTAGATATAGGACTTTCTAGAAGGAATCTTCAAGCTGCATAATATCTTTCATTTATAGGAGTTTCAGTGCGTAAGTGCGTGGTATTGGGGAAATATCCAATTCATAGAATATATTCGGTTGATGTTGTATAAAGTTTAATGAGTAGGATATTTGTTTGTTATTTAAATGAGCTGGGAATTAGTTAGGATATTGAAGTCTCGTGCAATTAGATCGGCAATCCTATGAAAATTATCTCCATTGCATGGTTGATGATGGACTTGCACTTCAATAGTTGAACTTACATGATTTTGCCTTTTTTATTTGGGAGAATAAATTGTTTTTATTGTATTCCTAACTTCTGTTTGCCCGCTTGATCCCTGTTTTTTCCCCCTACATAAGTGTCCAGTAATATGTCTCAAAAGATTCTCGGGCATAATTTGTTATCATGATAGGTTGTAATTTAGAAATTAGATAGATCAAATACTCAGCACATTTTGACATTACTTAATAAACAATGAAAGAAAATTTGGGGTCTTCATGGAGTTTTGAAGTCGACAAGAGATGTTAGTGTAATATGAGCTTTTCAGTTTTAAATTTCTAAGATGGATTGTCTTTACTTACTTATGGAGATAATGTGAGAATCTACTTTCTAATAAGTGATAAGTAGTTGTTTCAAATTTCTTGCAAGCTAACACGCAACTATTCAGAGTCTAATCAGCAAAGTGACGCCAGTGATTTGCCAAATCATGCTTTAGTCGAAGCTATTTAATATATATTTATATGATCTTGCTAGCTCATTCTCTTGTCAATGCAGTTCCATGGTCAATTCCTTAGACTGAAACTAATTAACTTCAAAATATGAAGTTTCACTCTGCAAAAACTTTAACATCTAGGAATTCCCTTCAGAAAATGCTGTCAGAAGGAATTTCCTTGATAAATTTTGTTGGTCTTTCCTCTGGTTGTGTCCTTCAAAACTTTACCGAGTGGCCAAAATTTAGTCTGATGTCACTCTATAGCTCCATTTCCGACTTTGTCTGGTTCCATCCATACATTGAACAATTTTAAACTCATTATCCATTTTAATCCATTTCGTTGGTTATGGATATTATTAAAATGTATATCCACACAAAACATATCTCCATTGATAGCCCATTCGACCTCTAAAAGCAAAGTAGTATTCACTTTTCATTAGAATGTATATTTGCTCGTTGGGAATATATTATAACATAGTTAAGTCAAAATTTTATTGAGTTAATTAGCTTATTATCATATGTTCAATTTTTTGTATGCTCCAGAGATAACTACCAATGAGTTCTAGACATTGATTGTTTTCTGCAATCACGACGTTAATCTTTTTTTATATTTCAGATTGAGTCCTTAACCATTTCCACAACTTAGCAACTTAGTCCATTTTGCACATATGATGTGACATTCTGAAGAAGGTCACATGTGCAAACTGTACTTGCAAGCTCTTAAAAATTACCTAGAGTCATTTGAATATTTTAGAAGTCTTAGAATATAATTGCAAAATGACACCCAAGGCTTAAGACTAATTCAGTATCTTTTCCAATGGTTTATTGTTTATGGTGAAGAGAGATCAAAATATTTTTCTTTCTTTTGAAGGAGCTGTTGATGGAAAAAGAACAAAGTTGGCAGAATTTCCTGCAGAGAACCCTATTAGTGGTAGGCAGGAGGATTCTTGGGCAACTGAGAAACAAACCAGGATTCAAAGAGGTATCTGTACTATTTCTTCAAGATGCTTATCTCTGAATTAGAGATGAAAGTAATGTACCTATTTTCAGAGAACTGTGAGTTAACAATTTCCTCACATCTTGTTCTATACAAGTGCAACGATCATTCATTTGAAAGTGCATTCATTTTTATGCAGCTGATGGCCCCAAAACCTCTGAATATGCATTCTTTAAGAAGTTGAAAGGGAGAAAAGACCACAGGCTTCAGTCCCGTGTCAAAATTAGGAAAGACAATCAATTTAAGAAGTTTCAGTCAAATGATATTCCTAGAGGTAGTAGAGAATACTCTTGCATCCTAGTTTGATATTTATGATGTGATAAAGTATTGTCCATTGTCCAGAAAGTACCATTGAAAATTATGAAGGACATGGCCTCTCCAGCTCTTCATTGGTTGTCAAGGATCCTGCAGCTACTAACATTGTCATGTTGGGCTCACCCAGTAGTAGGACATCTAAAGAAGCAGGTCTGTCATGAAAGTTGTCATTACTTATCCCTATTCGCAAGGAAGAAGATGTTCTATTTTCTTTCCAGCAACAATGCAATAGTTAGACCAGCTGCTAGGCTATGTGAGCTGGCATTGGTGGCTTCATAAGCACTCTCATTAGATAAGAAATACACATACACAACATTAAACATTAAACATGTAAACAATCCTGTTTCTGGTCCTGCAGTGGTCACTAGTTGGAAGTGCTGCCTATAAAGTAATTGCCACATGCATATAAAAGTTCCTTTGCTGCAAGTTTACCTTTCATTGACTGAGTTAATTGACGTGCCATTCATTGGGAAGTTGTACATTTGAAGCAAGCTCCAACATGGCTGGGTAATGCAAGTAAACAGAAACCAATAGACCAATTTGGTGAGCTTTCAAGACATGGGGGTATATTCCAAGTCTAACTGAATTATTGGCTTACACTTTTTCTTTTTATCTTGAGTGATCTAAAGGACTAAGATATTGAGTAGGTTTTATTGCTTTATAGTTATCTTTTCAGCAGGTTTTGTAAAATGGGCAGGAGCACCGTGTGTGACTGGAGAAATTTTTTCAAGAAAGAGAGAAAAACTATGGAAATGGGTGAAAAATATTCAATCCTCTGAAATCGAGGAACTTCATCTGCAGAGGTGAGTAACAATACTCCTTACATAGTCAAGCTTTATTATAATGGTGCTTCTTATCAGGAACTTCTGGAATTTGTTAGGCAAGGAGTTGTATCCTTACTCCTAAGTCAACTGCTTCCCCAAAACAATGAGGAGAAAGTATGTTTATCTTATAATTAAACAAAATCACCTTGATGCCATTCCTTTCTAACTAAATCCTAATCTGGCATAATTATCAGACTCATCCTTTTGGGCAGGGTGAAACTCTTACTGGAGCCCAGCAGCCTGATTTTTTCAACTCCAAGTTTTATTTAGATGGTTCTTATGGGAAGTCAGCAGAAGATTTTATGATAGTTCAAGGAGGACCATGCTTGGAATTCAATTCACCATTGCATTGGTCAAAGGAATCTAGGGAGAGAGAAGCTCCATGTTATGATCCTTCAGCTGCTTTTGCCGGTAAGGCCCTTACTTGGAGGGAAATGAAGGAAGTGGACATTGAACTGGGTGGCTTCAAGGAAGAAGTTCAATGTTCTTTTTATCCTTCATCCAGGCATGATGAATCTATGCTAGATCACAGCTCTTTGGATTGTATTCACCATTATGGAAGACCATCAATTGAATTTGAGGTGGGTGCTAGAGAATTGGGATGGATGTTTGGTTCAGAAAGACTTGTGTCAAGTGATGATATTCCATCACCTTTTTCCGTGAAGGCCCTTCCTTTGAGGGAAGTGAAGGAAGCGGACCTTGAATTTGGTGGCTTCAAGAATACAGTTAACCGAACAAGAACTGATGCTTATTTTTATTCTGCATACAGGATTCCTGAGTCTATCTCAGACCATAATATGAATTACTGGGATAAATTTCATTATCCTGGATACGAATCAACTAAACTCCAGTCAAAAGCTCCATCATTGGGATGGGATTGGGATTTTGACTGTGAAAAGGAATTATACATGAACTGTGAGACAAAAGAGCCAATTTTGCATCCTCGATTACTGGCTTCTTCAAATAATGATCCCTGGCAGAGTTGTGATGATCCATATGGTGAAAGGAGGTTTTGTGCATTGTCAGTTCTTCCTCATCATGCTCAAAAATTTTGCACCACCAAGCCTCGTTTGACTAGCCATGATGAACATGTTTTTGCACAAAGTGTTAGCATAAGCAATGCAGATGTTGCATATTGGAGTGATTCCCCATTTTCTTTACCATCAAACTGTTCTGACCTCATTGGAGGCTACAATGATAGGGCATTTTATGAAGCTTCTCCACATAGACTGAGCTGTTTAACAAGTGAGGCTCCAGCTGAAGAAATTTATCAGTCAGATAATCAAGATTCTACATTTTTCGCCGATATCAACTTAAGCTGGCAATGCCTGTCAATACCACCTGCTCCATCAAGAGAAAACTGTGTACTCACAAGCACTGCTCTTCAATTTCCTCAAGATGGAGAAATTATTGCTTCCTCAATCAATAGTTGTGACCATTTATTGGCCGATTCCTCTAAAAGAGAGGCGTTCAATCATTCTAATAGAGATTTTTGTGGTGGTTATGGACGGTCCTTAGTATTCTCATACTCACCTATAAGAAGAGAGAAGAGAGAAGGCATATCTGCTGCTTCTCGATAGACCAAGTTGGATAGAGCAAGAACCAAAGGCCGACGACAGTATTATCAATTCAATTGATGCTACTTGCTGAGTTTTGCTTGATCACTTCTACCAAAATTGGTTCTGATGGGCATGTCAGAAGCTCTAATCTCCTTATGATCTAAGAAAATGTGGTAAATAAAACAAACATCTACTTCCATATGTCTATTGCCTTGGTGCTTTGAGCTGTTTGATAGTTAATTGTTGCTTAGAGACCATGAGATAAATTTACTTCTAGCCTTTCTTGGATTTGCAGTCCTTCTCAGAAACAACCTTCTATTGGCAGCAGTAAGTCCCATTGGTTTTGACGTCTTAGGATTTCCTGCTGCTGCTTTTCTGATCTTGCTGTGGAACTTTGTCTTGATGATTTCATTTGAATAAGTAATGCAGCTATTTCGCTTAAAAAAATAATAAATAAAAAAGGTACGACCAACTTTTGTTAACAAATATCTATGATGCACTTAGGTTACAATGCTGGACTTCTGATCCAGTATCAGGATGATAGCTCAATGTAATATTCACTTGTTCTCCAATCTCCACTATTAGGAAGATAATAGACTTATTTAGCATTTACTTGTATTCCATAACTCAAGGATTATAAGTTTACCGTGTTCACTAGTTTAGATAGCATTTACTTAGTAAAACTGAACAGTGGACAAATAATATAATATAAGAAAACAAGACGGGACAATACTCATGTATTGTGTTTGGTTCGTGGACATAAATTTTTGTGATTGAAAAAATTATAAAAAATTTTAATTTTAATTATTTATAGTATAAATGACAATGTTTAGTATTGTGATTAGGGAACTTGGTATATGGGGTTATTTTTTGAATTTTAAAAAATATTTATTTTGTATTATATAAAATAGATTTTTATACCGATAGGTATATGATGCAATTTTTTAAGTTTTGTTTAGCACCTCAAGATCCTTTTATCTAGCAATATTGATCAATATGCAAACTAAATAATGAATTAAAGAATTTATCTATTATTGTAACATAAGAATATACAAATGAAACCTTAATTTTCTTGGGATTTGACGCCAGAGCCATTATCGGTACACGTTGATAAATTTAGGGAAAAGGAATTCAAAACAAGAGTGGTACAAGAGCTCGACACGACAAATCGATTTTTACATTTTATATTTATATACACACCGCAAATTCTATATATGCTATAGTGATGAGCATGATGGAATTGCACGCTCATTATACGTCCTCACAGCTAATTTTTATATGGTGTAATATCCTCTATATACTCATTTCAATTAGATGTAAGATGATCTACAACATTGAAATATTAATTTGAATTGGATCTCTAGCCTAACTCCTAATTTAATTTATCCAGGTTGAGTAACTTGAATTATTGTGATCCGATCATAATTATAACCCAGCCCAATATTTTTGGGAGCTCAACCAAAAGGGGATCTATCGACCCACACCCTGTGCTCCGTGTATAAATAGTACTAGCATTCTACAGTGTACATTTATATTATTTTTAAAAGACAAAAATTCTTTTCCTGTCTCTTGAAGACGCTGTAGTGGTTGGCCCACGTGAATTCTCTTGTATTCTCTATTTTTCTTCGATTTATATCATGTTAAAATATTTGTTGTTCACCAAGCCGGTTGGTAAAATACTTGAACTCGGTTTGAATTTGATTCGGTAATAAATAAGTCGAGTTTGAGTAATAGATCGAGTTAAGTTTGAGCTAACCAGATTTGTGAGCGTAACCACGCTTAGTATAATTTTTATTATATTTTTAATTTATTCAAATATGAGTGAATTTAATATTAGTAAAAAGAAATTTATAAAATGTTTGAATTTAATCAAGTCAAGCTTTAAGTTGCTATAAATATTTTTTAGTCGAGTTCGAGCTTAAAATTTAAAGCTCAATCTAACTTAAAAGTTCTCAAATTAAACTTGAGTGTGAGTTTAATGCTATTTGATTCGACTCAATTTGATTAAACTCTTAATTCACAAGACAATTCATACATTGATATCCTACGCAAAGCATTCTAAATTAATAAATGAAAATTGATTTTTATCTAGGCTGAAAAATGGTCCCTCATAGTAATCACCAGTAAACAAAATAGAAAAAAAAAAAAAAAGGCAAAGGCTGGGACAACAAACTCTCCAAAATCAATCTTGTATTAGAAAATAATTACCAACTAGAATTCTATATATACCCAATAAGGAAAGAGTCGTGACATTTCACGTTCAATCCCCCTGTTTCTCAAATCGTCGAAAATGATTGCAGCATTTTCCTTTTCCGATTGATTTCTTGTTATCTTAGAAAATTGATCCTTCTGTTTAAGAGTCAAAATCACCTGTAGAATAAGGCTAAACGCAAAACGGCCATTCCTAAATGTTTATTAAATTTGTGAATTTTAGTAACACCAACGTCAAATTTTTCCTTGTGCATGTGGTTACTCATGTCCCCTTGACAAAGATATAAGATTTGCTAAGTGGCCCATTAAGGATTTTGCTGAATCAATACTAAGCATCTTGCTTTAGTTAAGGGTTCCACATCGTATATCCATATTTACTATCTTAATACACCACACGCGTTACACATAACTAATATATAAATATTAATATATATAATATATAAATATTTTATTTATATATACATCATATTTATATAATACCATAACACATAGATATGTAATATTTAACAAATCTTTTTTTTTTTTTTCAAAGACAGCCATAATTAGCAAAAAAAAAAAAATATTTAACCTTACGGTACCCCCAAATAAAAAGAGGGACATTGTTTTCTTTTTCAGTAGAACCATGAAATTCATTTTCTGAAATCACAAACGTCTACATGACATAAGCACCTCAGAAAGCAAAACCGTGAGTCATTCTCACGGCATCAACTCGGGCACTTAAATGCCCTGTGAATCAACTAAGCTATAGCTACACAAATCTCTGCCTAATAAACTACCAGCTACAAAGGAAGGATCATCTTATCTAAAATGCAAATCTGTAGTTCTTGAGAGCCCCTCCTAAGCCAAACAACCTGCAACTCCATTGTCATCACAGGGTACCCTGCGAAAACAATGTTATGAATATTTATAAAGGGTTATCCAAAAAGAATATTTAGTATGTCAATCAATATCTTAAATATCTCTTTTATTTAAGTAACCCTTCATTTTATAAAAGGATATTTAATCAAAGTTATTTATTGAATTTTTTAATTCTTTTGTGGGCTCAATCAATGTCATTGCTTTTCAAACAATACATAAAAATATGTTTAAGATAAATATTAAATAGTGTTAAATTCTTTTATTGATATTTCATATTATTACTACTGCTACATAAAATAAAAAAGAACTTAATAATTTAAAATAAAAAGAATTGATGTCCATATATTGCATCCACACATGACGTTGCATGGCTTCTTTTTACAATATTCAATCGAAAAAAAGAAAAAACTCCATTGCAATGGCTAAAATAGTCTGATTTGACATCATGTCTTATTGCAACCGGTACCAAGCTTGGTATTTCGTTTCTTGCAACCACCTATTCAAATATAAAAGGTAAGAAAAGCTTGGCACCAGAATATGTATCAAATATTTCTTATAAATATACTCTTAAAAGTGCCTAACATTATCCTCAAAAAAGCTGTATACATAATAACAATACTCCTGATTAAGCGCTCTATCCATGTTAACCAAGACATCAGTGAATTACAAAACTTGTGTGCGTTTATAGAGTAGCATCTAAACATCTTTAAATCACTTAATTAATTGAGTTGCTTACGAGTAATCAAAGAGTAGATTTAGTGTGTAACGTGAATTTTACTAATACATATATATTCAGTTATTGCATTGTGAATATTATAATAAAACCTAATTTATGATGTGATTAGGAAAATTCTAAAAAGATAATTGCCATATGCTATGGCGATATATATTTGTATATAAGATAGGGGTCATGATAGAAAAATTTTGCCCTATCTAGTGTTCATCGTGCATCTCATGTTAAAAAATATCGCCATGTAATATGGAGGTACAATCTTTCGAAGAAACTTAACATGTATTATATAACCTATCATCATATTAGAATCCTCTTATCTTTCTATCAAGTATTATATAACCTATATATGGATCAAATAATGATTGAGGACTAGGCCTATGATGCATCTTGGAACTTTATGAAATACTTGATACTTTTTTGGACAAAACCCTTGCCCATATGGCTCACCATAGTTAGGTCAATTCAAAATAATAATAAAGGAAAATTATACTAAAAAGATATACAGGAGTAAGTTCAAATAAGAGATCGAAATTTCAACTAGTGCAAATAAAAAAATGATTATCTTTATAAAAAGTGATTTGAATCTATTTTATTTATCTTTTACTCAATTTCTTTCTATTTACAAATTTATGATTGAGATTATCTAGATTTTTTAAATATCATATAATGTTATCATGATATAATGATATTCTTTATAATCTCAACCGTTGATTACATGTCGTAATATTTTAAAGAGATAAATTTAGAAAAATTAAGGAAAGTAAATATAGAGAATCTATTTCCTTTAAAAAGTGGTTCAAATAAATGATTCTATTAACTGTTTGTTATAATATTGATTATGCATGCTAATGTGTCATATTATAGTTTTGTGTGCATTGACAAAATACTCATGTAGCACTAACGTGTCAATTTTTATTATAACTATTATAGAAAATAGAAAAAAAAGTAAATAAATTATAAAAATGATAGAAAAAATATGAAAAATGAAGGGGAAAAAAAGAAAAATAGAAAAAAAAAGTATAAAAAATAAATAGCGTAAAACAATGAAGAATAAATCAAAACTTTTCTTGGTAAATCAAAATTAAAACTAAGCAAGAGCCAAAGCAAAGACGAACCTAAAGAAGAGGGGGATTGTACGGAATAATAGACGGTTGAGATGGATAGGATTGAAAGGTGGAAGATGCGTCGGACGTTGTGATTACTTCGTCCATCTTCAAAACTTAAACCGCATATAAACCCTCTCTCTCAATGACTTTCTCATTTAAACATAAGAAAACGATTATGTACTTATATCAGTTAACACAATATTTAAGTTCGGTACAGTGATTCGATTTGTAGATAATTTCCATTAACTCACTATAAATACCAAATAACTCTTTTTTCTATAGTAGCCGCAATACAACACTCTTTTGTAATCTTTTTCTTGTATTACAAGTGTTTGTATATCGAAATAAGAATCACCAATCAACAATTTGTACCATATGTGGAAAACGAGCAATTCATCCCTACGATTTTTAGCAATTTGTTGGATTTTTGCTTTTCCCTTTTCGTGTTAATATCTCTTTTGTTCATATTCCTAAGTCGGTTGATGTTTCGATTGACATACTTAGAGGACTACAACTTCAAGCATCATTTTCTTTTCTTCCTTCCAAAGGATTGTGGCTTTAAATGCTATCAATGACAACCATGGATGGTTCATAACTGCTTTCTACAAGAAACCACCATAACTTCATGTTAGTTTGGTCTCATAACCATTATTTTCCAATGTTGTTTGAAAGTATTTTATAATTTGAATCGCTTTACTCAACATGCGGCTACGTCTTGCACTTGTTTTTAATATTTTGAAAAATCTTTCTTTTTGGGTAGCATAACTACGATGCTACATCCATGTTTTGGGAATTTGTGAGTTTATATGATCACAATTGCTTCCTTCATGCAATTTTTTTGTGTTTAAGTTACGGTAGTGTTATCTTTTATGAATAATAACCGCAGCCTTTCGGTCGATAAGCATATATTCGTGTACCACTTGTACATTCATCTTCATAACCACTTAGTTGTTGAAATTTTAAGTTGCTATCCAGATCACCCCACTAAGAGTTCCTATTTTATAAGTTGTTCCACATGAATTGGAGTATTTTCAAGATATGCTGTCACATTGTGAGACAAATTACCGAGCAATTTTTATTGGCCTCCAAGCTGCCAAGAAATCGAGTGTTTCCGAGTAATTTGAGCTTCTCTGAGCGACGTAATAGGAGCCCGGGCTCCAAGCTCCTTTCGGCCGAGCTCCGATTTGTAGGTCGTGCCGTGCCGAGCAAATTCTATGAGCCTGTAAGTGCCGAGAACACGTGCTTCCATGGTCAAGTGCCAAGTGGCCGAGAATGTTTGCCAAGCTCCACACTTTGCCGAGTTAAAATGCCGAGTTTTCAACGGGTAGATTGTTGCGAGATAAGCGACCGAGCTTCCAACCTCTTTAGGATTGTCAGCAACTGATTCCCATGGGTTGCCATTTTTCCACGTTGAATAGTTGCCACAGCTCAACCGTGGATGGCCCAAAATTGCATAACCGTTCTTTATTTAATTTTGAATAGCCTGAAACCTTTCTTGAAGCATCATCAAAAAAGTCCGGATGTTCTCTCGTGTTTACTCATGAAATGAATGTTAACAAAGCTTGCAGAGATTACTCTCACCGCTGATTCTTGCACAAAGTGATCGTGTCGTCCCAGACCTTCCTGTAGTAGTATTGTTTCTAGGCTCCCTCATGAGATTAAAAATGTCGAGTCCAAATTGCCGAAAAGTCGAGTATGTCCAAGCTATACCAAGTTGCTGAGAAGCTCCTAAGTCCATGCTGTCCACCATGGCCGAGTTAAGCAGCCTGCGATTTTCCAAGCTGTTACATATCCACCCTTCGATCTCTAAGCTCCATGTCAACCAAGCTTTTGCGGATTCCAACTGAGTCCGAACTAATTTACACGTCCAACCTCTTTTTCGACTGAGCTGAATTGCAAGAGAGTCCGAGATACAGTGAACTATTATGCTAATAGTTTAATTTTGAACTATGAAGAATAGACACTGACTTCAACAACAGAGCTACCACATGATAGCATCCCAGTGATAAATAATTTGTGCCGTGACCAAACTAATTAATAACAACAAAGTTGGGCTCCGAATATGGGCAATCTAATCGTAGTGAACTCAACTATTTCAAGCAAGTCCCCTGAATTATAGACACTTACGCCATGCCAAACTTTATGGCGTAATCTAAATTCCATGCCCGTGCTGAGTTGTTGGGGAGCTGCTCAAGAAAATGATGCCGGGCCATTTGATGCCGAGATCTTCTATCGACGGGTAAGTAGCCGAGATACTGAGTGTGTCCGAGTCATACCAACTCCCTGAGCTCTATGCCGAGTTACCGAAGAGTTAACAAAAATCCTATTATTGGAAACAATCAGCCACTACAAACCTTTTGGCAATGGGTCCATGAAAGTTTTGAAGAGGGACAAGCCTTAGAGAATAAAACAAATCAAGAGAAACGCATGTGGTAGCAATGCAAAGCTCGATGGTCAAAAATATCAAGGGATGTGATGAAATTTGGTACATTTTACGACCAAATAAAATGGCGAGCACAAAATAGGAAGAACGAGTATAATTATATAAAGGACGCTCATGACCTTTATAGAGACAACAAGAAAAGACCATGCATGATTGAATATTGTTGGGTGGTATTACGTAATTAACCTAAATGGATGTCTCAAATCAATAATGTGGAGAACTTTCAAAGTAAGTAGACCAAGATCAATACATCCGGTACATATATTAGCTCATCCTCTAATCATGATTTACCAAACAATGATAAGGAAAGTGAGCAAATCACTCATCTTCCTGGTAAATAGGTGGCAAAGAGGAACAGAAAGAAGAAGATAGGAATGGAGGAGACTGTTGATGGATTGGCACAAGAACTACAACACTTAAGTAGAGCAAATCGTGATAAAGTTGAGTTGCTTCGTAAGATAGTTGAGTAGAGGGAAAAAGAGCTTAAAATGATTAAGGAGAAGGAACACCATAAAATTAAAAAGGAACAATAGAAGCGCATGGAATAGGAAAGATAAATATTGATTGCCGATCTTTCAAAAATGGATGACAAGCAAAAGCAATGATTTAAAGAGATGCGTCAAGAGATCCTTAACAAAAGAAGGACTTCATAATTTTAATCTATCTAATGCTATGTATGAGTTCATATTGATTTAGTTAGCAAATTTAATATTGCTTAATGTATCTGTCTAATATGAATGTTAATGTAGTAGGAGATTTAAAAACTAACCATTGCAAATTGCTTAATGTTATAAACTAGCCATTATAAAGTAGCTCTTCAACTAGAAGATGTAAACAAAAGTATGTAGATATGGGTCGTATAGAGGGTCAAAATCGTTTGTACAACGATTACTTCTTAAACAACTCAATTTATACATATGAGCAATTTTGACAAAGATTCCGAATGAGGAAAGTCGTTTTCCTTTACATCGTTAAAGCACTTCAAAATTACTCTCCCTATTTCAAACAAAATAAGACCATTGCCACTCATCCTAGTCTTTCACCACTGTAAAAGTGCACTACCACTATTCTAATGTTAGCATATGGTATAGTAGGTGATGCTTTAGATGATTACTTGTGAATGACTGTAAGCATGATATTATAATGTGTTAAGAAATTTGCTACTATTGTTATTGCATGCTTTAATGATGAGTACTTACGTAGGGATAATCAGGCCGATATCGAACGTTTACTTTATGTAGCTGAGCAATGTGGATTTCCTGGTATGTTAGGAAGTATAGATTGTATGCATTGGAAGTAGAGAAACTATCCAGTCGCATGATAAGGAATATATACTCGACGAGATCATGGTTCTCCAACAATCATGCTTGAAGCTATAGCTTCATACGACACTTGGATATGGCATGCGCTTTTTGGTATCCCAAACTCTAATAACGATATTAATGTGTTGGATTGATCACCCCTATTTGATGATGTTCTGAAAGGATGTGCTTCGTTGGTCTGTGACAATGTCAATGATAGAAATTATGATATCGGGTATTATCTCACGGATGTTATATATCTTGAGTAGTCAACGTTTGTCAAATTTATTCCATATCTGCATGGTCCAAAAGAAAAATTATTTGCTAGACAACAAGAAGGATATTGGAAAGATGTTGAACAAGCTTTTGGAGTTCTACAAGCTCGTTTCACTATAATTTTTAACCCTTCACATTTGTGGGATCAAGAAATTATAGACCAAATTATGAGAGCATGCGTAATATTACATAATATAATTGTTGAAGACGAACGAGATAGCTATAATTTCAATTTTCAAGTTCTAGAATATGAGTTTATGGATAGTACTGACCTTATACCACATATCTCTTACAACCATATTGCGGAGTATGAAATTTATATTCAAAATAGTATTCGGCTTCGTGATAAGGTTAAACATCATCAACTATGGTCTGATCTAATTGAGTATGTATGGTAGCGATTTGGACCTATCGCGAACAATGAATAAGTAGAAAATGATGATTTTCATGTTTATGTTGGCTTTTTTTTTTTCCACTTTTTTTTTTCATATGCTGCTATATTATCCAATTTATACGATTTCAATATAGTTATTCTTCATGTTATTTTTTAAACTTGTGTCAATTTTAATTTAATTGTTGTTAGCAATAAATGGAACTTTGTTTGCTATAATCAATCATGCTTGGTTTATTAATATAATTTAATTATTTGTTGATGTGTGCCTAATTTAGGAAACTTTGGTTTTTTTTTCCTCGATAATTCATTTAGTTATTGCTTAAATATGAAAAAGCGATAATTTTTTTTAAGTCCATCAACGAATGTAACATATATGTAAAGACAACTCTTTTTTTTTTAATTTATTATTTTTATGTAATAATAATATTATTAAAAATTGATGAAAGAATTTTGTACCATTTAATATTTGTCTTAAATATATTTTATACATTATTTAAAAGTAATGATAATATGAGATCCATAAAAAAATAAAAAAATTCTATAGGTAAAGTCTAAATACTTTCTCTAAATAACTTTTTATAAACACATTTTAAAACCATCCTTAATGCAAGGTGCTTGGCACCCTTTTCTAGAAGGAGGAACCGGCTCAAGGGTTCGTGAAGGCTCCTTAGAAAAAGAAGAGCTCATGAGGACCCAAAAAATATAAAGTATATCATGTGTTTTATAAATAATATGAATAAATTTTAGGAAACTTTGTTTAGCAATTTTAAGAATAAAGAGATGAGACGAGTTTTTTAAATAAAAGAGTTTCTTAAAAACACCATATGATACCTAAAGATTTTAAACGGAGTTCCGAAGGTTGAGGATCCAAAAAAAAGCGGGTTGGAGTTGGACATGTATTTAAATGAGGTATGGAAATTCGAAAAACGTGTTATTTCAAAAGTTTTTAGGTACGTTGGTTTAGTTTACCCTCTCCTCTTTGGCGGGCAAAAGTCCATCTCTTTCACTCTCCAACAAGGTGAACTTCACTGCTTGGCGCTTGCTTGCTGACAACCTCTGCACTCAAATGCGTAAGAACAAAACCCTTCGCTGTACGGTTTCCAAATATCCACTTCAAAAAGCTTGCCGTGGCCAAGACGATGAAGGTTTCGCTTTCTCTTTCTCCGACATTCATTACATGCAATCGACTATCGTATACCTTAATCTCACTCTATTCAACTTCATCTGAGTTCGAAAATTCGATCGCCCACATGTTCTTTCATAATCTCCACTTGATCTCTATTATTGAAGTGGCATACAAATGTTAATATCACTTTCGCATCTCGATTAGCTAGCTATTCATGTTTTCTTTATTGTATTTGAGTTTCTTTTTAGTAAAACCGCGCATACATATGCTAGTTGTAGATGTTAGACTTTGATTCCTATTCAATTTGACTTTATTCGATCATGTCGCTGATTAATTGCTGTGTGAAAGTTAACCTGTTGAAGTTGTTCGGTTTCCATGTTGCTGCAGTTTAGTAAATAAGATTAGATATAGCTCTTTCTAGAAGGAATCTACAAGCTGCACGGTGTCCTCTTTTCATTTATATAAATTTGAGTGGGTAAGTGCGTGGTGTTGAGATAATATCGAATTCATAGAACATATTCGGTCGATGCTGTATAAAGTTTAATGAGTAGGATATTTGTTTGTTATTTAAATAAGTTTGGAATTAGTTAGGACATCGAATGCTCGTGCAATTAGATCGGCAATCCTATGAAAATTATCTCCATTGCATGGTTGATGATGGACTTGCATTTCAGTAGTTGAACTTACATGATTTTGCCGTCTTTATTTGGGAGAACAAACTGTTTCTACTGTATTCCTAACCTCTGTTTGCCCATTTGATCCTTCTTTGTTCCTTGCCTAAGTTTCCAATAATATGGCTTAAAAGATTCTCATGCATAATGTGTTATCGTATTAGGTTGTAATTTAGAAATTGGATGGATCAAGTACTTGGCACGGTTTGACATCTCTAAATGTACAACAAAAGAAAATTTGGGTCCTCATGCAATTTTGGACTTAGCGGGAGATGTCAGCATCAGCATAATATAAACTTTTCAGTTTTAAGTTTCTAAAGATGGATTGTGCTTAATTATGGAGATAATGTGGAAATTTACTTTCTAATAAGTGATAAGTAATTATTTCAAGTTTCTTGCCAGCTAAAAAGGGACCCTTTGTAGTCCTATCTGCAAAGTGGGGCCAGTGATTTGCCAAATTGTGCTCTAGTCGAAGCTACTTAACACATATATGATCTTGCTAGCTCATTCTTGTCGTTGCAGTTCCATGGTCTATTCCTTGGACTCAAACTAAATTAACTTTGAGATATGAAGTTTCACTCTGCAAAACATGAATAACAGCTAGGAATTCCATTCAGAAAACGCAGTCAGAAGGATTTTCCTTGATTTGTTGGAGGTTTCCTGTGGTTCTATGTCCTGCAAGACATTTCTGGCACTAGGTGGCCAAAATTTAGTCTGAAGTCGCTCTATAGCTTCATTTCTAATTTTGTCTCGTTCTATCTGTACATCAAACAATTTTAAACTTGTATCCCTTTTAATGCATTTCATTGGGTATGGATTTTATTAAATTGTATATATGCACATAAAACATATCTCCACTCTCAGTATAGTCTCTTCATCAATAGCCCATTAAACCTCTGGAAGCAGAGTAGTACTCACTTCATTAAATGTATTTCTGCTCGTTAGGAATATATTATACCATTGCTAAGTTGAAAATTTATTCTGAGTTAATTAGCTTATTATCTTATGTTCAATTTTTTTTATGTTTCAAAGATAATTATTGATGGCTAGAAATTGATCGTTTTCTGCAATCACGACTCTAATCTTTTTATATGTCAGGTTGAGTCCTAAACCTCTTGCACAACCTAGCAAGTCAGTTCATTTTGCACATATGATGTGCCAGGTGTTACTCTCCAAAGAAAGTCACATGTGCAAACTGCACCTGCAAGCTCTTGAAAGTACCTAGAGTCATTTGAATATTTTAGAAGCCCTAGAATATAATTGCAAAGTGACACCCGAGGCTTAAGACTAATTCGGCATCGTTTCCAATGGTTTATTTTTGATGGTGAAGAGGGATAAAAACATTTTTCTTTCTTTTGAAGAAGCTGTTGATGGAAGAAGAATAAAGTTGGCAGAATTTACTGCAGAGAACCCAATTAGTGGTAAGCAGGAGGATTCTTGGGCAACTGAGAACCAAACCAGGATTCAAAGAGTTACCTATACTGTTTCTGCAAGATGCTTAGCTCTGAATTAGAGATGAAAATAGTTTAATTCCTATTTTCAGATTACTGCACGTTAACAATTTCCTCACATCTTATTGTATACAAGTGCAACAATCGTTGTTATAGGCTGCAATTGAAAGTTCAATCATATTTATGCAGCTGATGGCCCCAAGACTTCTGAATATGCATTCTTTACAAAGTTGAAAGGGGAAAAAGACCACAGGTCTGAGTTCCATGTCAAAAATAGGAGAAACGATCAATGTAACAAGTTTCAGTCCAATGATATCCCTAGAAAGAAGATATTCTATTTTCTTTCCAGCAACAATGCACTAGTTAGCTTAACTGCTAGGCTAGGTGAGCTAGCATTAGTGGCTTCATAAGCGCTTGCACTGGATAAGAAATATACATGCGCAAAATCAAGCATTTAACATGTAAATAATCCTGTTTCTGGTCCTGCAGTAGTCACAAGTTGGAAGTGCTACCTATAAAGTAATTGCCACATGCATATAAAACTTCCTTTGCTGTGAGTTTACCTTTCATTGACTGAGTTAACTGACGTGCCATTAATTGGGAAGCTGTATATTTGAAGTAAGCTCCAACATGGCTGGGTAATGTAATGCAAGTAAACAGAAATCGACAGAGCAATTCAGTGAGCTACCAAAACATGGGGTTATATTTCAAGTCCAACTGAATTATTGGCTTAACTATTTTTTTTTTTTTTTTTCAAATCTTGAGTGATCTAAATAAAGGACTAAGATATCGAGTAGGTTTTATTGCTCTATAGTTATCTTTTCGGCAGGTTTTTGATAAATGGACAGGAGCACTGCATGTAACTGGAGATATGTATATATGTTTTTTTTTCCAAAAAGAGAAAAACTATGGAAATGGCTGAAAAATATCCAATTCTCTGCAATCGAGGAAATTTGTCCACGGGGTGAGTAACAAAACTCCTTAAATAGTCAAGCTTTATTATAATGATTCTTCTTATCAGTAACTTCTGGAATTTGTCAGGCGAGGAGTTGTATCCTTACTCCTAAGTGGACTGCTTCCTCAGAGCACTGAAGAGAAAGTATTTTTGTCTTACAGTTAAAAAAAATCACCTTGATGCTATTCCTTTCTGGAATTATATCCTAATCCGGCAAAATTATCAGACTCATCCTTTTGGCCAGGGTGAAACTCTTGCTGGAGCACAGCAGCCTGATTTTTTGGACTCCCAAGTTTTATTTAGATGGTTCTTATGGGAAGTCAGAAGAAGATTTTATGATGGTTTAAGGAGGATGGTACATAGAATTTAGTTCGCCTTTGCATTGGTCAAAGGAATCTAGGGAGAGAGAAGTGCCATGTTATGATCCTTCAGCTGCTTTTGCCAGCAAGGCCCTTACCTGGAGGGAAATGAAGGAACCGGACCTTGAGCTGGGTGGCTTCGAGGATGAAGTTCAGTGTTCTTTTTATCCTTCATCCAGGCACTCTGAATCTATGTTAGATCACAGCTCTTTGGATTGTATTCACTATCCTTGAAGAGCATCAATTGAAAATGGGGTGGGTGCTAGAGAATCGGGATGGATGTATGATTTAGAAAGACATGTGTCAAGTTATGGTATTCCATCACCTTGTGCCTCAAAGGCCCTTCCTTGGAGGGAAATGAAGGAACCAGACCTTGAATTTGATAGCTTCAAGATGGAGAAATTATCGCTTCCTCAATCAATAGTAGTGACCATTTATTAGGTGATTCCTCTAAAAGAGAGGTGTTCAAACGTTCTAACAGAGAGTTTTGTGGTGGTCATGGACAGTCCTTATTCTCGTACTCACCTATAAGCAAAGAGAAGGCATATCCCCTACTTCTTGATAGACCAAGTTGGATAGAACAAGAACCAAAAGCTGACGACAGTATTATCAATTCAATTGATGCTACTTGCTGAATTTTACAAGAAAATGTGGTAAATGCAGGGAAAATCCTCTTCCACATGTCTATTGCCTTGGTGCTTTGGGATGTCTGATAGTGAATGTTGCTTAGAGGTCATGGGATCATTTACTTCTAGCCTATCTTGGATTTGCATTCCTTCTCAGAAACCTCCTAAGTAGATTAGCTGCAGTATGTTCCATTGTGTTGTGTAGAGGTCTTATGATTTCCTGCTGCTGTTTTTGTGATCTTGCTGTGGAACTTTTTCTTGATGATTTCATTCAAATAAGTAATGCAGTTATTTCACCCAAAAAAGAAAAAAAAGTATAACTAATTTTTGTTAACAAATATTTATAATGCACTTTAATTATAAACTCAAAGTAAAGGTCTTTTGTAGGATTAAGATCTTTAACACTTATAAAATCCCATTTAGTTTCATAAAGGACGGAAAAAAAAAAAAAAAACAAAAAATCCTTCTGAAGGATTTTTCCGCTTTGATTCCAACCGTTATGCACCTTATATTCTTCAACCTTTTTAACAAACAAATTTTCAGCTCTAGAAAAATAAATAAATCTCAAGAGCCAGTCGCCTTCTAATGTCACCATCATGGGTCCTATATTTGTCTGCTGTTCCCAATGCCGTGGTGAGTATTCTATCACCTTCTCTCACCCGCTACCTTCTATTGACTCCCGAAATCCTGCATGTTGTTTTCCATTGAAAGAAAAATGCTATCGGATATTTCACCGGTTAACTATTAAAAGAAAGGTTTTGATTTTTTTTTTAAAGTGTGTAATCAGTCTAAAAAATGTTTTTTATTCTTGGTGAAAATGTCAGGGTAGCGTTTACTTTATTCTTTCCAGAAACAAAAGCTGCTTCACGGTCGTCCTTGTAAGGTTTAACTAGTGTTTTGTACTGGATCAGCGATGAAAATTTAATTACATGATTACTAAGATTTTTATTGTTATTTTTTTAATAAAAAAGAATAAATGATTATTTTACTGAAAATAGAGCTAAATGGGCAATTTGATTTTACAAAATTACTAAGTTATGGATTTTGGAGTTTTTTAATAGAGTTAAAATTATTATAATATAATGATATGAATATTGATTTCTTAACGAGATAAATTAAGTTTAAATATTTCTCTTTCTCGAACAGTATTATATAGCTGGTAAAAAAAAAAAAAAAGTTTCCTATTATGATGTACTAAAAATTTATGAAGAGTCAACTAAGAACATTGTGAGTTTTAAGGGAAAATACAAAATTTAGAAGATATAATACCTTAAATAGAAATGAATAGATTTATAAATGTAATCTAACTATGAATATGTTGAAAATTATGAAAATTAGAAATTACTATCGAATGGTGCACTTGTATTGCATATGTATATATAAAAATATCAAATATATAAAATATATGTTGAATAATATTAATTCAATCACTCACAAATTCTTATTAAAAGCGTATAATAATAAGAGTATTAATTGTATCTTTCAATGCATTAACTTAGTTTTAATAAGTTATCTTTATTAGGAATTAGAAAAATTTGAGACAACAAATGTGTTATAAATGGAAGAGAGAAAAAGAATAATTTTATAATTACTCATTTACCCTTGATATTATTGAGTTAAATTATTACAACATATATTTTAATGATTTTTCTCCATATATTATAGGGATAGTTTATGGAAATGTAAAAAAGAGATCAAAAGCTTGCTGTAGATTAAATAATATTTATTAACCAATAATGTGAATTGCCAAAAAAGGAAAAAGAGAGAGAGAGGGTTATCAAGAGAATTGCGAATACTAAAATTATTACTATTATTATTAAGAGCAAGTGAAAATTGATTACAAGTAAATGACAATGGAAAGTTTTTTTTTTTTTTTTTCGGTAACAATTACAATGGAAAGTTATTAAACACAAAGGTTACTTATAAAAAAGGAAACGTTAAAAAGCCTATAAGTAGAGCTTCAAAGTATCAGAAGATATTTCTGAATTTTCTTTTTTTTTTTTTTAACACAAAGAGGATATTTCTGAAATTATTGGATATAATTATGAATTTTGGAGAGTCCTGAATTTCAAATGAAAGTTACAAAAAAAATATATAAATATTTCATAATTAGTCTTTCCTAATATTTTTCCACATGCTTGCTCCCGACAAAACTCCCCCATGAAATCTGATAATAAAATAGAGAAAATTTCTGTCCATTTTGTAAATAGGGTTATACAAGCTCACATCTATATTATTTAAATGAGCAAGGATCCTCTAACTATCCATAGCTACTATTTGTTTCCATCATATAATTAATATATTTAATATATATGATTTTATTTGTTCCAATTTCTTTTTACAGTTACATATATTATAATAATTGTATCCAATACTCCTCTCTCTCTCTCTCTCTCACGAGCTTTTATCAAATTAAACTTACACTTTGTATTCCTTTTTCTTTTTCCATGTGTTATAAACAACTTTATTTGTTTCTCTATGTTCATAATTATTTTTTTTTTCAATAATACTAATGTTTTAATTCTTTTGATTTCTATATGATCAAACTTTTTAATAGTTTTACATTTAATATATCATATGGTTAATGTTTATTCTAGCACACGAATTGTAGATGTGTGCCCGGCTAGTATATATTTATATGTTTGTGTGTGGGTATGTATATATATACTACGTCATAAACAAATAATTAAGCAGGTGTATATAAATTCTACTAAAGGACAACAAGTGGGTATTATTATTTAACGTTGATGGGAAAGTCGTTTTAGCATTAGCGCAGGAGCAGGTTTTCGGGGTGGGTCTATTATGTCCCACCTTCTTTACTATCAAGGAAAAACAAAACGAAAAATAGTGTTTGCCTCAACATATCTACTAAAACGACAGGTGGGGAAGAGGGTGAATCTTTCAGGATGTGGTTGCTAAGGATTCATGAATAATTTATAAGGTTTATCTTCATTCTTAAACACCCCAAATTCTAATAGTGTCATATTATGGTCTTAAAAATTTCCTCCATTAAAGCTATCCTCATTTTATTCCAACACTCTTTTAAAAAGTGTTAATAATCATTCGGCCGACTCCTCGACGAGTCACTATAAAGTGCCACAGTCGGCAGATATGATAACTTCTACAGTTTTATTTTTTTCAACGTTCTTGGTTTGTGAAAATCTCATGTTTTTTCTCTACGAATATTTGCATCATAATATTGCATAAGCTTGAGGCGATCAGATTAGGGAAGGCATTGAAGATCGGACCATGATGGATAACTAGAAACCGAGGAGAGACAGATGGCATTGTTTCTCCATGAAGAGAATTTTCCCAATGAGGTCCCATATACGATGTCGTAAGTAACAACGTTTGACTTCTGATCCATTATCGGGACGATTAGCTCAATAATAATATTTACTTATTCTCCGATCTCTACCGTTAGAAAGAGGGTTATGGGCCTCACTGATTTTTTAAGGGTGGATATGATGTGGATTCATTGAAATTATATGGCAGCTTATCCCACGTAAGATTCATTTACATTTCATTTATATGGTTGATGTGGGAAAAATAAAATAGCAAAAAGAAAATGACAGACTGGATCTTTTCAACTAAATAATTTTTCTTCTATACACCAACACTCTTTCTCCATATTGTCGCCTTTTTATTCATACTCCTATCTCTCAAAAAAATTTGCTTTTTTTTCTTTCCCTTCTTTTGTTAAGGAAAGTGAATATTCAAGTATAATTATCTTTCTTTGTCAAAATTTCATCTTTCTTTCTCCCGAAAATTTCCAATCCAAGAAAAGCCTTATACTAGAGGGTTATTGGCCGGTTATATTTGTGTTGTTGAAGGTTTTGGAGTGAACCGGAGAAAAAGAAGTTGGCTAGGGCATTCAAAAAATATTAGCTTTGCTTCCATTTTTCTTCCTTTTTGAATTACCTTTTAGCTAGAACTAAAGTAAACTATGCAGAATTAATTTTCCTTTACTTGGATTTGAATCCTTCACTAAACTGTTTTCGGTTCATTTTCTTTATTTTTGTACTTCTTGTTATCAAACGCATTTTTACTTGATTTAGTTTTACTTTATTTATTTATTGTAGGTGGGTTTGCTGCTGATAATCAATCACATGCTATGTTTCGCTTGATCTAATGACATGTGTACAGATATAATGAAAAGATACATGGGAGGAGAAATAGGAGTGAAATAGGTAGACTCAGGTCACTTGTGCACGCGTGTAACAAAAGATAAAGCCTTGTGTTTCTGAATGTTTTTTATCCAATTTTCACTAAGTAGCTTGTTTGATCTTTCGTAAAGTAATTTCAGTAAAGCTTTCACGTTTGTCTCAAATTAGCCAATGTTCTGAATGACTCCAAATAAGAGGAAGAGTTTTTTATTTATAGATTTTAGAAGCAAACTTCAGCCATTAGATTACTTTGAAATGGATGGCTGAAATCTGATATTACTAGCAATCATTGGATTATCTTAGATGATCTAATGGCTAGAATTTACTCTTTCTCTTCATATGAACCATGAGCTAGGGCCATGGACTCTAAATAGACCCAATGACTTATAATAAAATAATATAAGCTCACTAATTATAAAACTGGCCCATAACTCTTATTTAAGTCCAAATGACTCCTTTTGAGGCCAAACAAAGTTTAAACGGGCTTAGAAAGACCTCTTTTGAGCCCACTTTTCGCGCACACAAGTCGATTGAATAAAGCTAAGAGCAGAATAACTAGTCTAACAGTTCTAGTTCTTGTTTTAAGTCTTCTAAGTCGTATCTCATATTCTGGTTTGATCTCCTGAGCCTTCTTACCAGCTCATTAAATTGGTCCATAACACTAAATTGGGTGAAAAGTTCAACCATCGAAATGACCTTTTATATTTATAATGTTTAATTTATATTATAATTGACCTGATTTTCCAAATACATAATCTATATTGGAGAAATATTTGCATGTTTGATGCGTTTTACAGTGCAATTTTTTGTTTGCAGCTATTAATTAACGTTGCAGTTGTGTAAATGATTAGATTCGGTTAAGAGTGATTTAATGTTATGAGTTTATTGCACAAATAATTTTAAATGTTATAGTATTTTCTTATTTTCAAAAGTATCTTCGTAATAAGTACCTCAGAACAACCAACTTTTAGTTGTTTGGTTTGCAATCCACGACATATTTTAGAGAATGCTTAAGTACTGACTTGAGACATGAACCATTTTTAAAATATTACTATAGAATATTTTCAAATACCTTTGTTGATTGTGTAATCACCAAAATTTTTATAACTTTTATCATGAACTCCATGTTCGTATCTTATGGAACTAGGAATTCCTATAAAGAATCCGGTAGATTCAACTATTAAATTGATTCCTAGTACTGGGCTGTTTGGTTAAATGACGTAGATAAATAAATGAAAACTTATTTTATTAAAAAGGTCCTGTTTATCTTTTTTTTTTTTTTTTAAATATATATTCTTTTCCACATTATCCATGACATCAAGAATAACATGTGTTGAATATGCTACCATGTCATCTTAATACAGCCATGTAAGATGCCACCTTTACAAAATTAGTAGGTCCAATATAAGACGATGGGGGAATCTGCAGTATTTTGAAAAGGTGGGGTGTTATGTAATTTAGAAAGTTTAGAAGGATGATAAATGTAATTTGTCCTCAGGATGATAATAAACTCAATTAGCATTTACTTGTGCTCCATTGCATCACTATTCCTTCGCCTAATTGTCCATGTGGTAGTTTCAGGGTTTGCTAATTATAGTGGTGTCAGTATTAGTGTTCAGTGTCATCAGCAGTAAACCCTTGATAACTTTTTGTAAACCAAATAAAAGAATAGTTAGTCCACATAATCAAGGCAAGATGACAATTCCATTGAGCAATGTCAAGGTCAATACCATAATTTTGTTAGTATTTGTAATTATATACTTAAAATTTTTATTTATATAATTATATACTCAATTCAATATTTAGTTATAATCTTCTACACTTCAATTAGCTTCAATTACAAAGTTAGTTTAGTTAATACGGTCAATCAAAAAAATGGTTATCCACAACTTCAAGGGTTTGTATAATCCCCTAGAGCTGTGAGCGGCTATCCATAGTTGCCAATGAGTCCACAATGCACATTTTTTAAATGGCTTGTAAGCTATTATTTTTCAAGAGATTATTGGTGGGTAATTGTCAAGAGTCATGCAAGTTTTCTAAGGCCATGGTACCTATCTCATTGAGTAATTATATTGACTGAATTAATAGTGTAAATTAGAGTTAATTGAAATATAAACGATGATAATTAAATTTTCAATTATGTGTATAATTTAACAAATCATAAATTTTAGGTGTATAATTATAAAAATGACAAAGTTACAATGTAAAGTTTGACATTGACCCCAATTTTGTTTAAGTAAACAAAACGATCCATATATTGATACCTTGTTTAAAAAGCAAAGGGAAAAAAAAAAAAAAAAAAGGAGAGACAAATATAGGCAAGGTTGGAGCAACAAATCCTCCTAGTATTGGAAAACAATTACCAACTAGAATTTTATATACACCTAATAAGGAATGGGTGGTGACCCTTCACCTTCAATCCCCTACTTTTGAATTTTCCAATGGATTTCTTGTTATCTTAGAGAATTGATCCTTCTGTTTAAGAGTCAAAATCACCTTAATATAAGGCTAAACACAAAACGGCCGTTTATAAATGTTTATTGAATTTGTGAATTTTAGTAATGCTAACGTCAATTTTTTCCTTTTGCATGCCCCCCTTGACAGAGATATAAGATTTGCTAAGGTGGCCCATCAAGGATTTTGCTGAACCAATCCTAACCATCTTGCTTTAATTGAGCATTTGGCTTCATATCGCTGTCAAAAGAGATCAATAATTAGTCCAAATATTTAACATTACTATACCCCCCACCACACCACACTCCCCGGGACTTTGTTAATAACTTAATATAATATTAAATGAAATTATTTCTATATATTTACTTTTGTTAATTCCCTCGAAAGTGGGTTACACAACTATATCTATAGTGTAGTATTACTATTGAATCTTTTTTTTTTTTATTTAAAGGAACGTTTTAATTTACTTATCTTAATAACATTTTTTAATGGATCCAATTCATTTCAAATCAAAAAACGACTCTTTAAACACACACGGAGCCATATCAACATATTAGTACCTTATTAAAATGTCAATGGATCACAAAAATTTTTATATTTTTAAGGGCAACATCTAAACATTATGAATCACTTAATTGAGTTGCTTTCAAAGTTAGATTTGGTGTACGAAGTGAATCTACTGATGCATGTAAATTCAGGCTATTGCACCGTGGATATTATCATGGAACCTAGCTAACTTGTGATGGGATTAAAAAAAAAAAAAGAAAAGTTCTAGCTTAAATACTTATTAGCTTAAAAATTCTAGATAAATAATTGCTATTGCTGTGGTCATCATATGTGCATACAGGGGTCATCATCCAGTGCTTGTCGTGCTCGTGCATCAATACCATGTTAGAAAATGTTGACTTGGGCACAGTTCTAAATCAGTCTGGAATCGGATCCAGATCCTCCGGTTCCTGATTTCTAAAATAGGGATGATAATAAACTCAATTTTGCGCTATTCATGGGCCGATTTCTTCGACCCACTAGTTCAACCGGCGGTTCAATGATCCATGAATTGGTTTATAAAAAAAATTCATTTAAAAAATTAAAAAAAATAAACTAAATTTTATACTTTAAATTAAAATTATTTAAATACAAGATAAATGTTATTTTTGGTTTATTTTACAAAATAGTTATTTAAGGATATACACTTATTTATATATAATTATTTTCAACTCGATTATTATATTAGTAATATAGGACAAAAGATATAAAGGCTATAAAGAAGATTAAAAAATAAAAATTAGTCTCATATTGCTAAAAATAAGATTAACCTTTTTGTAAAAGTTTATATATATATTGAATCACATAAGTTTTTAAAATTACATTTATTGTGTTTTTATAAATAGTATAAATAGTAACACGTTAAATGCTGTTAATGGGAAATAATTGTTTTCTTATTTATATGGAATTAGTTAAAATTTTTAGTTTTATTATTATTTATTTTTAAAATTATTTTATTTCACCATTTTTTATTTTTTATTTTTTTTAAATCGGTCGTTCAAGAACTACTAGATCTACCAATCTAAGAGGTTAACTCAACTTAGACCCATTAACTCGGTAGATTGGCCCTATGGGTCCAACTTGTATGGCCGGGTCTCGGCCGAGTCTTAAACTTGATGGGGTAGTTTTAAGCCGAGTCACGGTTTAGACTCGACTCGTACCTAGGTCTAAATATCGTGATGAAATATGGAGGGACAATCTTTTTAAAAAACTTAACATGTGTATCCTATCATCATATTATATCCCCTCTTATCTTTCTATCTTATGATTTATATATATATATATATATGGATTTTCGAGTGGGTCAAATAATGCATTCTGTCTAGGGTCTATGGTGTAAAGACTTTGACTTGAAATGGCATGAGAAATCTTAACTACAAAGGCGTAGTAGCAAAATCCTAAAAACCTAAGACAGAATCCAATTTCAGATAATTAATTTGTTTGCTGAATTTAGGTCGATCTTTCTTGTGATTATTGTTCTTCTTTGTTTATGATAATGTGATTGTTGTTCATTCGTAGCAGCTTGCTAAGTAATCCTTCATTCTGATTCACTTGCCGCAAAAGTTTCCAATTCCTTAGTCATCATAAACTTTTCCACAACAAGATTACGAATACATTCGGATAAGTAAATCTCAACGTGATGCGTCAACCGATCAGATCCAGTTGAACCGGCCATTTATAAATATATCTAGATTCATGTGTCTCGCATTTAAACTTTACTTATAAACATGTTATTGTGGAGTCAGCAGATAGCATGTCGTGATTTTACTAATAAATTTGGGAACAGAATAAAATATACTTCATATTGATTTATATATAATAGTGAAATTGAAATTGCTTCACATACACGTACATATAAGTAAATGTATCTTATACTATATTTTTTATTTAAAATTTTAAAAGTTAGAGTACCGAAAGAATGTTACTCTTATTACAACCACAGAGCCAACTAATACTAAAAATTTGCGACCCTACTCGCAACCTGAGATATGATAACAAACAATTAGAAAACGTGTTTGTCTTAGCAAAGTTTTACATAAATAACAAACAGCTCAAACTTTTTTATATTTGTGTTTGCATGAACTTGTTTAAGTGCCTGTTTTTTGAACAAATCTTATATACAGGTTTCGGATTCGATAAGAAACCTATTTACTGTCGATATTGCTAATATATTGTTTCATTTTTCTTCCTATTGGCTCCTATACACACCAATTACCCTAGGATTTGGCTTTTTTACTTTGCTTTTGTTCATTTTTACTCTCTCATTTTGTTGGCCGCAATTGCTTGCTCCCTTTCAGTTAAGGTACAACAAATTGATGTTGAGTATGATTAGCTTTTTTTTTTTTTTTTTTCCTCCAATAACATTATATATCGCAATTTGAGATAGGAGGATTCGATTTGAATCTTATCTACTAATATTCGTACCACTAAACTATAATGGTTTTGATAATTCGTTAATAATTTACATTTATATGTTTTTAATGTGGTTGTTTTAGATGATTAGTAATCAAGTATTTTAACTTTAGTATATTCTTCAATAGTTTATTTTTGCACAAGTATATTGAGATATGCGTACCCATGTAATTCATTTAATAGCTTTGGCATTGTTCTCTTAATAGGCACTTTGAAATTATTATGTTCCACGCGAAAACAATGTAGTATTAAATTTTTCTAGTATTAGAATGAATAATTCTAGGTTTGGCAAACTAAATATGATTAATGGCATAATTTAATGAAGAAAGAGGAAATATTTAGAAAGCTTCTTTAATTAGAAATGTAGATTCTTCAAAGTATAAATAAAAATTCACACAATTATTACAAAATAGAAATGGTTCTTTAGCGAGTATTGGGTGACTAGTTTAAAAAAAAAAAAAAAATGTGAGTGGCACTTCTTAACATTTTCAAAGGACAAAATCTCATTTTGCTTGACCATGAGTGATTGCCTATTCAAATAATATGTGTCGAGGCTATTTTAAGTAGTATTTGATCAAGCCACGATTCAACTTAATACAATGATGTAATGTAGTGAATGGCTTTTTAGATTTGTTATTTTTTATTAGACTTTCCTTTGTTAGATCTTCTTGGTTGTAATTTTATATGTAACCGATAAGACCATGTGATTTGTATTTCTAGACATTAATTTTGTAATCATCCTTTTTTTTCTTATAACTATTCTATAAATTTGCTTACAATCTTCTAATCAATACTTGATTCAAACTTGGATGCAAAACATGCTTATTAAATAAGTCCATTTATAAGCTTAATTTCATACACGATTAATAAATGAGTTACTTTTGAGGTTGAGATTTTAAACACATACACAATATATGACATATAAGATGAATTGTCAATTCTAATGAGGATGAATGAGAGAGGAAAAAACAATAATACATAATCAATGATAACGATGATGGATTGATAGGATATAAAAGTAAAATGCAAATATTAGAAATCATAATCTCAAGTACATTTATATGAATTATTTATTAAGCAAATTTTTTAATGGCTTTAGGTATCGTAATTAAATGTTAATATAAATTAATAAGCGAGTTTAGGACAGGTCTAATCCATTTATTAATTGTGTTTAATTATGTTAAATTTTTGCTTAGACAAATCTATTTATAATCATATGTAGTATATCATGTGTGGGTTTGATGGATTTTTGTGCCAAATTGCCAACCCTATCTGGAACTAAAAGTTTGTGCATTTGGTATGCTGGATCAACCCACAAAACATTCCGTGAACTTTATTATAATTATAATTCCAAACACAATTCGATGGACACCGTTATTAGTAACTTAACTGCTAAGGTACTTGTAGGTTATCCATAAAGGAACTCTAAATTTAGATTGAGGGAGACGGTCGATATCACTATTGACAAATGTAAAGATTTCGTGGAACTAAAATTCATTCACCTTAACTACTATAATAAATCATGTCGCCCTAGCAGGTTGATCCATGATGTATCTAGGTTTATCATAAATATACAAGTTGGATGTTAGGCTAAAAGGATAAAATAGGTCTTGCAACTGTTTTGAAAAATGCAATGTTGCTCTCTGAAGAAAATTTTCTATCAAGGCCTTCAATTTTATTATTCCTTCATATATGGAACGAGTTCGATTGCGCGCTGTTTTATTTTTGCAAAATCTATAATTCGCTAGGAAAAAACAGAGAATTCTTCTGATTGCCTTTTTTTTTTTTTTTCTCCCATTTATGCAATATGACCTGTCACACTATAAAATTAATAATTGTCGTTAACTTATATGAATTGGGTGGTGGTAGATCCTTTCTTCATTCCGTGTTGGTGAATTATTTATTTATTTTTTTTCAGTTTTATAAATTTCAAAGGACACATTGTATTTATTGAAATGATCTTGTAATTTTATGAAGGTTTCAACAGCGTTAGTATTCTTCTTTTTAGCCAAAAAGGCTCGTTTATTCATGTGGCCCTATTTCTGTCTTCCATTTTTTGTTGACTTTCTCTAGGACAACAATAACTTCCTGTTTCAATTTGCTGTTCCATCCATATTCTTCTGATAAAATGCTTTTATATGTGAAAAGCTGATAAAATAGATTTACCCCCAAAAAAAAAAGAAAAAGTGGTAAAATAATCGAGACATGGATTAACATATTTTATACATGACATCGTATAGCTAGAGACATTTTATATATTACTTCCTTATTTAGATACTTGAATGTGATCGGTAAAAACATGCTCGAGATAGGAAGTTTAAGGAAAAAAAATTTAATAAATATTACACGTCACGTATTATATATATATATATATATGATATTTAAATATCAATAAAATATTAAGATGAATATAATGGAATAAGTAGCTTCAAAATTAATTGTAATGCATAATTTATACACGGTATATATGTTAATATTTCATTAATATTTATATACCATATATGTATATATATATATGATACATGGCGTATTGTTTAAGATAACAAATATTTATCCAATTAAACGATGAAGCGCACAGAGAAATCATATCCCTATACACTTAAGACCAGTATAGCTTTTCTCCATTTATTAGTTGGGTTGTATCCTTTACTTCTGTCGATTTTATACGTGTGATCCGGTTTGTCAATATGTTTATTGGATGTGATTCTACAAACAGTCTATGTGTGGAAGTTCTATGTCCCAACAAATGTGTTAGTTATATGTGAAAAGATAAGCAAATATCTAAAACTGTATTAACATGTATTATATATCGTTTCATATAATAAGTGTTGTGAAATCCAAATTCGTTTATATGGTTCAATTTGATTCGACTTATCCAACTATAAAACCGATCTGATCAAACCCTACTCTAATTCCAATTGAACAATAATTGAACCCCTTTTAATTTTGATGATCTCATATGTTTGAATCAACTACTGAATCGAGTTTGACAATGATACACATAATTAGATAGGGTCAAAATGAAAAGATCAAATGGATAAGCTGTTAATGTAGGAAAATATGCCATGTAAAAGTATTCATAATTATCCATAATAGTTTTCTTAATATGTGATATATGTATTAAATTGTTATTTATTTTATCTACGGATAAGCTCTACATACACGACACATCACTCTTAATCAATTTTTATTTTTCCCCCTCAATAAACATCTAGTGTAGCTTTTCTCCATTTTGTTGGGATGTATCTCCTATTTCCGTCAATTTATATATGTGGTCCTGTTTTGTCTATATGTTTCTTGGATATAAATCTGCACTGCAAACGATTTAATGTGTTCATTTTATCAGGATAGAGTATCAAAGAGATTTAATGTCAAAATGTTTAGGATATCTTATATTATTTATGTATACTAGCGAAATAATATTATCGTAATGCTATCCAATGTAATTTATTATAGGAGGCTTTTTCTTTTATTGTTAATATTATTTGTTAATTAGTTTTTATTTTTTATTCATGAAATCTATTAACCTGTTGTTCAAATAATAGATTAAGTTATTTTAATAAAATGGGTGGTATAAATTAAGTTTTAATAAATGAATAATTTTAATTAGCTAACATTACATTAACGTTGTTTTGCTAGCATTAGCGTAAAAACCTCCTAGGTATAAGCAGGCCTTTAACATATTATTGGGTTTATCATCGATTAATCAATCTCACTTTGTTTTGTCTGCACAAGAGAATTTATGAACGTTACGGCATTAAATATATATATATATATATATATATTTATGAGAATTATTCTACCATCGCATCCTTATTTTTTGTAAAATCCGTCCATTATCCAACATAAGTGTGATAATTCCTCCAACGCTTTCATTTTCCATCTTGCGTAGTAACTGAACAAATAATCATTCATATCCCGAGCGTACTTTGGATCCTGTATAGTTGAATAGGTACTTAGGATCACATGATAATTCCGGAATCAAAATTTTTAAATCTGCATTTATAAGATGGAAAATGGATATAGTTACATATTTATCTTGAAACCACCCCAAAACTTACGCGCTATATTTCCTCATCATATAAATTTGGGTATCCATATATATCTTGCTATTTTGCTCGAAGTACCTTGTATATGTTCATCCTGTAAATGATTTCCAATAAATATAATTAAATGCAGAAAAATCAGTGCATATGTTAGATTTTCACCTCATAGGGTATTCATTAAAACCTGAAATAAACTTCATAAATTTTACCTGGAATAACTATGTAAACTTGTATTTACGTGTGATTCATTAATTCATATAACTTATTAATGGCATTAAATCTGTTTTTTTTTTTTTAATTTATATGAAATGACTCTATAATGAGTGGTTTAAGAAAATATGAATTTATATGTATCTGAGTATTATTTATACTTGTTTAATACTCATCAAAACACATAATGTATTAATATAAATGTTTTATTTTTTTTCCTTTGAAAACATGAGGTTTTCTTGTGTATTCTCAGCCATATTTTATTAAATGAATTTACAAATAATACAGCAACAACGTCAGGCTAACTGTAATATGGACACGAAGAATAACGTGGCTAATAATGTTTCTGATAAAATGAAAAACGCGGCTAATGCCCCAAATATTTGTGTGTATGTATACATATATATATATATATATATATGCATGTATTTGTATGTGTGTGTGTATATGAGATAACTGCAATGATGGCTTCTAGGAAGATTACACACCCCCACTGTATTGATAGTTGATTTCCTGATAAATGCATCTTTTCATTATATCTTATGTCATGGGATGTTGGCTGAACAATAATGAAATGAACCATATGAAAATTCATATATAAATGGAAATAGAAAATGCGATAAGACCGGGGCCTGCTACCAATTACTCAATCGGCAGAGACAGTTGATATTGGCCTTAAATAAGAATTTCAAGTGCCGATTCACCGTGATAGCATCTTATTTTTTCAAAAATAACGCACACTAATCTATGGATGTTTACTTTTCATCCATATTAGAATCGTATCTTAGGATTGAAATACTAGTGTTCCAATGATTGAATTAGATACAATCTTTTTTTTAATAGTTGTAATAGAAATAATAATTAGCTAAAAAAAAAAAAAAAAAGAGAAAGGGTTGTCCATCCTCTATTAGTTTTTGAATTTGAATTATTTACCTTTTAATTTCTTTTTATTATTATTATTATTATTATTTAAGTCATCCATGTTTTTCCATTTTGATATTTGAGTTCTTCTAATTGCTATTAAGATCTCCTCTCTTCCTCACTGGCAAACCGAACAAGTTTCAACGAAAGCTTCCATGTCCTCTTACATTTTGAGGCCATCAATCCTTGTCCTCTATCTTATCCTTCGTTGAAAGCTCCATAATCAAGTATTTAGAGTTCGATTTGTAAAATTTAGAATAATCAAATAAGTTATTCAATCGAATCCAAATTTTACAATAGAATTATAAATATTAAAAAAGTGATCTTATGAGTTTAGATTTGAAAAAATTAATTACTATAATATTGAATTACATATATATATTATTTATCGAAAACACGTAAAACAAATTCTAATAACTAATGAATCGATAAAAATAAATTATATGCATACTAAAAGTCATAAAATAACTTAAATAATATTTAGGAGTATTTATTTATAAGATGTATATATTTACGTATAAGTAAAAATATGTAAAATTATCTAAAATACCCAAAATATGCTAAAATAATGCTAATGAATTAGTGGAAATTTATAAAAAATTAAGAAAAAATCAAGATAATTATAAAAACACGTGGAATTATCCAAAAAAGGTTCGTAGCAAGCTAAAAATTAAAGAAGAAAATCAATCGATAATAATTAACCAAATAAAAAGTGAAAATGGAAGAGGATAAGAAACATTTGGCTCTCTAAAAATCAAAAAGAAGCCTTAAACCTCTTCTATAAATACCCAAACCCTTTCTAAAATTCAGTTTGGACCCTTAGTAAATTAGAAAAAAATTGAGAGAAATAAAAAAGAGAAAAGAAAATTAATTTTAAAAAAATAAGAAAAATCATGTACAATCAGAACATGTAAGAACCCATACTCGACGGTCGCCTGGAGACGAATGGCCATCACCACCTAACAACAAATCTACCACCTGGTGATGCTAACAATGGTGGAGCTTAGAGGTCCTTCAATCAGTAAATTTCGATTTCCTTTCCGAATTTGTTTAATTTACTAAAAATACCAAATATCTATAAAAAATTATGAAATTTGGTATTCTAGAATATTTTTGTATATAGATTTAGGAAAAAATATCAATTTGATAAAATTACGCTCCAAAATATACTGCTCTTAAGAAATAACTAAACTCGATCAAGTTTTCGATATTGAAATAAATTATCTTAATAGTATAGTTTTAAGCTCAGAATTTTTATTTAAGCTATTTAAAGTATTTAAAATTGTGTTATAAAGAGATTTTTTAGAGATCTATTTTTGAAATTTTTAGATAATTTTTAGGCCTTAAAATTATATATAAAATGAGTGGTTTTGAGTTAATTTAGTAATTAAATGGATAATTACTAATTTAGTGTATAATTAGGTGTTTTAGGATGTTAATTTCTAATATAGTACGATGTTTATAGTATTTAGGGTATTAGATGTAATTATTAAGTATATTATGTAGTGTATATGTAATGGGTAAAGAGGTATATTTAAGTTAAATTTGTGATTTAGTGTTAATTAAGTATAAATTCTGATTTAGAATATAATTAGACATCTTAACATATTATTGGTAGTGAAAGATAATATATGTAGTGTTAGAAGTGTTAAATAGATTATATAAGTATATAATATGTAGTAATACATAATATGTATATATAGGAATTAAATGAGTGGAAAATATTAGATAAAAATTATGATAATATAATAATAGGAATATGATATAAATCTGATTTGGAATGAGAGTTTACGAAATTATATGAAAAATGTAGATTTTTCTCACATCAAGAGCTAATTTGATAGTTGAATTAGAAATATAGTGTACCGTACAAATCAAAATACTTGTTTAGAGCTAAAATGGAGATTTATGATACTTAAGGAAAATGTGATTAACTTCATATAAAGATTCAAAACGATTTCCTAGAGTTCGCGTATAAAACTCGTAATAAAAAGCTGATTTAGAAACCGAATCAGAACCTAGCCTAAATTAAGAATAATTATAAGAAACTTAAAAAAACCTGAATAATTATGTATAATAAAACTTTAAACTGAAGATAATAATGAGAATTTCAGAACAAAACCTATTTATAGTAGTTATATGGAAACCAAAATAATATTTGTATTATAAGGATTACCGGCGATAGCGTATGCGAGTCACACCTTAAGTGAGCAAGCGGAAAGTCCAAGTAAGTTGGAATCATTACGTTACTGTATTTCAGAATACTATTTTATAGTACTTGAAGATTTGAGATTATACTTAGTTGTGTTTATTAGATTATACCGTACGCATGCCTTTGTGTGCATGTTTCTAAATTTGATTGTATGATTCTAGTTTCCTGTTCTGGCTTGTATTTATATGATTTGTTTAAATTGATTGAACACCTTAAACTAGTTCTACTAAGTATATGACCTATAAGTCTAAAACGAACCTGCTTAGCAAGCCATTAGAGAAATGTTTAGGGTTCTCTAACTAAATACTAACCCCTTTAAAAGGGATAGCATAATGGGTCCCTTCTTTATTTTTGGTCAAATTAAGTGACAGGAATTGAGGTCGCAGGAAGGATGAAGTCAATGGTTTGAAGGTAGTTGCGGTAGAAGTGGTGTCTCCATTACACAAATTTGGGTTTGCTCGTGAGTTGTTGCATAAACATAAAACTTCCTTAATCCGGATTAAAGTGGGCGTAATTTTGTCTAGTCTTACAACGGATCGAATAACATCGTGCAATGGTATTTGCTTATATATGCATTACATCTAACTAAATTGGTTGATAACCTTAATTCTGTTTAATGTATACTTTTAAGTCTCTATCCTAATTTACTAAGCGATTGGTTGCTCACATCCTTATAGATATTATTGTATGAGCTAGCTAAAAAGTAGCCATATAACTATCTTGAAGCTAACAATTGCTAGATCTTGAAGAATAAGGATATAAAACTGAGAATCAAATATACTCTCAAGTTTGGATTTTATCTTTATCAATTTATATATTACCTAAGTAGATTATAATTAGGCTACTAAATCTTATAAACATACTAAGGTTATTTTAGTATAACTGAGTATTTCTCATAATTTCATAGATAAATAACATATTTAATTTATAAACTATTTTCTTCAAAGTGGATTAGTCGTAGATATTTTATATAAATAAGGTCTAAAATAGCGTCTATAAGATTAGCTTCTATAATTTACATGATGGGATTGTTACGACTCTACTGCTTTAAAGCATAACATCCATATCATGAACTCTTGGATGAACTAGTTCTTTGATCAAGCCTAAAATCTTCCTCCAAATGTTCTCATGATTCAAGGCATATATTTTCTTACCCTTCCTATAGATTAGCCCGTCATTTATAAATAAGGTTATTTTAGTATAAATGAGTATTTATCATAATTTCATAGATAAATAATATATTTAATTTATAAACTGTTTTCTTTAAAGTGGGTTAGTCGTAACATCTTGTATGAATAAGGTCTAAAATAGCATCTATAAGATTAGCTTTTATTCTAGAATGATTTACACTGCGAGACTGTTACGGCTCTACTGTTTCAAGGCGTGATATCCATGTAATGGACTCTTGGATGAACTAGTTCTTTTGGATCATGCCTAAAATCTTCCTCCAAATGTTCTCATGATTCAAGACATGTATTTTCTTACCCTTCCTATAGATTAGCCTGTCATTTATTTAGTACTTCTTAATCTGTCCTCCTTGTTCTAAAACTAATTTGGCTTGAAAATTCTTGGCTAAGCATGCTTTAATGAGTTTTACTACTTCACTAAGCTCTTGGCCCATCGCCTCTTAGCCCGAAGTACTTACTTATGCTTTAGATTTTTCTTCCTCCTAAGCCATACTTCTTTAGGCAGCTTGGTTTGGAAGCTCCTTTAACATATCTGCCTTAGCCTCCCTTTTCACCTTTGGCACCTCTTGGGTCTTTAGAGCTACTCTCTTTAATGATTGGGTAATGGGTTTCTTTGGTTTCTTCCCATTAGTGACATGTATAGAATGCAGAAACTTTTAAGTCTAACTGTAAGCCTTAAATATAAGCCTTGTAATCGTAAAATTAGGCTTAGTACATAAAGTTTAGGATGATCGGTTAAAAGATCCAATTAAATCTAAATTATAAATTAAAGTTAGAAAAATTAGTAAAAGTGACCTCGTTAGTTTGAATTTAAGAAAATAAGTAATAAAATAAGAGAATATAAATTTTTCAAATTTTAAGTATATTACTCATTATTTATCGAAAATGCGTGAAATGCATTTCGATAACTAACGAATCGTTAGAAATAAATTATATATATACTAAAAATCATAGAATGACCTAAATAATATTTACAAGTGTTTACTGTACCCTACATGTATTTATGTATAAATAAAAATACGCGAAATTATCTAAATTGCCTAAAATTAACTAAAATTTTGCTAAATAATGAAAGAAAATTATGAAAAAAATTAAAGAAAAATCAGAAAAAAATCAGGGAAATAAGGAATGCTCCAGATCGAGTCATGGCAACTAAGGGAAAGGAAAGAAAATTTTAACTAATAAAAAACAAACACTTAAAAGGCAAAAATGGATAAAGATACGGTAAAAATCTTGTTTAATTAATGCCCTAAAATTTCTTTACAAATCTATAAATAGTAAGAAAATTCTATGAGCTCATTTGGTCTGTTGAGAGTTGAAAAAAAATGAGAGAACCGAAAATTGAGAAGGAAATTAAGGTTTAGGAAAAATTTACACAAAACTATACATTTAGGCTAAAACTACGGGTCACCACTACCTGAAATCGAACCACCACTACCACCCTACTCCAAAACAACTGCCTAGACTGGCCAACACACCTTGAACTGGTGTTGGTGGTCGAAAGCTCAAAAACTAGGTAAGTCCTAAATCTCATCTGATTTTGTAAAATTTCTTAAAATTATTAATTTTGTTCAGAAAATTATGAAATTTGTTATTATGATGTTTTATTGTATGTAGATTCAGCGAAAAATAGTGATTAAGTTTAATCATATCTATAAATATAGGATGCTTAAGAAATTGAACAAAACCGAGCATATTTAGAATTAGAAATAAATAAGCTTAGGAGTGTAGTTTGGAGCTCAAAATGTTTCTATAAATTATTAAGGTAATATATAACGATGCTATGAAGCCATTTTTCTAAAATTAATTTCTGATTAATTAAAGGATGAGAAAAATGGGTAATTTTGGATTAATTAAGTGATTAAATGATTAATTACTGATTTAGAAAGTAATTAGATGTTTAAGGATATTAATCTCTTATGTGGAAACGCAATCCTAGCATTTGGAGTGTTAATTATAATTAATATGGGAATTATGTAGTAAATGTGAGTAATTTAGTAATATGTGAAATTGGAATTTTAATAAATATAAAATAATAGGTTAAATTGGATAATATAATAATAATATCAACACATATTAAATCTGGTAAAAAAATTAATTTTAGGTAATTATACGAAAAACATAAAATTTTCTCACATTAAAAGTAAACCCGATACATTAATTAGGATTAGAGTATACCGAATGGATTAAAATACTAAATTAAGACTAAGCATGAAATTATGATACTTGAGCTTAATGTGATTAATTTCACATTACGATTCAAAACGTATTTTATGATTACTCGTAGTTGAAATCAATTTAAAGCTTGAATTAGATTCGGATTTGGAAAACCGAACCTCAAGCTAACGTAGAATGGATCATTAGTAAATAATAGATAGCT
Source organism: Lumnitzera littorea (assembly GCA_024138015.1). NCBI lineage: Eukaryota > Viridiplantae > Streptophyta > Magnoliopsida > Myrtales > Combretaceae > Lumnitzera > Lumnitzera littorea. The sequence continues at coordinate 125,598,436 of JAMXBB010000002.1, forward strand.
AAGGAGAATTAAGTTAAATCATAACTTAGAATATGTATCATAAAAGTATAAATACTAAAAAGTGTATTTATATTATAGGACACATGGAGACGAGTCAACTTACGATAAGTGATTAAGTGATTCAAAATTCCAAGTAAGTTGAGTTTAATACTTCATTATATTTTGGAGTACTATTTTAGAGTGCTTGAAAACTTAGGTTTGAGTATGATTGTGATTATAAGTAGTTCTATGCATATGCTTACATATCTGACTTCGTGCTGGAATCTGTGTTGTGATTGATGGCTGTTATGACTGAATTGGTGTGACATTGTCTGAACACCATAAATGGAACCTAATCCTAATCGACCCTAATACCTTAAATTGTTATGCATTGCAATCTTTTAGAGGATCATTATGATTTTCCAACCAAATACCAACACTTTCGAAAAAGATAGCGCTGGATAGCAAATTGGTTTTGTCCTCATCTTTAGCCGAATTAAGTGACAAGAGAGAAGGTTGCAGTGAGGATGAGAGCACTGGTTCGAAGGATAGTCTTAGGAGGAGTAGTATCTCCATTGCACAAACCTAGATTTGGTTGTGAGCTATTACATAATATGAAAACTCCTCAACTTAGATTAGAGCGAGTGAAATTACTTTGATTTCACAATAGACCAGATTACATTGTGTGATGGTACTTATTTGTTGCATTTCATGAAAATAATTGCTTGCTAACCCTAATTGTGCTTGTATACATTCATGAGTCTCTAACTCAACTTACTGAGTTGTAGTTACTCATACCCATATAGATTATTTTGCAAGTCCTAACTTCTGATTTGTGATGCCGCAATACAATTACCTAGAAATTAGATTTCTTTTAAAGTTATGGGGAGTGAGGATCCATTGGCAAAAGATCAAGTCTTATTTAAAGTTTTGCTAGTATCCTTAGGATAAAGAACTGATATATAATATGTACATTAGTTAATTGCTGTATTATGTAGGATTTCTTGGGAATCCTACAATAATGCGAATGTAATTATATATATATGACTTAAGATTTTACTTTTACTATAAATTTTAGCTAAAAATCTTAGTTAAACTATTTACTGCAAAGTAAGGAGTCGTTGACACCTTGTATAAATTGTATCTATGATAGGCACTGTGAGGTCAGTTCCTGTTATAGTCTGGTTTACACGGCAAGACTGTTACGACTATGTGACTTCGAAACGTAACACCAACCAAGATTATGGCTAATCGGAACCACATATTATTGCTCCTCATCCATGATCATGATGCATTTAGTCGATGGTGAGATTTAGGCTTTCACTCAATCAAAGAAGTCCATATTAATGACTAACCAATAGTTGTCTAAGGGGATTAGTTCTAATTTCGCTATTCGTTTCTGCTCACCTACCTTTAACTCCACATCTTGGGTCATAATTATTTAGGGGAACTTCCTATTAATTCACTATCTTTAACTTATAGTTACCCTTTCTTACCTTAAAGCCAACTTATCAATAGCCTCCTTGAAGATGGAGAGGTCAATTGCCTTAATATAATCGAAGCATTATGCAACAAAGACCTCTACATATGTTTGATTAATCAAATCCTTAATGGGCTTATATTGCAAGAAGCCCAATAGCTTTGAAACCCTAAGCTTAGAGTTCACTTAAGCCTCCTTCTTTTCTTCACTTACAACTAATGTTGCTCAATGTCGCAAGTTGGTGATGCCTTACTTTATGCACCACGACACATATAAAGTAAGAAAGATTTTCTTGGGTTGCTTCTCCTTGTTCTTAGGAGCTTTACCTTTCCAAGTCGGAGCTCTCTCATGTCCACTTAAGGTTGGATCTATGTCTTCTTTAGTTCCATGTTTAGTCTATGGCTTCCCTCCTTTCTTTTTGGATTAAGACGTTCACCCTACCTAAACTCTATCAAGCCCTTCACTATCACCATAGCTTAATTACATCTTTATCATTCATGTGAGAATCTCCAACAATAGCTCTGAGAACTCCTAATTCTTATGCATATTCCTTAATGAATGCTTAATGTTCTGGCTACCTTAATTTAGTCAAAGTTTTCCCTCTCTACATTGCATGGGTAAAACTAGGCACACAACTCCTTCTTGATAGTTAGTCAATCATTGTTAGGATGTTTATGTTTGATGGGACTAACTGATGCTTTGTTGGCTTTATAAAGGCTTTTCCGGTTTATGTTTTGAGGACTTGGTCTTGTGATAGAATATATTACTTGTTGAATAGCCTAGGAGGACATTGTCTATCACATGATATAAACCTTTTTGAGAGTAGCTATAGGGATATAGTAATTGGTTGTAGATTGGCATAGTGTTTTGCTACGGCATAAGTACCTACGAACTATTTACATACCTCAAATTGGGGTGTGACATACAAGATAAACTTGGCGTTGTGTTTTCAGTTAGGAGTTATGTTTCAAGCTATGATGGATTAATCTTTCTCTGCGTTTCACGCCATCATTTGGATAATTATTGAATTATTTTAACAGAAAAATTAATTTCAAAAAATTATAGCAAAAATATTAATGGATATGATGGAGAAAGTTTTTAAAATGGTAAAAGCCATGGGAAGAAAAGGTAAAAGGCGAAAAATTCAAACGTAAATATAGGAAAAGATAGAGTATTCAATAAAGAATTAAAAGATGAATGACTAAATAGAAAAATTAAAAAAAAAATCAAAATCATTATTATACATTACAAAAAGGAACTAAAATCGCAAAAAATTTTATTAATTGAACACATGGGTTGTAATCACCTTCTACTCTTGGTTCCAAAAATGAAAACAGAGTGCAACCAAATAAATATATTAATTAGAATTTTAGAAAACCTATAATGAGAACTACCCAATGGATATTGGTTTTATGACTGCATCCGGCCCCAAAATCAAATCTTGCATAGGTTTCGAATCAGATTAGAAAATGTTATGCACTAGATTTTGATCGAACCAAAACTGGAAAGAACTAGAAAAAGGAACCAAGAGCCTGCAGTGGACCCAACATAGAGTTATATCGGCAGCTTTAGCATCATTTTGGTTAGACGTGGTAACCTCGTACATCAACAACTAATTACTTCCTTGTAAAATTAAAACTTCATTCGGTATTCAGAATAGTTTTTTCTTGGTCTTTTATTCGATATTTTTTCATTTCACTGTAAGATACCAAGTTATTAATTATAGATAATTGAAAAAATGTTTTCCTTTTAATATAATAGATATATATATATATATGTATGTATATGAAATGAAAGCCAACATAATGAAAGAATGGGAAAGCTTCGTTGTCCGTCGTCTAATTTACTAAACTGTGCGTTGTCCACAATTGCCCACAGACAGACAAAAAAAACTCCCAACAGTTATCAAAATTCAAACCTAATCCTGAATATACATACATACATCCACACACACACACACATATATATATATACATATATGTATATGAGGCCAAGAGCTGTTGTTGTGTAGTATGTAACAAAAAACATAAATATAAGACCTTCCCATTTGTCATGTTTTGCATTCTAGTTTATGACAAATGTGCACTACCTAAACTGTACTAGAAATAGAATCCATGCGTTGTTTTTTGCATGATGCTAATGCTATATAATGTTGTGTTATTCGTTATTTATTCAACTTTGTGCGTCGTCCGTCTTTCGTGCTGGAATCCATATTATTCTAATCAAAATAGCACTTTTCAATAATAAATATGTAAAAATATTGTAGCTTAATAGTATAAATATTAATTTTCTAACTGAAAAAATTAAATTCGATTTCTTCTTTTTAAAAATTATAACATGATGTACATATACATATATATATATATATATATATACGGTATAATATTTATATGTTGGGGTACGGTGGATCTCAAATTTCATGTCTTGGCGTGACTTAGGAACCAGAAATGAATTTAATCTTGTAATAATAATCAAGAGCGAACTGGAAGATCCACAGTATCTTATTATAATATATTGTAGGGTATGAAATAAATAAATAATTTTGCCTTGATATTATTAGATGGGACAGTGAGTCAAAAATAGTATATTTTAATGCATGGTGGGGTAGGCGGTTGTTATCCAGTCATTCTTTCGACTTCGGGAATATAAAAAAAATGGGAAAAAAAAAAGAAAAAAATTATATGCCACGATATTTTTAAAAATAGCAAGTGGTGCTTTCTTTTAAAAAGATTTTTTTTTTTTTTGGGTGTTTATGTGAGGTGTAGGACTTGGTCTATTCCTCGGGAAGCGAGGCACAATAATTCTTGTACCTTTATTATTATTTTGAAGACGAAACTTACAGAGAAAAGGGCTTGTGTCGTGATAAGAGGTTCTTTTTGCCAAATTGCAAATTCTAGTCTTCGTGATTGTAACTATATCATTTTGGTGGCTATAGAACCCCTGACTTGGCCATTTCAAGATGATAATGCATCGAGTGGAGCCAAAATCATTGACATCTTACATTTTGGTGGTAGTCTATCGAGCATTCTAACTTATTAGGTTTTGAATTCCACCGCTTCATAAATTTTGATGAACATATGCTAAAAATTAGATTCTAAACTTAATATTATTCATATATATTTTTTCACATATATAATAGGATATAAGATTGATATTTTCCATGCATATCCTAAAGTTATCATGACATATGCATCTTATAAATTATATAATGGCTTAAGGATTTCAATTCCAGGATATCCCATAGTTTAGTATGATGAACAGGCTTCTTTTTTTTTTTTTTTTCAATCCTATGAAATATTCTTCCTAAATATAATTATGCCTGGCAAACGTGGGAAGAATCCAAAAAGTTATAACCTAGAATTTTAGGCTCATACTTGGACCACTATCAAATAGATAAGAGAATATATGTGTCGCAAATGGAGCTGTAATTTATATATAATTAAGTGATGTTATACATATGATTTATATATTATGATTTTGTATAAAGATGACTATGAATCCTAATTGTAAATATTATAAAAAAAAAAGAAAGAAAAAGGATTACAGGTTCCAAAAGATATTTTAAATTCATAGAATTCATAATATATATTTCTTTAATAATAGTTTGCGGATTTCCTTTTAAGTACAATCCTATTTTATGGTAATATAATAGAAGTTTCCATCTTATGATTTAGATCTTATAAAATTATTTTTCTAAATATATTTTAAAGTTATCCACTTATGATCGAGTTATTTAAGATTAATTGAAAAAAGATAACCTCATGATAATATGATAAAATATTTTATAAACCTACATAATTTGTACATTTCCATTTCTGTTACGCCCACTAACAGGAGATCGTATTCATCATTTTCTGCCATTGTTACTGGATCTTAGAAATGGTAATACGGATCCTTAACTTTATATAATACCGATTATATCGAGAACCTTTAATTATGGATTACGGCAACAAAGACTCGATTATATAAACTATGAAAACTGCCAAAGATAATTCCAATTATGTGATCACGGATGTTTAAGGGCATTGCGGAAATCAAGAAGATGATGGCTCGTGGAAGTAGGATGATGAATCGGGGATCATCCTTTGTTTTCTTCGTTGATTTTATGTTACAAATATTCATAGATACACCGTTTAAATTATTAGTCAGGTTCGCATATTTTTAATGATAGTTGAGGGATTATTTATATACCTTTGAGAGTTATAAAATGATATAAGGAATGTAAGAAAGAAATTTGAAATTATATTATTTCTTAAAATGATTATTCATAAAGAAGGTTGAAACGTGAAAAAGAAATACTCGAAGCCAACTTGAGCTAACTTTTTCTGGAGCTCTTGTTTTATGCCGATCTGCTCATAACGAGCTAAGGAAAAATATGATTAACCTGATAATAGTCGAGTAGGCTAGAAAAGTTAAGCTAAGGATAGGCTGACCCTAAGGATATATGAGAAATGACAGACCTCTAAGTAGAAAACAAGCAAGGTAAAATTCATCAAATGCTTTAGTTTTGGACACATGACTACTAAGTGTTCAAACTGATGTGCCATGGTACTCTAAAGAAATATAATAGATAGCACTAACAAGAGTAAGCCAAAAGAAGAGTTGAATGCTGGAAGAGTTGAAGTTGAGGAAGAAGAAAAGACCTGTATCTATACCGACAAGGGAGAGATGATGACACTAGTCGTAAGAAGAGTGTTGAGCTCCTGTTGAGCTCCTATTGAACTCTAAGCAAGATCAAAGAGAGAATTTATTCCATACAAAGTATACAATCAAGTGATAGTTATGCACCATCATTGTAAAAGAAGGGAGTTATGTCAACGTCGTTGCATAGTCCTTTATACAGAGGTTAGATTGTCGACCTCCAAGCACCCCCTATCTTATAAGCTACATTGACTTCATAATAAGGGTACTTTATATATCACTAATGTAAGCATTGCAATCAAGTGTTTAGAGTTTGGTATGTAAAATTTAAGGCGATCAGGTAAGTTATTTAACTGAGCTCGGATTTTACAACGAAGTTAGAAATATTAGTAAAAGTGATCATGTGAGTTTAGATTTGAGAAAATAAATAATTAAATAATTGAATATTATAATATTAAGTTATATGTATATTATCCATTATTTATCGAAAACGTACAAAACGAGTTTCAATTATTAATGAATCAATAAAAATAAATCATATGAACATTAAAAATCATAAAATAATATAAATAATATTTACAAATATTTATTTGTACTATATATGTATTTCTGTGTAGGTAAAATACTCAAAATTACTTAAAATATCAAGAATATACTAAAATAATACTAATTAATTAAGAAAAATATGAGAAAGTATAGAAAAGTCCAGATATGGGACATAGGAAGCTAGGATTTAGTATGGAAAAATCAACCAATAAAATTAATCAAACTAGAAAGTGAAAAAAAAAAAAAAGAGATAAGGACACTTGGCAACCAAAAATCAAAAGAAAAACCCTAAACCATTCTGTAAAATCAGAAAACACACAACTTAGTTTAATCAATTAAGAAGCTAAAAAAAAAGGAAAAAAGGAGAGGAGAGAAGAGGTGAAAGAATATTTTTACAAAAATTTAGCAAATTGTAGTACAAATAGGGCTTTAAAGTAGAAATCACATTTGACGACCACCTGGAGAGAAACAACCGCCAACACCAGACAGTAGACCCATCGCCTGGTTATGTTGATAAGAGTGGTGGCTAGAAACCTTTCAATCGGTGAGTTTAAATTCCCTTTTGATTTTCGTCAAATTTTTAAAAATATTAAATATGTATAAAAAATTATGAAATTTGGCATTCTGAGATATTTTTGTATGTAGATTTAAGAAAAAATATTAATTTGATGAAATTAGGTCTCTAAATATACTACCCTTAAAAAATTACTAAACCTAAGCTAGTTTCCAATTTCAATTTAAATGATCTTAATAATGTAATTTGATCTCAAAATTTTTGTGTAGACTATGTAACATATATATGTTAATGCTATGAAGAAATTCTATAAAAATTAATTTTTTTAATTTTTACTAAGTTTTTATGCCTTAAAATCATACATAAACGGTAATATTTTGGCTTCGTTTTGTGACTTAATATTAATTGGGTAAATATTTTGATTTGTATGTAATTAGGCATTTTGAAACATTAGTTACTGATGTAGGATGGTATTTGTGGTGTTTGAGGTGTTAAATGTATATATTATGTATATTATATAGTAATTACATGTAAATGAATAATATGTAAAGTTGGAAATTAAATGAGTAGGAAATATTAGGTCAAAATTAATAATATTATAATATTATAATATAAATCTGATTTAGAATATAAATTTAGAAAATTATATGAAAAATGTAAATTATTTCCACATGAAAAGCAAATTCAATAGTTAAATTAGGAGTAGGATATATCATATAAACCAAAATATTAGTTAGGAGCTAGATAAAAAACTTAGGATACCCACGTATAGCTAAATGAATTTCATATATTGGTTCAAGAGGAATTCATAAAGTTTACAAATCGAAAACTATAATTAGAAATCAAATTAGAACCTGATTCAAAAACTGAATCAAAAACTAGTTTAAAATTAGCTTAGTTATAGGAAATATAAAACTTGAATAATTGAATAAGACTATAAGTTTAAACTAAAACTAATAATTGAAATATAACCTCTCATATATATATATATATATATGAGAGGTTATGTCCAAAATATGGACAATTCCTAGATCATAATCTGATTCAAAAGTAGAATCAGAATTAAGGCTAATAGAAATATACTAGAAAGTTAGTCAAAATATGAACCAAATGTTATATTCACCTGAAGAAATTGTAAGAAAAAGGTTAGAAGACATTTATGAGAATTATAAATAGAATATGATTCAGAGGCTGAAAGTAAATTCAAAATTTGGCTAAACAAGAGAAGTAATCTCAAGAGACATAGACTGGAATAACTAAATATAATAAGACCCTAAATTAAAGATAATAATTTAAATTACATAATAAAATCTATCTATAATAGTTATATGGAAACTAAAACAATATTTGTATTATAGGGATTATCAGTAATGGTCTGTTAAAAGTTACACCTTAAGTAAGTAAGTGGAAAGTCTAAGTAAGTTTAGGATTAATATGTTATTGTATTTCGAAATACTGTATTATAGTACTCAAAGGCTTGAGATTATACTTGGTTGTGTTTGTTAGATAGCTTGATTATAAGCATGCCTATGTGTGCATGTTTTTGAATTTGATTGTATCATTCTAGTTTAATGTTTTGGAACTATAACTATTTGTCTTGTGTGAAATGATTGAACCTCTTAAACTGGACTTAATAAAATAAATGGCTTGTAAATCTAAATTAGACATGCATTACAATGCATTAGAGGAAGCGTTTAGGATTCTTTGGCCAAATACTGACCCCTTCAAAAAAAATAGTGTTAGATAACATAATGGTCTCTTTTTCATCCTTAGTCGAACTAAGTAACAAGAAAAAATGTCACAGTAAGGGTGAAGATAGTGGTTTAAAGGTAGTTACGAAAAGAGTAGTGTCTCCATTGTATAAACCTAGGTTTAATCATAAGCTATTGGAATATGTGCTAAACTCCTTAACCTGGATTAAAGTGGGTATAATTTCTTTAATTTCACAATGGATAGGATAACATCGTGTAATGGCATTCGTCCATTGCATTGCATATAAACACCAAACTAATAACCTTATTTGATGCATATTGTGGGAAGCAGATCTCGAAAGGAAGATGATGCAATCTAAGTTCGAGTGAGAACTGAAAATAGAGAATAAGAACAGGGGTTTTTTAGTGTGAATGTGTATGGATATCTCACACCAAGACACAAACACAATTAGAGGTTGAGCTCAAAATAGGGTTTCATATAACTCACGAATACTAAATATCACTCGAGAACTAAATGTCACTCGGGATTCAAATGAGAGATTAGATGCAACTCACTAACTCGTTCAAATGAAGAGTTCACTACAATCTTAAGAATAAGATTGATAAGAACATAGGAAAGATTAAAGAGTCTAGTCAACACTTAATAATTCGGCAAAAACAAACTTAAAGAGCTCAAGTGTAACCTTATTCAAAAGAGGAAAGTTTCACTATAAAATATGATTGTCTTTGTTTGTATATATTTCTCCCTCATGTTAGTACAAATGTTGTTATTTATAGTAAGTCCTAAACCATAGTAGCAAAACTGTAAATAATGTACAAGGCCCTAAACCCTAAAGAATTGAGCCCATAAATAAGAATAAAGAAAAACATGTATAACAAAATAAAACTGTACATTTAATAGAATGAGACGACATGTAGTCACTCGGCCAGTTCGGGAAGGAGTAGGAGCCAAATTGGATAGGGTTGGCAGTTAGATGTCCGGGTCTGAAGAAGAGTCTCTAAAGTCTCACAGTGCTTAACCGAGGCACAAAAAATGTCGCCCCATAATTGCCAAGTACTAAAGTTAGTTAGCACTAGTCTCTTCGTGCCATACCGAGTAGTTCTTTGGTCTTGAGTCCTCGGTTGTGTAATCTCTCGGCTTATCGGCAGATAACACACTTGATGCTGAGTGGCTCCTTTTCTTCCCCTCGGTCTTCTATCATTTGCTCGACAGAGGCCGGTAAAAGCTATTCGGCCGAGGCCTGCAACTATTCAACCTTGGCTTTGAATTAGTTAGCATCTGCTTCTAATAGGTCGACGTCAACTTGGGACAAGTTGGCTTCGGTTGGGAAACAGTCATAGGCTGATTCCTATCATTATCGTTGATACGAACTCGTGAATGAACATACGAACTCGATAACACGCATAATTAAAGGGGTGGGTCCATGCCGTAAGATAGCTTGAAAGGTAAATGAGAGTCGAAGGTTGAGCAAAGGGTTCCTGTACACTAGCGAAGGATATGATACACTAACGCCTCATATAAGCTCGAGTCACACTTGATATGACGCACAAGTATGGCCAGAGGTCACTCGCCACTAGTCCACACTCAGAAGGCTTAGATAAGAGTAGCTCAAGAGTAAGAGGGACACTTAGCTCAAGAGAGTGAAAAGTTCAATATGTTCTCTATATTATATGATCAACTTTTACAATATGACGGTATTTATATCATCGTCGTTAAGGTAAATCATAAGTTACGGAAATTACAAAAGAATGGTCCTTATTTGCTAAAAACAAAAGAGAATAATTTATAAGGAAAATATGAAATCATGCAAAAGAAGGAACATGAACGTCTACTGTCAAAAAGGACATTACAGATGTCTAGTAAAAAGACAGTGCGTGTACGTTTTTACTGTAATTCTAACAGTATTGTGGTCTGAGCAAAGGTAGGCATCTATTTAGGCGTATTAAACGTCAGAAGGGGCTGGACAGTAGTTGGTTTAGGGACAGCTCACATTGGGGTTAGCTTCGGATGGTCGGCTCCTGACAGTTCTGCTTGGCCTTAGCACAGTAGAGAATGTTGCATTCAGATTTGGCGCTTGAACTAAGGTTTAGTGAAGGGTTCGGCTCAGTATGCTAGTTAATCACCTCAGCAACATCTTGGATGGTATGGAGAGCAAAGTAGGTCGGTAGATCAGACTGGGACAAGCACTGCTCCTCAGCACTTAACTCACCTCATACAACTCGATGGACCACCTGAAAGAGCCTTTGGGCTTAGGAGTGTGTAATTGATCCTTGATCCCTATCAACCGTGGGTCTAAAAGGAAGTTGTCCTTGACATTAAACATTGGGCACAGGCCTGAATTCCAAACAAACTTCTCTTCCCCTTTCACTTCACCATGAGTACTGAGTATCTTTGGATTTCCTCAACACTCATGGAGGGCAAGCAATAGCTCTTCCCATCCTTCCAAATTGTGTAAGTGTTGAGGAAGCCATCATGGATCACTTTCCGATCATACTCTCAAGGTCGGCCAATAAGTAAATTCACGGCATTCATAAGGACCACGTTGAATTCAATCTCATCCTCATACTGCCCTACCGTGAATGTTATTCAAGCTCTTTTATGCACATGGACCATACCCTTGTCATTAAACTACTTCAATCCATAGAGTCGGGGGTATAAATAGGTTGACAACTTCATCTTTTCCACTAACTCGATAAAAACAATGTTAGTGCAGCTTCCTCCATCTACTACTAAGGAACAAGTCTTCCCATTCACCAGATACCGCACATGAAATAAATTTTCCCTTTGTTTAGGATCTGCCTTTAAGTCAACTTATGTCACTATGGCTAAGAGGTTATCTGGGTTTTTAGCATAGACATCTTCTTCTATCAACTTGTCTTCCGAACTCCTATCACTTTGACTCTCTACTTAAGCATTGGGTCATTCGCCCTTCAAGACCATAACCCCTTTATTCAGGCATTGGGACGCAATATGTCCATAGCCTAAGCATTTGAAGCACTTCACTTCTCGAGCCTTATTGTCGAGTGCCTTTTCTTTCTCGATATGATCTGGTTAGTTAGACTCGCCCCTCTCCATCTTCTTGTCTGGCCTTCTCTTGGCATATTTCTCAGGTTCAAGGCTAACTTGTTGAGGTCAATTAGTCGACCTCTAATGTCTTCTCCTCTTTTGTCTCTCCACCCTTAATGCTAAATTGATGAACTCATCCAATGAATTGAACAACTAAAGTTCAACTATGTCGGTAATGTCATCTTAGAGTCCACTCAAGAACTTAGCAATGGCATAGTCTTATCGCTCAGCAATTTCACGTCTTGTCATTAAGGTCTCAAACTTTTGCAAGTATTCTTCAACAGTTTTCCGGCCTTGCCTTAAGTGTTGGAATGCATGGAACATCTCTTGCTTAAAGTAAGTTGGCACGAAGCATTGATTCATCAGACATTTCATGAGCCTCCAAGTCTTGATTGGTTCTTCTCCTTCAGCATCTCACTTGGTAACTAATTTATCCTACCAAAGACTCATATATTCAACAAGGGATAATAAAGCCAACTTAACTTTTATTCAATCATCACACTTGTAGCACTCAAATAACTTCTTAACTAAAGGAACCTAGTCAAGGAACTCTTCAAGTCGGCTACTTCCACTAAAGGTCAGCAACTTAAGCTTTATATTATTAAGTCTTCGGCTGGGTGCTTAAGGTTCATCCCTTGTATTTCGACCTAGTTGGTGTTACGCTCCAAAGTCATGAAGTCGCAACAGTCCCGCCGCATAAACTAACCTATGACAGTAATTGGCTTACAATGCCTATCATAGATATAATCTACACAAGACGTCGACGACTCTTCACTTTAAAGTAAATAGTTCAATTAAGAATTTAGCTAAAAATTACAATAACGATTAAAACCTTAAGTCGATATATATAATTACATGTACATTACCATAGAATTCCCAACAGATTCTACATCATGACATAACAATCAGTTAATTTACATATCATATATCAGTTATTCATCCTAAAGATACTAGTAAGACCTTAAATAAAAATTTATCATAGATCGGTTGATTCTCACTCCCTAGAGCTTCAAAAGAAAACTAACCTCCGAATAGTTATAACATGACATAATAATCAGAAGTCAGGATCTGCAAAAGAATCTATACGGGTATGAGCAACTATAGCTTAATAAGTTAAATTGGAGACTCATGATTGTATATAAGTAGAAACAAGATTATCAAGTAAATTATTTTCATGCAATGTAACAAGCAAGTGTCATCATATAACGTAGTCCGGTTCATTGCGAAATTCGAGTAATTTCACTCGCTCTAATCCAAGTGGAGGAGTTTTTCATGTTATATAACAGCTCACAACCAAACTCAGGTTTGTGCAATGGAGACACTGCTCCTCTTAAGACTATCCTTTGAACTAATGCCATCATCCTTACTGCAATTTCCTCTCCTGTCACTTAGTTCGGCTAAAGATAAGGAAAAGACCAATTTGTCATTCAACGCTATCTTTTTCGAAGGTGTCGGTGTTTAATTAGAGAATCCTAATGATCCCTAAAAAGGTTGCAATGCGTAACTTTTTAAGGTATTTAGGTCGATTAGGATTAAGTTCGGTTTAGAGTGACCAAACAATTTCATACAATTCTAATCACAACAATCATCAAACGTAATATAGATTTCAGCATGAAATTAGATACACAGGCACATGCATAAGATTACTTACAATCCTAATCATACATAAACCTAAGTTTTGGAGTACTCTAAAATACGATAAGTGTTAAACCTAACTTATTTGAAATCCTCAATCGTTCAGTCAATCAGTTGCAGGTTGAATCGTTTCCATATATCCTATAATATAAATACACTTTTTAGTATTTATATTTTAATAACACATATTCTAGGTTATGATTTAACTCAATTCTCCTTATATACCTATTATTTACTAACGATTCATTCTACATTAGCTTAGGGTTCGGTTTCCAAATCTGATTCTAATTCAAGCTCTAAAGCGGTTCCAACTACGAGTAAATCTTAAAATACATTTTGAACCTTAATGTGAAATTAATCACATTAGACTCAAGTATCCTAATATCATGCTAGGTCTTAATTCCGTATTCTAACTTACTCAGTAAACTCTAATCTGATTAGTGTTTTGGGTTTACTTTCGATGTGAGACAATTTTATATTTTTTGAATAATTATCTAAAATTAAGTTTTATACCAAATTTAATACGTATTAATATTATCATTACATTTTCCAATTTAACCCAATATTTTATAATTATCATAATTCTAATTATACATATTACCAATTAATTCATATTTATTACGTAATTCCCATGTTAATTGCATTTAATACTCTAAGTGTTATGATTATGTTATCACATTAGAGATTAATATCTTTAAACATCTAATTACCTTCTAAATTTATAAGTAGTCATTTAGTTACTTAATTAGTCCAAAATTATTCATTTTTCTCATCATTTTAGGGCTAAAAAATTACTTAAAAATTTCAAAAATTAATTTTAAGAAAATGGGTTTATAGCACTATTCTATATCACTTAATTAATCTATAGAAAAAAAAATTGAGCTCAAAACTACACTCTTAAGCCTATTTATTTCTAATTCTAAACATGTTCGGTTTTGCTTAATTTCTTATGCACTCTATATTTATAGACATAATTAAACTTAATGATTATTTTTTCCTAAATCTACGTACAATAAAACATCATAATAACAAAATTCATAATATTTTAGGAAAAATTAATAATTTTAATAAATTTTGCAAAATCGAATGAATATTAAGACCCACTTGGTTCTTGAGCTTTTGGCCATTAACACTGGTTCAGGTATGTCGGCCAGTTCAAGCGATCGATTTGGAGTGGGGTAATAGTGGTGGTGATTCGGTCATAGGTGGTGGTGATCTGTGGGTTCAACTTATTTGCCCTAATTGCACAAATTTGGAAATTTTTTTTGTAAACCCTAATTTTCTTCTTATTTTCGACTCTTGCTAATTTTCTGAAGTTGCAAATTAAACAACTTAGCCTTTATAATTTTCTTGCTATTTATAGAGGCGTAAAGCAAAATCTATGCATTAATTAGACAAGACAAGCTTATCTTCTTCTAATCTTTTTATCTTTTTTGTTGCTCAATTTTTATTGGTCAATTTTTTTCTTCTTCCCCTAGCTGCCACAACTTAATCTAGATCATTCCCTATTTCCTTAATTTTTCCTAATTTTTTTTATAATTTTCTTTAATTATTTAACAATTTTCTAGCAAATTTTGGGTAATTTAGGTAATTTCACATATTTCTACCTACATGTAAATACATATGGAGTATAATTAAATACCCCTAAATATTATCTAGGTCATTCTATGATTTTTAGCATACATATAATTTATCTTTAACAATTCATCAATTATCGATATGTATTTCCGATAAATAATAAGTAATATACTTAAAATTTTATATTTTCTTATTTCATTACTTATTTTCTTAAATTTAAACTTACGGAGTCATTTTTACTAATATTTTTAGCTTTAATTTATAATTTAAACTTGATTGGATCATTTAGCCGATCTCCTTAAACCTTATGTACTAAACCTGATCTTATAGTTACATAGCTTATATTTAAGGCTTACAGTTGGTTTATTATAAATCGAATACTTCTGTTGGAGCTTTGTTTAGCCACATCCCTTCTCAACCTCAGCTTTCTTCTTCAGGCTTCTTAATTTTCTTAGGAGTCAACACTCCTTTCATTTCTTCTTCTCAGTAGGGGTGGGTTTTCTCTCCTTCTTGGCTCGGCAACTCTTCTTGGCTATCGCTCATCATTGTCAAGTTCATTAGAACCACTTCTATTGGTAGGTGTTCATCTCCTTCTTACTTCTCGCCCATCACGTCTGCGACCTCTAACTAAACCAGTGAGTTCTTAGATAAAGTCAGTAAGATTCTGAATCTGATATTCCATGTTATCAACACATCTCCTCAAGCTTCCGCGAGGACTATTGCCACTATTATCGATACTATCTTCCAACATTCTTGTCCGTACAGTATTTTTCTAGAAAATTGAACAAACAAAACACAATTACAATAGGCTAGAAACAACCACTACTTAGCTTCTATAGCTACCACTATTGACAAACACTTCCACAATAACTAAAATCAACTACCAAAACTAATGTTACTGGACTTAACTATAGTACAATACCATGACTACTAAAAACACAAATAGCACACTAACTACGGAACGATGATTATTAGAAATATTCAAACCACAAATCAAACTTTAAAGAACACTAGCATGCGTGTCTCCCTAAAGCTCTGATACCAATATGATACGTATTGAGGGCAATGGATCTCGAAAGGAAGATGATGCAATTTGTGTTCGAGTGAGAATGGGAAATAGAGAATGAGAGCAGGGGTTTTTGAGTGTGAATGTATATGGATATCATGCACCAAGACACAAACACAGTCAGAGGTTGAGCTCGAAATAGGGTTTGATATGACTCACGAACACTAAATATCACTTTGGATTCAAATGAGAGGTTAGATGCGACTCACTAACTCACTCAAATGAAGGGTTCACCACAATCTTAAGAACAAGATTAATAAGAACATAGGAAAGATTAAAGAGTATAATCAACACTCAATAATCCGACAAAAAAAAAACTTGAAGAACTCAAGTGTAACCTTGCTCAGAAGAGGAAAGTTTCACCATAAAATATGATTGTCTTCGTTTGTATATATTTCTCCCTTATGTTAGTACAAATGTTGCTATTTATAGCAAGTCCTAAACCCTAGTAACAAAATTGTAAATAATGTACAAAGCCTTAAACCCCAAAGAATTGGGCCCATAAATAAGAATAAAGAAAAACATGTACAACAATACAAAACTGTACGTTTAATAAAATGAGACGGCTTGTAGTCACTTGGCCAATCCAGGAATAAGTAGGATCCGAATTGAATAGGGTCAGTAGTTGGATATCCGAGTCTAATAAAGAGTCTCTGAAGTTTCGCAATGCTTGGCTGAGGCATCAGAAAGGTCACCTCATAATTGTCGAGTACTAAACTTAGTCGACATTAGTCTCTCCATGCCATGTCGAGTGGTTCTTTGGTCCCGAGTCCTTAACTGTATGATCTCTCAGTATATCGGTAGACGACAAACTTGATGCCAAGTGGCTCCTTTTCTTCCCCTTAGTCTTCTGTTATTTACTCGGCCTCAACAAAAACTCTTCGGCCTCGACCTTGAACTATTCAACCTCAGGTTAGAATAGGTTAGCATTTGCTTCTAGCGAGTCAGCATCAACTTGGGACAAGTCAACCTTGGATAGGAGATAGTCGTAGGCTGATTCCTATCACTATTTATGCTTGATGTATAATTTTAAGTCTCCATCTCAACTTATTTAGCAGTTAATTACTCACATTCTTATAGATGTTGTAGGTGCTAATTAGGAAGCGACTATATAACTACCTTGAAACTATCAACTACTAGATCCTGGGGAGTGAGGATATAAAACTAAAGATCAATTACACTCTTGAAGTATTGAGCCTTATTTGTAAATCTTTTAATATCAATTTATGTATTTCTTAAGTAAATTAAGATTAGATTACTAATATCTTATAAACATTACTCGAGATATTTAAATCTTAGTATGTATTTTTCATATTTTTGTACATAAATAACATATTTCATTTGTGAACTATTTACTTCAAAGTGAGTTAGTCATGAATACCTTATATAAATCAAATCTAAGATAGTAACTGTAAGGTCGGCTTCTATCCTAAAATGGTTTATATGGCGAAACTGTTACAATTCCGCCACTTTAAGATGTAACAACTAAACAAGTAACCGTACCTTCTAGTATTAGGAATATGTATAGGGACGAAGTAATGTGTAATATAGTCCTTGTAGGAGCTTCACATCTATTACTTGGAAAATGTTGGTTGTTCAACCAACGTGTTACTTATGACGGATATAAGAACACATATGCCTTTGTTAAGGATGGAAAGAAGATTGTGCTACAACTCATGATACCAACCCAGGTGAATGAGATCCATAACTAGCTCACCCGAGCTAGAGAGTCTCGAGCTGCTAAAATGGTCAATGAGCCTATGTTTCTATTTATCAGAAGATTATTGGAGATGAGAGATCTAGAAGATGTTCCTGATGAGATCTGAGGATTAATTAATGAATTTTTTGGCTTATTCCCTGAAGAGTTGCCTAAGAGACTATTCCCAGTTTGAGGCATAGAACATTATATTGATCTACAACCAAGTGCAACTCTATCAAATCGACCTGCCTACAAAATGAATCCTAAGCAGGTTACCAACCTACAAAAGCAAGTAGATGAGCTGATAGAACAAAGATATGTAAGGGAGATCATAAGTCCTTGTACTATACTAGTTGTGCTCGTCCCAAAGAAGGATGGATCATGGCACATGTGCTTAACGACATGTTAGATAAGCTTCATGGCACTAAGATATTCTCAAAGATTGATTTGTAAAGTAGCAACTACCAAGTTTGCATGACACTTAATGATGAATGAAAGACTACTTTCAAGACCGGGCGTAGTTTCTATAAGTGGTTAGTTATGCCATTCGAACTTATCAATGCGCCAAGCAAATTTATATGGCTTATAAACCATGTAACGCATTCGCTAATCAGTAGATATGTGGTCACATACTTTGACAACATATTAGTATATAGTACTAACCTAAACAAACACATTCAACATCTTCGAGCTGTTTTTAGCATTTTACAAGTCAAGAAGTTGTATGGAAACCTAAGGAAGTGTATGTTCAATTAAAGTGAAGTAGTTTTCTTATATACATAGTATCATGAGCAGAAATCCGAGCATATGAAGAAGAGGTCCAAGCTGTTTTGGAGTGATCAACGCCGAAAATATCACTAAAGTACGAAGTTTTCATGTCCTTGCATCTATCTATAGAAGATTCATTAAAAACTTCAGTACAATTATAGCCCCCTTGACCAAGTTAACAAAGAAGAGTAAAGGATTTCCAATGGAATGATTGAGTTGAACAAAGCTTCAGGGAGATCAAAGAGAAACTCACTACTGCCCATGTCTTATCCTTACTAAATTTTGACAAACCATTTAAATTGGAATGTGATGCATTAGGCATTGGCATTGGTGTAATCTTGTTGCAAGAACGACGACCAGTTATATACTATAATGAGAAGCTCAGTGATGCTACACTGAACTATTCTTTGTATGAGAAAAAGTTGTACTCTCTTTTTTAAGCTCTTATTGTCTAGCAATATTATTTATTACCACAAGAGTTTGTAATTTACACCGACCATGAGTCATTAAAGCATCTTAGGAGTCAAAACAAACTTTGAAAAAGGCAAACAAAGTGATTAGAATTTCTGAAAGGATTTTCTTGTGTAATCGACATAAGAAGGGTAATGTCAACTTAATGCATTTCCTGGGTCGTACACACAGAAAAGCACCATAACGAACGAATCAAAAGGGAAACAGAGAAGAAATTAGCAAAACCCAAGCAGTTGTCGAATGAATATGACTCATCACTCCATCCTACTCAACCAATAATTCACCGGATATGACACACCGATTCAAACTGAAGGATCACTCATCATTACTCCTTGCTAAAGGGAATACATAAGAGTTAAGAGATAACAAAAACACTAAGGTTGCTCAAATGAGTAATTTCTGTATTGAAAAGGATATCAATTGCATACAAGAAAAGTATGGGTTTATATACTTGCTCACTAGAGTTATTCTACATGTATAAAAAGATAAAAGTATATTTTACAATTATGTTACATAAGTCGTACTAAAAAGGGGTAAAAAGGATAAATAATATTCAGTACGGAAAAGAAAAAATCATTTTGGAATGTTATGTCAGGAGACACGTATTGCTTGGTGGCTAGACATCTAGGATATAATACAACATAGGTGAAAGCAAGAATGTGTTACAATCAGGGGCCGACCTGATCCAGATCAAATCAGGGGCCAATCATCCTAACAAAAAGGTCAGTTGTCTTGAAGTTAGACACTAATCATCAAGCAGGAATGTATTACAGTCGGCTCAACTAGTTCTGGGCTGTCTTTTAGATTAGGACTTTGCTGTTAGGCAGGAACATGTTGGATACATGTGAGGATCTGAAAAACAAGTCAGCAAAAGGTAGGATCAATATAAGAGTCCCTATCTCAGCTATGGCTTAGAGCTACTATTTTCAATGCGAGCCCATTAAGTCCTCTAGCTCGGCTTCTTATGATCGGTCAAGGGGGTTAATTCCTATCATCTGCCTGGAGGTCAAAAAGATTTACCCTCAAATTTGAAGTAGTTTCTGCTTGGTCTTCTAGGGCATTCGCAGGGTCTTCTGTTGGTTGATGGGGAATCAGATCGGATACATTGAAGGTAGAGGAAACACCATAATCATTAGGCAACTCAATCTGGTAAGCATTGCAGTTGATTTTCTTCAAGATCTTGAATGGGCCATCAGCTCAAGGAGATAGTTTGCTTTGTCTTAAGTGCAGGAATCACTCTCAGCTGAGGTAAATTCATACTAAGTCTCCTTGCTAGAAAGAAATAGTTCGGCGACCTCGGCTGCTAATCTCTTGTTGTCTCTTAATGAACTTGGTGATCTTCCTCATGACAGACTGGTGTAACCCATGTAATTCTTTAGCTCAGTCCACTCTAGATTGACTCTCTTTAATAACTGCTGGGGTAGCAATCATGTCTAGGGGAGATGGTTGGGTTAAGGCCATAGACGACCTTGAACGGAGTCTTCCCTATAATGCTGTGGTAGTCTGGTTGTATGCGAACTCCACGACTAGTAGGCACATATCCCAATCCCTCAAGTTCTTCCCTACAATAGCTCTAAGTAGATTGCCTAGTGTCTAGTTCACTACTTCAGTCTGGCCATCAGTTTGAGAGTAGCTACTGGAGCTGAATACAAGTTTAGTTCCAAGTCTTCTCTAAAGAGTTTTCTAAAAATAGCTTAAGAATTTTGTATGCCAATTTGAGACAATAATCTTCGATACTCGATGTAGTCAAATGACCTTCTATAAAAACAAATCAACAATATATAAAGCATTATTAGTTCGATGGCATGGACTATGGCATAGAATGAAGTGTGTCATCTTGCCGAAGCGGTCCACTACAACAAAGATAGAATCTTTTCCTCTGGATGTTTAAGGCAACCCTAGAACAGAGTCCATATTGGGGTCAACATAAGGTAAGATTGGTGTCAATAGAGGCATGTACTCCCCATGGGATTCTCTCTTCCCCTTTACTTGTTTGCATACTTCAAAACCACCAGCTATCTTATGAACACCTTTAGCCAACCCAGGCTAATAAAAGTTTTCCCTCAACAAATTGGTTATCTTGGTCTCCTAGAAATGTCCTGATAATCCTCTACTATGAGCTTCCTTAACCAATAGCTCACGCGTAAAGCAATTTGGTATGTACAGCCTTCAGCCCTTAAGTAGGTAGCCATCCTTAAGATAATACCCTTTAATAGCAATTCCATCTCTGCATTTTCTATGATGGGGCTAAAATGAGGATAATGAGCATATTGCTTGGTAATTCGTGAAAATCCCAATAATTCCATTTGCAAATCGGTTAACAAAGTCCGCTGTTGTGATAAAGCATTGACGTCTATATTTGTACTTCCCTTCTTGTGTCCGATGACATACGAGAAACCCTCCATTAACTCCAACCACTTAGCTTACCTTTTCGAGAGCTTGTTTTAACTCTCAAGATACTCCAACGATTCGTGGTCAGTGTAAATAACAAACTCTCGCGGTAGTAAATAATGTTACTAAATTGTAAGACCCTGATAAAGAGAATATAACTCTTTCTTGTAAATAACAAACTCTCAGGGCATGACCATTAAGCTTCTCACTATGGTAAGCGATAGGTCATCGCTCTTGCATCAAGCTAACACCAATTCCAATTCCTGATGCATTACATTCTAATTCAAAGGGTATGTCAAAATTTGGCAATGACAGGATAGGTACCAAGGTGAGTTTTTCCTTAATTTCTCTTAAACTCTGTTCAACTCAATTGTTTCACTTGAATCCTTTACTTGTCTTCATCAACTCAGTTAATGGAGTGGCTATGGTACTAGAGTCCTTAATAAATCACCTGTAGAAAGAAGTTAGGTCATGGAAACTTTAGACTTCAATGACGTTCTTGGGCGTGGACCATTCCAGAATAGCTTGGATCTTCTCCTCGTCCATTCAAATTCCTTCCCCTGATACTATAAATCCTAGAAAAATCACCTCACTCTGGCAGAACGTACACTTCTTTATATTCCCATACAAATTTTCAACCCGTAAAATATCAAATACTTTACGAAGATGTTGAACATGGTCATTCAGGTTGGCACTATATACTAATATATTATCAAAGTACACAATCACACATCTTCCAAGTAGAGGGCACATCACATGGTTCATTAACCTCATGAATATGCTTGGCGCATTCATAAGTCTGAATGGCATAACCAACCATTTATAAAGTCTGTGCCTAGTCTTAAAGGCAGTCTTCCATTCATCACCTGGCCTCATGCGGATTTGGTGGTAACCAATCCACAAATTAATCTTTGAAAATATCTTTGCACCATGAAGCTCATCTAACATGTCATCGAGCCTCAATATCGGGTATCTGTACTTGACAGTAATTCAGTTGATCGCTCAACTATCAATGCACATGCACCATGAACCATCTTTCTTTGAAACGAGTAAAGCCGGTACGACACAAGGGCTCATGCTCTCCTTTATGTATCCTTACTCAATAAGTTCGTCCACTTGCCTTTTCAAAGCAATAGCTTACTCAGGGTTCATTCTGTATGCAGGTTGGTTTGGTAGGGTAGTACTTGGCTACAAATCAATACAATGCTTTATGCCTCGAACTGGTGGCAGTCCTTTAAGCAGTTCTTCCAGAAACAAGTTGGAGAACTCATTTAGCAATTTTCAGATTTCTTCTGGGGACATCCGGCAACTCGCTTTTCTCCATCAATTTTCTAACCAACAAGAACATCGGTTCATCAACAATCTCAACAAATCGGAGCTCTTTATGGCTCATCACTAGGGCTTTTTTCTTACTAGCTCGAGTAAGTTGATTATGAGTTTCATTTACTTAGGATAAGGTTAGTGGTTACAATACTATCCCCCTTCCATCCTTGACAAAGGCATAAGTGTTTTTATATCCATCGTGAGTGACACGTTGGTCGAACAACCAAGGTCATCTAAGTAGCAGATGTGAAGCTCCCATAGGGACAACATTGCACACTACTTCGTCTATGTACACATTCCCAACACTAAACCGTACGGTCGCTTGTTCAGTTACATACAAAGCACCCTTATCATAAAGCCAATGTAACTTATAGAGTCAAGGATGCTTTGAGGTTGGCAAACCCAATCTCTACACAACGACATTAGTACAACTTCCTCCATCTACAATGATTGTACACAGTTAGCTTTTGACCGTACACTTGGTATGGAACAAATCCTCTCTTTGATCCTCTTTAGAGTTCGATAAGGAACTTAAGACTAAGGTCATTACTTCTCCCTGGTCGGCATAGACATAAATCTCCTCTTCCTCTTCCTCTCCCACTTTGGGTTCTCCAACATTCTTTTCTTCCTCGAGGTTGCTCTCATCGGTATTATCCACCATGTCTCCTCAGAGTGTCATGACACACCGCTTCAGACATTCAGTAGCCATGTGTCTGAAGCGTGTCCAAAGCCTAAGTATTTAAAACACTTCACCTTATTGGTCTTCCATTTAGATGACTGGCCTTTCTCATAAGTTCTCAAGGTTGGCTTAGCCTCAGGTTAGCTCAATTGTCCTGTTTGACCATGTTGGTTTGCTCGGTGTTCATCAGGTTGGTCATTTCTTTCCTCAACTCAGATTGAACTAGTCAACGCGATATGAGAGCTCAGGAGAATGTTTGCCTAAGTCAACTCAAACATTTCTTCTCTACTTTTCAACTCTCTGTGCAATCTTGATCACCTTTTCTAAGGTATGAAACCTCTGTGCTTCAATGATATTGCGAATCTCATACTTGAATCCAAAAATGAATCTTGATACTATATGGACTCCTAGTTCTTCTACGTCGGCTCAAATCATCAACATCTGGAACTCTTTGACATAGTCATCAACAAATTGGTTTCCTTAGCAAAGCTCTTGCAATTTTGCAAACATATCTTGAAGGTACGTCTTGGGCACAAATCTACCCCTCAATGACCTCTTTATCTCATCCCAAGTTCTAATACCTCGTCTTCCATTCCTTGTTCTAGTTGCATTCAAATTTTTTCACCACATTATCGCATAGCCAATAAACTCCAATGCAGCAAGTTGGACTTTGACAGTATTCATATATCCGTAACAGTCAAACACCCTCTCGACCTTCTCTTCCTACTCTAAGTATTCATCGACATCTCTCCTTCCACTAAAGGGTAGGATTTGGACCTTGACATTCTCTAGCCCTCGAGAAGGTCGGCGTCCTCGTCTTGGTAATGGATAATAACCAGCTTCCTCTCCTTCCTCCCTAAATTCTTCAACATCCAATTCCTCATCTTCTTCTTCAATCTCCTCTAACTCCAATCTTCGTCTAGCAGCTTGGCCCGCTACTCCTCCAGCTCGCTATGGTCAAACTAGGCGATTAGTTTAGTTAGCTTAGCCATAAGGTCTCTCAAGGGCATTCCCTTATAGGTTAAGCGGTTGAACACCTTGGGATTGTTACCTGTTTACTTACATTGTTGTAACTAGACTCTCAACAAGGTTTGTAAGCCTATCAAGTTTATCATTAACTGACCCTAGAGTGTTACTACCATTATGATCACAACCAGGTTTAGCACTATTGCCCTAGTCAACAATAACTCCCTAGACACTTGAATCTAACATAGTATAAAACTTTTTCAAACAAATTAACAAACTACTAATAACCTTAATATCCAATAGTCACTGAACAGAGTAGAAATGAACTTGCTATGTTTTCATGATGAAAAACAGAGTAACAATGAAACCACATTTGCTATCACACCAACAACATACTGCAGTAGATACAAAAGGAACACAGTAGCTACTAACAGTAAAGTGAACAAAAACTCCACTGCAACTTCACACACATTCCCTTGTAGAACATGTCTCTAATACAAGCAAAGCTGATGCGTCTCCGGGGTTGTTTACACAGAGAAGCACCACAACAAACAAATCGAAAAGGAAACAGAAAAGAAATTAGCAAAACCCGACCAACTATCAAATGGATATAACTCACCACTCAATCTTACTCAGCCAACAATTCACTGGATATGATACACCCGTCCGAACTGAAGGGTCGCTCACTATTACTCCTTATTAAAGGGAATACATAAGAGTTAAGAGATAACGAGTACACTAAGGTTGCTCAAATGAGTAATTTTTGTGTTGAAAAGGATATCAATTGCATACAAGGAAAGTAAGGGTTTATATAGCTCACTAGGGTTATTCTACATGTATGAAAAGACAAAAGAGTATTTTACAATTATGTTACATGAGTCATACTAAAAAGGGGTAAAAAGGATAAAAAATATTCAGTACAGAAAAGAAAGAATCCTTCTAGAATGTTATGTCAAGAGACATGTGTCGCTTGGTGGTTAGACATCTAAGATATGATACAACATAGGTAGAAGCAGGAATGTGTTACAATCCGAGGTTGACCTGATCCGGATCAATTCAGGGGGCCAATCGTCCTAACAAAAAGATCAGCTGTCTTGAAGTCAGACACCAATCATCAAGCAAGAATGTGTTACAGTCTACTCAACTAGTTCTGGGTTGTCTTCTGGATTAGGACTTCACTATTGGGCAAGAGTATGTTAGACACACACAAGAATCTGACAAACAGGTCAGCAAGAGGTCGGATCGAGATAGGAGTCCCCATTCAACCATGGCTTGGAGCTATTACTTTCAGTGTGAGCCCTTGAAGTCCTTTAGCTCGGCTTCTTATGATCGGTCCGGGGGTGATTCCTATCACAACGTGGTCGCAAAATACCTTATCATAACAGCAAACCTTGCTGACTACCTTACAAACTAAATTACTGGGATTTTTCCTTATCACCGAACAATATGCTTGCTACCCCCATTTTGGTCCTATTCTTAAGCAATGTAAAGAAAGAATTGTTGTTGGAGGATATTATCTCAATGATGGCTATATGTTCAAAGAAGGATGGCTATGAATACTGAGTTGCTCCATATGTAAGTTATTGGTTAAGAAAGCTTATAATGGTGGATTATTCGGTCATTTTAAAGAAACCAAAACAACTAACCTATTGAAAGAAAACTTTTATTGGCTTGATTTAGCCAAAGATGTCCATAAGATAGTCAATAATTGCGAAGTTTGCAAAAGGGCCAAGGGAAAGAGAGAGCTACATGGAGAGTACATGCCCTTACCTACATTAACCTCACCTTGGACTTTGTCCTAGGGTTGCCTCGGATATCTAGAAGAAAGGATTCAATCATTGTTGTACTGGACTGCTTCAACAAAATGGCACTCTTCATCCTATGCCATCAAACTAATGATGCTTTATATATTGCTAATTTGTTTTTGTAGGAAGTTATCCGATTACATAGAATACCGAAGACCAATGTCTCAGATCATGACACAAAATTCTTAAGCTATTATTGGAAGACACTTTAGAGAAGACTTGGAACTAAACTTTTATTCAACTTTAGTAGCCACCTTCAAACTAATAGTCTGATTGAAGTAGTAAACATGATGCTAGGCAATTTACTCTGAGCTGTCGTAGGAAAGAATTTAAAGGATTGGGATTTATGTCTCCCAATTGCGGAGTTCGCATATAACCAAACTATCTATAGTACTACTATTAAGACTCCTTTCGAAGTCATCTACTGCCTCAATTCCATTATTGCCTTAAATCTGATAGATATCCCCACAGCTGCTGAGGAGAGCCAGTCTGGAGTTATGATAAGAATTAGCCTTTGGCCATATCTAAGCCAAGGCCAACCAATCCCAAGCCGAGACCAATTAAGCTTTGCCGAAGCCAATCCAATAACAAAGGACCAAAGGGAAGAAAATGAGACACTTGGCACTAAGTCTGTTGTCTATCGAGAAGCCGAGAGACCGCATAACCAAGTACTTAAGGCAAAAGAACAACTCGGCACAACACTAAGAGACGAGTACCGACTAATTCTAGTACTTGGCAGTTATAGGCCGAACTTTTTGGTATCTTAGCCAAGCACTATGAGACTTCAGAAGCTCCTCCTTGAACCCAGATATCCAACTATCGACGCCTCCCAATTCGGATCTTGCTCCTTTTCGGACAAGCCAAGTGACTACATGCCGACTTCTATTAAATGCACAGTTTTGTATTCTTGTACATGTTCTCTGTATTTTATTTATGGGCCCATTCTTTAAGGTTTAAAGCCTTGTACATTATTTACAGTTTTGCTACTAGAGTTTATTACTTACTATAAATAACAACATTTATAATATCAAATAAAATATACACAAACGGAGACAATCATATTTTACAATGAAACTTTCCTCTTCCAAGCAAGGTCACACTTTGAGCTCTTCGAGCTTGTTTTTGCCAAATTATTGCTTTTTAATCTTTCCTATGTTCTTATTAATCTTGTTCTCAAGATTGTGGTGAACTCTTTATTTAAGCAAGTTAGTAAGTCGTATCTAACCTCTTATTTGAATCCCGAGTGACATTTAGTGTTCATGAGTCATATTGAACCCTATTTCAAACTCAACCTCTGACTATATTTATGTCTTGGTGTGTGATATCCATCTACATTCACTGTTGAAACCAACCATCTCACTTCTTGTCCGTCAAACGCATTCAATGCATTTTGGGTTTTCAAGATCCGCTGCCGTAGTACGCATCATCTTGGTATCAAAGCTTTGGGGAGACACGTATACTGGTGTTCTTCAAAGTTTCATTTGTGGTTTGAACATTCCTGTTAATCATCATTCCATAGTGTAGTTGACTCTAGTTGTTATAAAAGTGTTTCTCGGTAGTGGTAGCTATAGAAGCCAAGTATTGTTTCTAAGTTATTGTAATTGCGTTTTGTTGTAAATCGTATTTGTTCAATCTTCTCTAAAATTACTATACAGACAAGAATATCAGAAGATAGTGTCAATAACAGTGGTGATAGTCTTCACGGAAGCTTGAGGAAATGCGTTGATAACATGGAATATCAAATTCAGAATCTCATTGATTCTATCCAGCAGCTTGCTGGTTTAGTTAGAGGCCACATACGTGATGGCCGAAAGGGAAGAAGGGAGCGAACACCCACCAATAGAAGTGACTCCAATGAACTTGATGATGATGAGCAACAACCGAGAAGAGCTGCCGAGCCGAGGAGACGAGAAAACTGACTCAAGCCATAAAAAAGAAATGAAAGGAGTGTTGACTCCGAAGCAAATCAAGAGGCCTAGAGATAAGAGTCGAAGTCGAGAAAAGATGTAACAGAGCAGAGCTCCAACCAAAGTAGCCTAGCCGAGCTGAACTAACCAGCTTGGAATGCAAGGGATGAACCCTAAGCACCCGGTTGAGGACTTGATAATATTAAGCTTAAATTGCTGACCTGAAGAGTTCCTTGATTGGGTTCCCCGAGTCAAAAAGTTGTTCGAGTGCTACGAGAGTAATAGCCGAACAAAGGTCAAGCTAGCTTCATTATCCCTTATTAAATATGCAAGCCTTTGGTGGGATAAGCTAATTGCCAAGCGAGATGCTAAAGGAGAAGAGCTTATCAGAACTTATAGGCTTATGAAGCAATTGATGAATCAGTGCTTTGTGCCAACCTACTTCAAGCAAGAGATGCTCCATGCATTCCAGCACCTGAGATAAGGTTAAAATACTGTTAAAGAGTATTTACAAGAGTTTGAGACCTTGATAACGAGATATGAGATTGCCGAGCCACAGGACCACACCATTGCTAAGTTCCTAAGTGAACTTTGAGATGATATTGTTGGCATAGTTAAATTGCAACAATTCAACTCTTTAGACGAGCTAATCAATTTTGCATTAATGTAAAGAAACAAAGGAGGAGGCATTAAAGGTCGAGTAGCCAACCTCAACTACACAACTTTGAGCCTAAGAGATATGTAGAGAGAAAAGGGCTAGAGGGGAGGATGGAGAAAGGAGAGCCTAGTCGACTTGTCCATGCTGAAAAGAAGATTACCAAGAAAGAAAAGGCACCTGACAACAAGGCTTGAGATGTTAAATGCTTCAAATGCTTAGGCTACGGATACATTGCATCCCAATGCCTAAATAAGAGGGTCATGGTCTTAAAAGGCAAAGGGCCTAAGGCTCAAATTGAGAGTCAGAGTGACAAGAGTTCGAAAGACCATTTGATAGAGGATGTCTATGACAAGGATCTGGATGAACTCTTAGCTATAGCGACATGAGCCGACCTTAAAGTAGATCCCGGACAAAGGGAAAATCTATTTCATATGTGGTGTTTAGTGAATGGGAAGATCTGTTCCCTAGTTGTTGATGAGGAAAGCTACAACAACATCATTTTTGCCAAGTAAGTAGAAAAGATGAAATTGCCAACCTACTTACATCCCCAACCCTATGGATTAAAGTCGTTTGATGACAAGGGTATGGTCTATGTGCATAAGAGAGCTCAAATAGCATTCAAAGCAGGACAATATGAGGATGAGATTGACTTTGACGTGGTGCTTATGAATACCGCAAATTTGCTTCTTAGCCAACCATAGGAGTATGATCGGAAAGTGATCCATAACGGTTTCCTCAATGCTTACACTGTTCGAAAGGATACGAAGTGCTATTTCTTGACCTCTATGAGTGTTGAGGAAATTCAGAGACATTCAGCACCTATGGTGAAGTGAAGGGGGAAGAGAAGTTTGTTCGACATCTCGGCCCGTGCTCAATGTCTAACGTCAATGAGGACTTCCTTTCAAACCCGCAGTAATGATGGGAATCAACCTCCAACCATATTTAAGCTAAGGCCGACCCAAAAACAGAATATCGAGGGGAAGGAAAGGAGACACTTGGCACCAAGTTTGTCGTCTACCGAGAAGCTAAGAGATAGTATAGCCAAGTACTCAAGACTAAAGAACCACTCGGCATGATACGGAGAGACTAATGCTGACTAATTCTAGCACTTAACAATTCTGAGCCGACCTTTCTAGTGTCTCGGCCAAGCATTACGAGACTTCAAAAGCTCCTCCTCAAACCCGAACATCCAACTGCCGACCCTACCCATCCTACTCCTTCCAAGACAGGCTAAGTGATTGCATGCCAACTTCTATTAAACATACAGTTTTGTATTCATGTACATGTTTTTTGTATTTTATTTATAGGCCCATTCTTTAGGGTTTAAGGCTTTATACATTATTTGCAATTTTGCTACTAGATTTTAAGACTTAGTATAAATAGCAACATTTGTAAAATTAGACAGAATATATAAGAACGAAGACAATCATATTTTACAATGAAACTTTCCTCTTCCGAGCAAGGTCACACTTTGAGCTCTTTAAGCTTGTTTTTGACAGATTATTGAGTATTGATTAAACTCTTTAATTTTTCTCATGTTCTTATCAATTTTGTTTTTAAGATTGTGGTGAACCCTTCATTTGAGCGAGTTAGTGAGTCGCATCTAACCTCTCATTTGAATCCTAAGTGACATTTAATGTTTGTGAATTATATCGAACCCTATTTCGAACTCAACGTCTGACTATATTTGTGTCTTGGTGTGTGATATCCATCCACATTCACTATCAAAACCAACCATCTCACTTTGTCTGTAATACCCATTCTGAGTCTTTGAGATCTACTGCCGTAGTATGCATCAAGTCGCCCGAGCCTAAGAATTACAAGAACTGTATCATTTCGTGGCAAAGAAGATCACCAAGTTCAATCAGAGGTAAGAAGAGATCGATAGTCTTTACCGTCAAATTGTTTCTTTCAGACCAAGTGAATTGATATGGATTCACCTCAACTAAGAACGATTTTCACACCTAAGATAAAGCAAGCTATCTCCACGAGCTGATGGTATATTTAAAGTTTTAAAGAAGATCAACTGCAATGCCTACTAAATTAAATTGCCCAAGAATTATGATGATTCCTTCACCTTCAATGGGTCTGACCCGATTCCCCATAGGCCAGAAGAAGACCCAACAAATGCCAGGATTAAACAAAAGCTTGAAATCACTTTGAATTTGAGGACAAATCTTTCTCACCCCTAAGTAGATGATAGGAATCAACTCCTCAGACTAGTCATACACTACCGAGCTAAGGGACTGTAAGAACTCACACGAAGAATACTAACTCAATAACCTATTCAGGACAAGGAATCCTATTCCGATCTCCATCGTTTACATTGCTGCTAACCTGAGTGTCGAGCTCTTATACATGCCAACATAGTTTTCAAGCTTGCAAGTGGTCGTGTTAGCCTGTTGAGAAGCCATACCAATTATCGAGCTCTTACCATGATTTGGGCAGCGTCTAAGCAAACCAACTTCAGACATCAAACCAAGCCAAGCTGTCGAAACACTCGACCTAGAGAGGATCAGAATAACCTTGAGCACCCTAGCTCTAACCTAAAGCAAACCTGGTCAGCTTTGACTACTGACTTTCTTTTAACCTCATCCAAGCAAGATACTGCGATTTACATACAACCTCAAAATTCATTATAACTTAGCTAACCGTATTACAAGCTTCCAATCGTCTCTTAATATATGTCTTCTAGCACAACATCTTAAAAGGATATTTTACTTTTTCATACAGAATAATCTTTGTCCTTTTTAGCATGTCTTATGTAAATTATGTAAACCCCACAACCAGTCACTCAAGGTTTCGATTGGCTGAAAGATCTAATCAAGCCTAAATTATAAGTAAAGTTAGAAATATTAGTAAAAATAATCCCATAAGTTTGAATTTAAGAAAATAAGCAATAAAATAAAAGACTATAAAAATTTCAAATTTTAAATATATAACTCATTATTTATCGAAAATACATAAAATGAATTCTGATAATTAACGAATCGCTAGAGATAAATTATATGTATACTAAAAATCATAAAATGACCTAAATAATATTTAGGAATATTTATTTGTACTATATATAAATTTACATGTAGGTATAAATATGCGTAATTACTTAAAATACGTGAAATGTGCTAAAATAATACTAAATACTTAAAGAAAATTCATAATTAATTAAGGAAAAATCAGGAAAAATAAGGAATGATCCAGAATTGGATCGTGGTAGTTGGGAAAAATAAGAAAAAAATCAGCCAATTAAATTAGGGCAACTCAAAAGCCAAAAATTAAGGGATTTGTACAATGTCTTGTCCAATTTAATACACAATAATTTCCCTAAAGCTCTATAAATAGCAAGAAAAATTCATAAGCTTATTTAGACAATTAGAAATCAAAGAAAATTAGGGAGAGGCGAAAATTGAGAGAAAAATTAGGGTTAGAAAAAAAATAGGAAAAATTGTACAATTAGAACCTTTAAAAGGAACTCACACCAGACAAGTAGCTGGGAGTGGACGGCCACCACCACCACACAGTGGTGGCAGCGCCTGGACCGGCTGATAAGGCTACGGTGGCTGGCGGTCGCCGAAGCCACCCAGACCAATGAGTTCGATTTCCAGCCTGATTCTTGTGTAATTTTGTAAAAATAGTAAATATTGTTAGAAAATTATGAATTTTGTTATTCTGGAATATTTTTGTATGTAATTTTTAGGAAAAATATTATTTTGATGAAAATATGTCTCATGATATAGGGTCCTTAAAAAATCATGCAAAACCGAGCATGTTTCGGTTTAGAAATAAATGACCTTAGGAGTGTAGTTTTGAACCCGAAATTTTTGTGTAGACTACTTAGATGATATAGAATAGTGCTATGAAGCCTGTTTTCAAAAATTAATTTTCTAAAATTTTATATAATTTTTAGGCCTTAAAATGAGGCATAAAATGGGTAATTTAAGGTTAATAAAGTAATTAAGTGGTTAATTACCGATTTAGTGAATAAGTATATGTTTTAGGATGTTGAAATCTGATGGAGTATGATACTTGTAGTATTTAGGGTGTTAGATGTAATTATTATGTTAATTATGTAGTAAATGAGTAATAGGAAAAAATAGTAAATTGTAAGTTAATTTTGTAAATTAGGATAATTAGATGTAAAATTTGATTTAGGATGAATTTAGACATTTTGAAATGATAACTGATGTTTAGAGATGATAATTAGAGTGATAGAAATATTAGAAGTGTATTATATACATAATAGGTAATACATAATATGTAATTATTAGAAATATAATAAATAGAAAATATTATGATAAAAATTGATATTATATAAATAATAGGGATATATAATAAAACCGATAGAAGACTTGAATTTATGTAATTATATGAAAAATGTAAAAATTTCTCATATCAGGAGTGAATTCTTTACACTAATACGGATTTAAGTGTACTGGGTGAAATAAAATACTGACTAAAGGTAATGATGATATTTAGGAGAACGGGAAGTAATGTGATTAATTTTACATTATGGGTTAAAACGAATTGCTAGGGTTGGAGTATAAAACATTACTTAGAAATCGAACTAGAACCTAATTTAGAAATCGATGCGGAAACCGAACCCGAACCTAACCCCAAACCTAGAATAATTGTAAAAACCTTAAAACCTAGATAATTAGGTATATTAAACCCAAAACAAAAAATAACAATAAGCGTTATAGGATAAAATGAACTTATAACAGTCATATGAAAAACTGAAACCACGTTTGTGTTATAGGAATGATTGGCAATGGCCTGAGTAAGTCGGACCTCAAGTGAGTGAGCGAGAAGTCGAGGTAAGTTGGGATTAATATGATGCTGTATTTTGGAGGCTTAAGATTATGCTTGGTTGTGCTTGTTAGATAGTTGAATGTGTGCATGTGCTTGATTATGGGTGGTGCTTGATTATGGGTGATGCTATGATTCTGTTTGTTACTTTGACTTGTATTGTATGATTTGTATGAAATGATTGATCACCCTAAATTGGACCTAATCAAATATACGACTTGTAATCATAATCAGACCTGCATGATAACCCATTAGGAGAAACCTAGGACTCTTCGGCCAAATACCGACCCCTTCGAAAGGAATAGCGCAGGATTGCATAATGGTCCCTTCTTCATCCTTAGTCGAACTAAGTGACAGGTGAGGAGGTCAAAGCGAGGGTGAAGTTAATGGTTCGAAGGTAGTCACGGGAGGAGCGAGGTTTTCATTGCACAAGCCTAGGTTTGGTCGTGAGCTGTTGCATTAATGGCAACTCCTCAACCTGGATTAGAGCGGGCGCAATTTCTCTAATCTCATAATAGACCGGACAACATCGTGTGATGGCATTTACTTGCACATGCATTGCACCTAATAAGTTGATTAAAAACCTTGTTGTGTTAATGGTATAGTTTTAAGTCCTCCATCCTAACTTACTAAGCTATGGTTGCTCACATCCCTATAGACGTCGTACAGGTGTTGACTAAGAAGCAGCAAACAACTACTTTGAAGCTAGTAACTGCTGGATCTTGGGGAGTGAGGAAAAACATTGAAGAATAAACACATATTTTTAAGGTCTAAGTTTTTAGTTTAGAATTATTTTTCATCTCTGAATAATGTAATAACTAGGAAATATATTATAGAGAAATATTGTAAACATTAATTGCAATAACTGAATTATAGTGTTTATATATAATTCCTCACTTTCTTAGGTAAATGATTTATTTAAATTACAAATTGTTTACTTTAAAGCGGGTTAGTCATAGACGCCTTGTGTAAATCAAGTATAAGATAGCGGTTGTAAGGCCAACTTCTATCTTAAGATGGTTTATACAGCGGGGCTGTTACGACTCAACCGCTTCAAAGCGTGACAAATTATCCTTTCTATCTTTTCATATATGTATTGTAACCCTAGTGAGGTGAGTATATAAACCTCCATTTGTTTATATATAGACATTATCACTCTTTATTATTGAATAAAGACATTACCCTTTTTTTTAGAACACTCAATTGTACATTCTCTCTTATCTAGCTCCTTTAACAAGAATTAATCGCAAGTGGCCTTGATACTACATTCGAATATCATATTGAGTGTTAGGATTAGGCTGAATGAGATCTACTAGTATGTCATATCTAATTGGTAGCCATTCAAATTTGCTAAACCCCCTTTTATTTCTTTGTTTCTTATTCGTTATGGTGTAGCCTTTGTATGTATGACCTTAGAGACACATCACACTCGTCCTCAAGTTTAATCTAAATCTAATGATACCTACTTCTTAAATCTATCTTAGAAAAGATAACAGCTCCACTCAACCTATCTAACATATCGTTTAGCCAAGGGATGGGAAATTTTTAGCCAACTATAATTTTATTAATTACCCCGCTATCCACTCACATTCTTCAGCTCTCATCTTTCTTGGGTGTTAAGAGGGTTGGAACTGCACACAAACTCAAATTGTCTTAAATATGCCATTTCTTCAGCAACTCTTCCACCTTTTCCTTCAAAATCTCTCTCTTCTTCAAACTCATCATGTAATGAGGAAGGCTTAGTAAAATGGCACTTGGAATCAAATTTATCTTATGCTAAATATCTCTCAATGGAGGTAAGCCATCAGGAAGCTCATTAGGTATAACATTTGCAAACTCCTCTAACAATGGTTTAACTCCCTTTGACTACTCATCTACCATCTTCTCTTTCCCCAAAGCTACTACTTGCTTGGCAATTAAAGCGTAAACTACCCTGGACTCCCTTACATATTTCTCCATCTCCAATATTGAAGTACTGATAGTATTACGTTCCTCCACTTTAGAAGCTTTAAAGAGACTTCCTCTCTTTATTGGTGTTAGAGTGAACTTTACACCCTTTCTTTCTAGCTTATACACATTATCTTTCCCAGAGTGCTGCGCATTCTAATCAAACTGCCAAGGTCTATTGAGAAAGACATGACAAGCATCCATGTCAACTACATCACAATACATCTCATCTCGATACTTACCTATAGAGAAAGGCACCCTACAACGTTCCTTCACCCGAACCTTCTCTGCTACCTTGATTCACCTAAGCATATATGAATTAGGATGTGATTCTACTAAGAGCTTCAACATTTCTATGATCCCCCTGCTGATAATATTCTCATAACTTCCGCTATTGATGATTAGGTATGTAGGCACTTCATTTTTGCCTTTTTATTTTAGTATTTTTATTGGGCCAGGTTTTATAAATAAAAAATAAATAATAATAATATAAAAAGAAATTTTGAAAAATTGAAAAAATAATGAAAAAAAAAGTATCAAGTCCAATCGTATCGAGTAGTTGAGTTGAGTCAAGTTAAGTAGTATTGAGTCGAGTCAAGCTGTTTTGGGATCGAATCAAATAATGGTAAGTGCTTAATTTAATAAATTTTAAGTCGTTAAAAGATTAAGCTTTGTTAAAATATTTTCAGTCCAATCAGATATAAAGTAGATTTTTTATCTAATTTATATTGAGCTCAAATAGACTTAGGATTTATTAAATGGGTTATTGGAATAAATCAAGTTAAACTGAGTAGAGCCTGGAAAAATAGGAAGCTCGAATTAAAATAGGGTTTCTAGAAACTACATTCACTCTGTCACATTCACAATCAGATTTACAACTCTCACCAATACATGCCTTACTCACATTAGCTCCATCGACCACTTATAATCTCACACACATCCTCACTTGATGACCACACACACTGTAACACGATCAGCTTACTATCCCTCAATCGCTCGTACAATTCCACTCACAGTTCCACACACGTATACAAT
The DNA here is from genome assembly GCA_024138015.1 of Lumnitzera littorea. NCBI lineage: Eukaryota > Viridiplantae > Streptophyta > Magnoliopsida > Myrtales > Combretaceae > Lumnitzera > Lumnitzera littorea. The sequence continues at coordinate 125,635,109 of JAMXBB010000002.1, forward strand.
CTAAATAGCAAACTCAATTTCACTTTACTGCACGCCAATATCAAATCACACACTATGCGCAAATTAATTCGACCCATACACCCTTGTCCACTAGATGGGTTTTGTCATTTTTGTTTGTTTTTTTTTTTTTTTTTGGCTTAGTTTTTCTTAGTTCTTTCATTAAACTGTTAATGGTGCATACTATTTTTTTTTTCTTTTTCTTGCAATTCCTTATATTAATTCTCATAGAATAATATTTTATACATAATTTACATATTCATCAAGAAACACTTTTTTAGCATATTGCATTTTTTACAAAAATGACATCTTTAAAGTTATCATGTTTTTAGAAAAATCATGTGTTATATTTTTTTAGATAAAATTGCACTTTTTTAGAAAAATTGAATATTTTAGATACAATAGCATATTTTGTATAATTAGGATAAAATTTGCATATTTTATATCTAAGTCGCATATCTTAGAAGGTTAGGATAAAATTGTATGGTTTCCATTGCATTTGCATTTTTTTTAATTAGGCATGTTAAGAATTTTCAGTAAAAACTAAATTTTATCACTTGGTTAATTTTTCATAAAATAATTTTTAATTGGCATCTTTTCTATGGTTAAAATTCTTTTCTATGGTTAAAATTCTTTTCTATGATTAAACATCTTTTCCATTATTTAGGCTTCTTTTCCATAGTTACACATATTTTTTTTAGTTAAACATCTTTTCCATAGTTAGATATCTTTTCTATGATTCTAACTTTTTTTTTTTATAGTAAGGTATTTTATCCATAGTTTGGGTATCTTTTTCATGATTTAAGATAGGCATATTGTTAATAATAATTACTTTTTTTTTTCTTCATAAAACGGCATGTTTTTCATAACAATTACATATTAACATAATTTCATAAAACTTACATCTTTTATTTTTTTATTTTATTTTATTATTTTTTAGGTGCTTTAGGATTTTTTTTTTTTAAGTTTTGTCACATAGTAGTTTTTGCAAAAAATAAAAAACATTAACTTGAAGTTTTTTAAAAAATTAAGTCTTTAGGTTTTTTTTAATTGAGAATAAAAATTAGGTTTTTTTTTAAGATTTTTCTTCATAAAAATAAATTGATTAAAAAACATAAACCTAGCTCAGTTTTCATATTAAAAAAAATTATCTCACTAAATATTTGTTTAAAAAAGAACTATGTTAATTTAATCCTGACTAATGAGTACGTTGACACCTTTGAGGTAACTATCCAAGAAATTAAAAAAAAAATTCTTTTTCTTGAAATTCGTAATAAAAAATTCATTTTATTTATATTCTTTATATCTTTACATATCTTAGTATTTTTTAGAAAAATATAAAAATAAAGCCCATTTATTGATTTTTTTTTTATTTTTACATGATGACTTAATTTTAATAAGTTAGCTTCCGGACTTAATTTTAACAAGTTAGCTTCCGAACTTTGGTTATTTTTCTAAAAATTATTTTCTTAGAAAATACACAGATCAGTAGCTAAATTAGGGTTTTCCTATCTAGAAATCCTAATTTCATTTTTACTAATTTAACTGGTTGACGATTCTAATTTTTCAAAAAAAAAATTCAAAACATTTTTTAAAGAAAAATATTTCCTTAATTTTATATCAAGTAATATATATTAAGCGGGTTAGACTTAATATAGTTCAAATTAAGGAAAATCAAAATAAGGCTTGATAAAGTCAAAATAATGATTTCCCATAGTATACCTAGTTCAAAACAATTTATGGCTCTGGTTGTCCTTTTCTTTCTTAGGGTGAATATAAGCCTTCTTACAACATATAATTGCTCTTCCTCTTTATCTTCATAATATTTTCCACCATCATCATCAGGTTTGCACATAAACACAACATTATTTACCTCCTCATTTTCTCTCTCCACTAAATTGATAGCTTGTCACTTAAGGCATTTGTTAGACGTATGCCTGAATTTCTTGCACCTAACGCACTTCACAACTTAGGTTTGGTGTAAAGATTAGTCGACTTCTACTCCTCTTTGTCATATGCTGCCTTCAACTTTTTAGTTGATCCCTCCCCCTTTGGTTTTATCACTACAAAATGGTGTATCCTGAACTGCCTTTCCTCTATCGCTTGCCCTTTGATACTCACCACTATAACTCCCACCATAACCTTTATGACTAGGATCAAATCTCGCCATCTCCTACAACATTAACTCTGCCTTGAATGCCATATTGTTAGCTTCCCTCATATTTCTTATAATTTGCACTCAAATTATATCTCGAATCTATGATTTTAGCTCATCTAAATACCTAGCCGCCTACTAACCTTCACTTTCTCTCAAATCGTTTCTTTGCGCTAGCCACATAAACTCCACTATATATTCATGAATAGATCTTTGCCCTTAATGACAAAGTTGGTATTGCTGGAATAAGATCCGATCATAATCAAGAAGGAAAAACTTTACTTTCAATAACTGCTTCATCTTGAACCACATTCTCACAGGTACTTTACCCTCACAAGTCCTTCGACTATACAATCTCTCCCACCATCCAAATGCACCACCCTTTAATCTGCACGCTACTAATCTCACCTACTTATTTCTACGATCCAATTAACCTTCAACTTGAAATTGCTATTATTTAGACCCTCATAACACTCATCATAATTACCTTGCCCTTTATTGTGGCTTCTACCACCGCCATAATCCCTTCCTTATCCATAATAATTATTACCACTACCATAATCTGCATATTGAAATTCTGCTACATATTCATCTTCTTCATAGTTGTTGTCATAAGCGACATGAATAGGCCTATTAATAGGTTCTCTTAAGGCAATCTCTTTCCTATGGTTTATTATATCACCATCCCTGTTCAAACCTCCCATCCATAAGGCATCCAACTGATTTGCAAACTCTTCAATACATCTCTCAAATGCTTAGAATCTATGATCAATTACTTGCTCCAATGTCGTTATGGTTGTACGTGTTACGGACCTCTCGAAGTGGGCCATACTTAGGAGGTTCCTAAGGCCCAAAGACGAAAGCCCAAGCCCACTAAAAGCTTCTAGATGATGAAATGTTCTAGAAGGTTCTGGAGAAGACTAGAATATTGTAGTTGGTAAAGGTAGGTGAATGTAGTAGTTGGGAATCAATTGTAACCATTAGATCGAATTGATCCTGACCATTAGATTGTAAAGGCTTTCTGTATATATAGGGGTATTCCCCTCAGATGTAGCACACAAGTTATTTGAGTGAATACAGTATACTATCAGAGTTTCTCTCTCTACTTTCTCTCTCTAACATTGTGAACGTATTACAGGCTGACTTAGCCTTCCTTAGTGAGGTCAGGAGCGCTAAGTGCCGCACGGGGTCGAGCGACGGAATCCGCCCGTGACAAGTGGTATCAGAGCCTGAAAAAGGAATTGCTTGTGGAAAAGATGTCATCTGGAGGAGACAACAACGCTTCAATGGTCGATGAGTTGGCTGACCATGACGATCGCCGTGTTACCAGGCAAAGGGCTAGGTCTCGGGACTTAATAAACTCTCTCCTTAGTAGGATGGATAAGGCAGAGTTGAGCATTGCTGAGGCCAAGGAACAATTTGATGAGTCTCAAGGCAGTCTTGAGGAAATGGAGGAAGAACTCCGAGGAGAATTGCAGGGAGCACTGAATCGGGCTGTAGAAGAGCTTAGGCAGCATGGAAATGTTATTGGAGAGAAGGGTGATGCTCTCCAAGCTCGCGTTACGGCCTTAGAAACTAAGGAAGAAGCCTATGAAGCTAAGATTGATGCAGTGGTAGTGGCCATGCGTCAAGAGATTGAAGATCTCAAGACTCAATTGGCGGCTTGCCGAATCGCTGTTGCAAATGGAATGACCCTCCAGACTGGCCATAGGGTTGATATTCCAAAACCAGAGCACTTTAGCGGGATGCGGTCTGCTCGAGAAGTAGATAACTTCTTATGGGGAGTGGAACAATACTTCAATGCTGTGGGAATCTTAGATGATGCTGGAAAGGTACGTACTGCTGCCATGTATCTGAAAGACTCAACCATGGTATGGTGGCGCAGGAGGGCTGCTGATATCAACACCTGGGATAGCTTTATACAAGAGTTGAAGGGTCAATTCTCCCCCCAAAATGCTGCTAAGGAAGCAAAGGTGAAATTGCGTCACCTAACCCATAAGGGTGACATAAAGCAATATGTAAAGGAATTTTCAGAATTGATGTTGGAGATCCCAGACCTCAACCAAGAAGATGCTTTGGTGATGTTTGTGGATGGCTTGAAGCCCTGGGCTAAATTAGAGCTGGAGCGAAGGGGAGTGGAAGACATTTCCAAGGCTATAGCAGTTGCTGAAGGCCTAATGGAATTTCGGAAGACTGATCCTAAGACCACAGGGGGAAGATGGAAAGGTGGAGTTGAAAGGGAGAAGAGTGGGAGTTCTTCCAAAGGAAAAACCAAAGCCGAAGAAAGAGATAATGATCGAGGAAGAACTCGTGAAGGGAGAGATGGGGAAAGATGGAAACCCCGTGAATTGAAATGTTATTTCTGCAACGGACCCCATTATGCCAGGGAGTGTCCGAAGAAAGAGAGATTGGCGGCATTAGTAGCAGGTGAAAGCTCGGATGATGGGGATGAGGCCCAGTTAGGGTCAGTTCGTCTACTCAGTGCTATGAAGTCTCAAGTTAATGAAAGAAAAGGATTGATGTACACCGAAGTATCGGTAGCAGGTAAGAAACTTAATGCCTTTGTAGATACAGGAGCATCTCATCTCTTTATTTCCGATATGGCAGCAAAGGAGTTGGGGCTAAAAGTGGAGGAGACCAAAACATGGCTCAAAACAGTTAACTCAAAAGAAGTTCCCACTATTGGAGTAGCCAAGGGGATAGAGCTCCGTATTGGGGGTTGGCAGGGAAAGGAGACAGTTGAAGTAGTGCCAATGGATGATTTTGAGTTTGTGATTGGGATGGATTTCTTAGATCGCATTGATGCACTTATCGTACCACGAGCTAACTACATTTGTGTACTTGATCACAACTCGCAATGCGTAGTACCTGTAGTAAGAAAGGTAGGCCAAGCCACCAAATTCCTATCGGCGATGCAATTGGAAAAGGGACTCAAGAAGAATGAAGTCACTTACTTGGCTGCCCTAAAAGTTAGGGAAGAAACTAGTGGTCAAGGGAGTGTTCCACCTCAAGTGGGGGAAATATTAGGAGAATTTAAAGATATAATGCCACCAATGTTACCTAAGAAGTTACCACCAAGAAGGGAGGTAGACCATGTGATAGAATTGGAACCCAGAGCCAGGCCACCCGCCACCGTCCCATATAGGATGTCACCTCCAGAATTAGAAGAATTGAGGCGACAATTGAAGGAATTACTAGAAGCAGGTTTCATTAGGCCTTCAAAGGCACCTTTTGGAGCTCCCGTACTTTTTCAGAAGAAACAAGATGGATCACTTCGAATGTGTATTGATTATTGAGCCTTAAATAAGGTCACGATAAAGAATAAGTATCCCATTCCATTGGTATCAGATCTATTCGACAGGTTGGGAGAAGCTAAATACTTCTCCAAATTGGATTTACGCTCGGGATATCACCAAGTGAGGATTGCAGAAGGAGATGAACCCAAGACTACTTGTGTTACAAGGTACGGTGCTTTTGAATTCCTAGTCATGCCGTTTGGCCTTACCAATGCCCCGGCTACTTTCTGTACACTTATGAATCGTGTTTTAGCGCCCTTTCTTGATCAATTTGTAGTAGTGTACTTGGATGACATTATGATTTATAGTAAGACATTGGAGGAACATATAGAGCACCTTCGCTCAGTATTCTTAGCTTTGAGGAGGAATGATCTGTATGTGAAAATAGAGAAATGTGCCTTTGCACAAGAAGAGGTGACATTCCTTGGTCACATAGTGGGGAGAGGAAAGATTAGAATGGACGAAGGAAAGGTACGGGCCACCTGGGATTGGAAAGAACCCACCAAGCCTACTGAGCTGAGATCCTTCCTTGGCTTAGTAAATTACTATAGAAGATTCATTAAGGGCTATTCGAAGATAGCGAGCCCATTGACGGACTTACTAAAAAAAGATACCCCTTGGGTTTGGAGCACAGAGAGACAACAGGCATTCGAGACCTTGAAAATGGCAATCACGAAGGAGCCGGTCCTTCTCCTCCCAAACTTTAGCAAACCCTTTGAGGTATGTACTGATGCTAGTGATTTTGCTATTGGAGGGGTTTTAATGCAGGATGGACACCCTGTAGCATTTGAGAGCCGAAAGTTGAACGACACAGAGAAGCGATATCCAGTGCATGAAAAGGAGATGACGGCGATAGTACACTGTCTTCGGGTATGGAGGCACTACTTATTAGGGAGGAAGTTTGTGGTCAAGACTGACAATATGGCCACCAGCTATTTTCAGACTCAGAAGAAGCTCTCGCCCAAGCAAGCCCGATGGCAGGTTTTTCTGGCAGAATTTGATTTTGACCTTGAACATAAGTCAGGTAAGACTAATGTTGTGGCGGATGCTTTGAGCCGGAAGGTTGAGTTGGCAGCCATCAGCAAACCTGAAAGCAACCTCATTGATAGAATCCAAGAGGGGATGGAGAGTGATAAGCAAGCTAAAGCTCTATGGATTCAATGTCAAGAAGGGAAGACAAGGAGATTTTGGCAAGAGAATGGACTAATATATACAAAGGGACAACGGATTTATGTGCCCCATTCCTCGAATCTGAGAAGGGAGATACTTAAGGAGTGTCATGATTCCAAATGGGCAGGTCATCCAGGAATGCACCGTACCCAAGCATTAGTGGAAGAAAAGTATTTTTGGCCACACATGAGGGAAGATATTGAAAGCTATGTCCGAACTTGTCTCGTGTGCCAACAAGACAAAGTTGAACACAAGGCAACTCCGGGACTACTAGAGCCTCTTCCCATTCCTGAACGGCCATGGGAAAGTGTTTCCATGGACTTCATTGTAAGCTTACCCCGATCAGAAGGGTATGGTACAATTATGGTTGTAGTAGACAGGTTTTCAAAATATGCGACTTTTGTCCCAGCAACAAAGGAGTGCCCAGCGGATGAAGCTGCCTGGTTGTTCTTGAAACATATAGTAAAGTATTGGGGCCTGCCCAGAAACATTGTGAGTGATCGCGATGGGCGATTTACAGGGAGATTTTGGACAGAGCTGTTCAAACTTCTGGGATCTGAGTTGAATTTTTCAACTAGTTTGCATCCCCAAACGGATGGTCAGACGGAGCGAGTGAATGCCTTAGTGGAATTATACTTAAGGCATTTTGTAGGGGCTAACCAACATAATTGGACCAAGTTGTTAGATGTGGCACAGTTTTCGTTTAACCTACAGAAGAATGAGTCCATCGGACAAAGTCCTTTCGAGATTGTCCTGGGAAGGCAACCCTTAACTCCTCATACAGTGGCAATAGGATATACAGGGTCCAACCCTCCCGCATATAAATTTGCAAGGGAATGGCAGGAAAATCATGACTTAGCCCGGACATACTTAAACCGAGCTATCATGAGAATGAAGAAGATTGCAGACAAGAAGCGAAGGCCGATGGAGTATCAGGTAGGTGACCAAGTGCTTGTTAAGTTACATTTAATACAACGTACGAGGGGACAACTACATAAAGGTCTGATGAGGCGATACGAGGGTCCATTCCCAATTGTGAAACGAGTGGGGCAAGTATCTTACAAATTGGAACTTCCACCTAAACTAAAATTCCACCCGGTTTTCCACGTGAGCATGCTAAAACCATTCCACAAAGATGAAGAAGACCCTAGTAGAGCCATATCACAAAGGGCCCCAATAGGAGTACGGGATTCATTTGATAAGGAAGTGGAAGGGATCATAGCTGATAGACATGTGAAGAGACGCGGACAAACTCCCAGACATGAGTATATGGTAATGTGGAAGGGAAGACCAGAGAGTGAGGCCAGTTGGGAACCAGCCGAAGCACTGTGGCAATTTAAAGACAAGATTCGACAGTTCCACGATGAAGGAGCGACGAGGGCGTCGCCGGATTGAATGGGGGAGAATGTTACGGACCTCTCGAAGTGGGCCATACTTAGGAGGTTCCTAAGGCCCAAAGACGAAAGCCCAAGCCCACTAAAAACTTCTAGATGATGAAATGTTCTAGAAGGTTCTGGAGAAGACTAGAATATTGTAGTTGGTAAAGGTAAGTGAATGTAGTAGTTGGGAATCAATTGTAACCATTAGATCGAATTGATCCTGACCATTAGATTGTAAAGGCTTTCTGTATATATAGGGGTATTCCCCTCAGATGTAGCACACAAGTTACTTGAGTGAATACAGTATACTATCAGAGTTTCTCTCTCTACTTTCTCTCTCTAACATTGTGAGCGTATTACAGGCTGACTTAGCCTTCCTTAGTGAGGTCAGGAGCGCTAAGTGCCGCACGGGGTCGAGCGACGAAATCCGCCCGTGACATACGCAAGGCTACTACATCTCGAGCAATGTCTTGGATGGTGGGAACTTGCTTTCCATTGTTCGATGTTGGATTGGATTAATTTTACCTACTTTGATATCACCTAATGTAGGCAATGCAAAAAAGAAATTCGAAATTATATTTTTTTTTAATGATTATTCATAAAGAAATAAGAGAAGACACAAAGAAATTATTTATATCTAAAAGAAATCCAAAAGAACTCTTAAACTATCTCTAAATATCATTTAAGAATAAAAAGGATCAGTAACGAACATTAAAGTGCATTTTTTTTAAAGCCTAAAACGACTTCGGTCGAACTAGCCCTAATTATCTTACTATAGTACCCAAAGATTAGTTTTCAGAAATATATAATAATAAGAAAATTTTTTCTTAAATCAAAAGTTACATCCATTTAAAGGATATCGAAAAACTGTCTAATTTATCATGTTCACATCATAAAAGCAATGTTATCAAACTCAGATCAGGTAGTTAATCCAGACATGTAAAATGGTCAAAAATTAAGGGGAGAATCAGATTCAATTGGAAGTTAAACCAATTTAAGCAATAGGATTCAACGCATGTTTGACAACATTGAATATAAAAGATTGAACCCAGCAACCTTGGATCAATAATTTAAGGGTTATATTTGTGTTTTGGCAATTGTTTAACTGATTTCCGTTTTGAGAGAGAAGGGGGAGCAAAAGGCAAAAGAAGGAGGAAAAATTTAAAAAAAAAAAAAAAGAAAACAGAAAAGATGGCCTGCGACACGTCCTATTCGAAGTTTTAAAGAATGGATGATATGCTTCGCATTTAATATGATTGGGCAGTTGAAGATAAGTCCTTGATAAATATCGTGTTCTTCAAAAGAATTTATTTTAATTATTCAGCACACACATGAGACCTTTATGATTGGATCCAATCATGACTTGAGCTAGCTTATACTTTTTGACACCGCAACAACGAATCCCATGTCATCCACATTTCCTCATTCACCCTTTTTTTTTTCAATTCACTTTTACATAACCACATCTTTTTGTGTATATTTTCTCCCAATTCTCCGTAACGCTATACCCATAGCAATTTTAATACCTTCTTTTATTATATTGCTATAATAATTTTTAGAGATATAAGACATCAAAGTACCCATTAGTTCTCTAACGTTATAGATTATACCATGCATTTATCACTAATTGGTAATATGTCATGAAAACTTTTTGTCAGTGTGAAACCGAGCGATATGAACAGCCAATCACATGCTGATACCACTGTACGAGTATTCTAAAACTCAAAACAACTGAATATCTAAAATATAACTCCAAAACTTTAACATAATTGAGAGAATAATTTAATATAAATGAACTATCACAATATATAAGCAACCTTCTTCTATGAACTAACATCGAACTCGACCCCACATTTCGATGCCATATTCACAATATTCAACGATTAAAACTCTAATTCTCCAAAACAATTTTTCAATACTGACTTTTAGCTTTTAGCGAATCAAAATTGTTTGCTGATAATCCTTTTATAAACATTCAACAATGATCCCGTTCTTTCCCACAGTTCGTTTATATCTCTTATTACTTCTAATGAATTGTAAAACCTTTCTCTTCTAAAGTTTCTGCATCAAGATTTTTAAGTTTAGCATTCATCTCTTCCAATATCTTATCCCATTGTGTTGTTTGCAAACAACATAGTCCATGTTACCTTATCTCTTGAAAATTTATGGTGATTTCACTTATGACTAATATGAAAATCTCTTTGGCCCTCAACCATATTACTCCTTTTGTATATGTATTGATAGGACAGAACCATTTAACTCAGGATCATACCACTCAAATGATCATAAGAGTTAATATAATAAAATAATTAATTATCAAATCATGGACCAACTGATCCTCTTAAAAAAGTAGATAGAATCATAAAATTTTTTGTATTTAATTGTTTCTTTGTATCATATATTTACACCTCTCTCTCTCTCTCTCTCTCTCTCAAAATCCAAATGACTTCTTATGGAACATTGTATTAAAATGGTATGTATCAGTAAAGACCATATCATAGATAGTGTGTGTTTATACGATTTTAATAAAAAATATGACATGGAAATATTGATTGAAATATTGATTGCCTCAAATTATTGAAAATTAATCTTAGAATTTTAATATTTGTAAAAATATTATTAAAAAAATTTACAGGTTTCATACTATACTTTTAACATAAAAGTTCTATAGTATATATTTTTCAAGGTTTTTCCAATGTGCTATAAGATATGATCCAATTTCAACATTCAAGAAATTGTATCTATAAGGTAGCTACTTATGGAAACGTATGTTTTATCCATTATATACCATCTTACTCTACTCATGATTGTAAGAAACCCCAAACCGTGTTAATTAGAAGTAGATATGCTTTATCCCTACATAAAATGCTTGTCTAATAGCTAGTTGGCAAGGGTTACATACACTTAACTAAACATAAATAAGGGTAAGAATGTCATAAAATAAGTTAACACGTAATTAAGAGGATAACAATGTGATAAAATAAATGTGGTTTATCATAGAGCTTCAGCAATTGTGAAGCTAATCTTGGGGAAACAGATTTTCTATGATAACCTTAGCGATATAGTATTATTGTAATGTTAGTCAAAATAACATGCTCTCTCTATTTAATTAATTATCCATAAAAACTATTAACCTATTATTCAGATAATGGATTAATCTATTTTAATAAGATAAATGGTATAAATTAAGTTTTATTTAATTAATGGTTCAAATTGACCAACATTGCAATAATTTATTTTTATTAGCATTACTGTAAAAACATCTCCTGAAAGACACGAAAGGCTTCAAACAGATGCTCTGACCCATGGTGAGTTTGAAAGCAAGACCCTCAAAAGCTTAGAAACTTTGTCAAAAGAAAAAGATGGAAGTAAAAGCTTTACTATGATGAAATCAGAAATAGAAGCTTAAATAGCATAACTTCTACCAAGATGACCATAACCTCAAACAAAGGAAAAGCACAATTAAGAATCAAACAAGCAACAAAATAATTTACCTACTCTCAATTGATGAGATGAGGATCTCATTTTATGCAAGAGAAGACTTTGCTTACTCTCACAAAGTGAGACCCAATCTAAGCCTATGAAGGTTTAAATCTCATGTGTATGCTTTGAATCAAGTGCTAGAAAACTAGCTATTGTAGCAAACTATACTTGCGAAATTAAGAGAAGGAAAAGCTCAATGGCCTTGTTTCTTTATAGGCTTATAGATACATCATTTGGGAAGTTACATGAAACTAATTTAGAAGACAATTTGTAATACTTAATCTTTTATTTCATCTATCTTGTATGTAAAATTGTTTAATTCTAAGAGAGGGAAAGTCTAATACTAATAACTAATAAGTGTTCTTGTGTTGTACTTCTTGAGAGACTAAATTAGAAAATCAAGAGTTTACAATTTTTAAATCCGGTCCTTGAGGAACAATAATAATAAAGAGTTTGTGAAGTTCTCTTAAAGAGCATTTTACATTATAGAGAGTAAGAGACAATCTAAACTCTATGTTAAACCTGTACTTTCTCTATCTGTTTTTCATTGATATAATTGTGTTGTTACTTGTTCTTATTAATATGTATCAAGTTTGTTTAATTAATTTTAGCCCATTTAAGTTCTTATTGAATCTTTGTTATTTTTTTTCTCTCTCTAAAGAACTTCATCTCCTAATTGTCTTTAGTGAAAATTACCCTTAACTACTTACATCTTGCAAATAACACTAACTCATACAAACTATGCCAAGCAACCCACATTGTACTATTGATGAATCTAATTACTCAAGCAATCATTTATGCTGCGAAACCACAACTTCCTTAGCACATATTAGACATGGCCTTTGTGCTTACACAAAACCATCAAAGTCTACCTCCATGGCAGTCCAAATATAGCTATCCGTCATCATAGACATGCTTAAAATATAAATGGTAAGATGGACAAATATTGAAAGGAAAAAGATAAACAACATAAGTTTTTCAAATTTTTGTGAATGATGGAGATGTACAAGTTTGTATGGGTTATAGGTTTATGGGTTTATAAGAAATTGAAATGATAATTGTGATAGGTAAGATATGGTTTTTTTTTTTCCTCCTTTTTTGGTCAAACAATATGGGACTTTTTGTAGTATAGTCACTCAAAAATAATCATATGATATAATCACTTTTCAGTTTGATAAATCACCCCATTTGCAATAAATCATGTCCATTAACGATAAAAACGAAACAATCAACACCTTTTATAAGATTGTTGACAACTTTTTTTTATTGTTAAAAGTATTATTTTATAGTAAATTGGGATAACTTACTGAATTCAAAAGTCAACATAATGTAAAATTTCTTTAATTGTATCTATTATGGTCTATATTTTATTTGTATCAATTATGCATTTGATTTATATTTATTTAAAATTTGGTATTTAGAAATTATTTTATCTGTATATTATTTGTTTTTATTTCATAATTATGATAAAAGTAGTTATTAAAGTGTCAAAATTAAAAAATGAAATTTTGAGTATTTTTAAAAGAAAAGATTTATAAAAATATATATTTTATAAATTGAAAATAATTATTTTAATTACATAATTAATTTTAAAAGAGGAATATATATATATAATTATATTTCTATATTTTTTTTATTTTATTTTTGCTGAATGCAAAATTCAAATAAACATCTAAAACATCAATAAAATGAAAAATAAATGAACTAAATGGAGCCTATAATTATTGAAGAAGGGAGAAATAAATATAATTTATGTTATTAGAATATTAATATTAATATGATTATACACGATTATTACCACTAATTTATATTTTTAGGACACCCGTCCTTTTCTTTTTTATGCTAAATTTGGTCCGTTATACCGTATTCGAACTTTGATGGAAAACTTACCGAAAAAGAAATTATAACCAGAAGCCAACCACTCCATGAACCAGTTTCACTTTTCCAACTCTTGTCTTTATCTTCTTCTCCAACAGTCATGTATTTTAACTTTTATATGAGCCCTTGGCTTTCTTTTTCCTCTCAACTCCGACACTTCTAGTCTCTAGTCGGTGCACTAATTTATCATCTCTCTCTCTCGACGCGCTTCTTCCCTTCATACACACGCGTAGTTACACTAAGCTAAAACACCCATATTCAGCAACACAGAGAGAGAGAGATCACTCACACTTCGCCGGATCTAACCGTCTCTCCGACCACATTCTCGCCGGAATGTCTGAGCGATCTCAATTCTATCCTATTCGTTAGGTACATTGGTATTACTATCTTCTGTTACTTACTAGCTTCACTCTCTTCTCTTCAGTTAGCCTAACCCACCCTCTCTCTCTCTCTCTCTCTCTCTCTCTCTCTCTCTCTCTCTCTCTCTCTCTGCTTATTTGACTCTTATAGCAGCTTTCTTATCTATTCTTCCACTAGAAATTGGGTAAAAGGAAGCAAATGAAGTAACAAACTGCAAGTCTGTTTCTTATATATTTCATCTTTATGGAGGATGACTATATTATTTTTTTTTTTTTCCACAAAAGAATTGTTTAATTATTCTTTTCTTCCAAGTTTGGAGTTGAATGTGACTTTAATTACGCCTAATATGTTAAAGATTTAGAGATTCATTAACCTTTAATTGCTTATCAGACTGTCCTTGTACTCTTTGGGTAACAATTAATTAAATCAACTGTTTTTTTTTTGTGGTCCTATATGTGTGATTAGTTAATTGGTACAATCAATCTTTCCCTTCATTTAATTTGGGTGTTGATTTTTTTTCTGAATTTATAGAAACATTCGTGTGGAATAGCTTGCTAGGCTTAATGACTTGACTTTTTGGATGAAATTCAAATAAAGATATTAACTTTTGTCCTATATGTGTGATTTGTTAGTTAGGCGGCATGACTAGTGATATTAAAACCTGGGTCTTCATTTCTGCTTAGATTGTTGAGAATTTGTGATTTTGAGCTCCGGGAGGTGAAATCTTAATAATGTTTGATTCTCTTTTTCGTAAATAATGATTGCAACCTTTTTATTGGGTATATGTGATATTTTCAAGCCTTATTTATGGAGTTAAAATGTGGTTTTGATTTTGTGTAGATGTTTGACAATTTGAAAATATTAAGGTTCTAAGACTGAAACTCTCATGTAAACAAGTCCAATTAAGCTGAATTTAGTTAGTTTCTTTTTTGTTATTATTTTCGATTGATGTTTTGTGTGTACGTGTGGAAGAAATTTTTTCCTTTTCCTTTAATTTTTAAGGAATTATAAGTTGATTTTCTTTTCTTTTTTTTTTTTTTATAATTCTCTCTTAGTCTTAACAAGAAGAGAACAACAGCTACAATGATGGTGATGTTTCATGTGACATGCTGGAAAATTCTTCTGCATTTAAACTGAACGTGTCTAATGTCTCTTACACCTTCCATTTTCACCTAAATCAATGTGAGATCTTGTTGTGAGTGTGTTGGCTTCTTCCATTAATTTGATATAGGCTTCTTTTCTGTCTCTCCATACATATGATTGACTTTCGAGTGTCACTTTTAGCTTCTGGAGATACAAACCCTTTTTTCTTTTAACGAGTTCAAGTTTGTGAATATAAACATGCAATACGGACATTAGCTTATTGAATTTGCAGCTAGAGAAGATTTTTCTTGTCACTCTTACTGCAAATTTAAAGTAATATTCAATGAATCTCTTCTCAGTTTCTCCTTTTCTTAATCCACTTTCAATTAGTGAAAACTCTTCTAGGAAAAATTTTGTTGTTTCTTCCTTCTATGAAAGTTGCTTCCTGCTTAATAATGTTTGAAATTCATTTTCCAGTGTCTTTTTTTCACTTCTTGCGGCTTGTTATGCTTCCTTTTCTGCTCTCTTGACTGACTGAGATGTTCCTTTCCTTTTCCGAAATTGTAAAATTTATGTCACTTAATCTGTATTTTTCTCTCTCAGCATTGATCTGTAACTTTCATATTCTGCAAAAATAAACTTCTTTGAAAAGAAAGGGGAAAAAGGAAAAACAGCAATTTAAATCCTCCCGGTGTCATTTGTGGGTTCTTTGTTCTTTTCCTGAATGCAGAATATACCAGGGGTAAATTCATTTTTGATTCATTTTCTTTCTTGAATTGCAGACCGTGAAATGAATGACATCCAGAAAAGAAATAATCAAACCATTGAGAAGCAGTTTCCAGGATGCTTGGGAAGAGTGGTGAACCTTTTTGATATAAGTGCGGGGGTAGCTAGCAATAGGCTACTCACTGATAAATTACATAATCATGGTGATTCTCTTTCCCTTTCTTTTTATTTTTGATATGACCATGGAAGCTGCAGATTGGTGATATATAGTCGTTCAATAAGTCATAATTACCAAGCAATACTAGTGTAGCCCTCAGTAAATTGCATTAAATTTTTATTTCTTTTTTGTAGATATTTTTGTGGATATATGTATCTATTGCGTAATGATTGCTTTTTTAATCATACAGTTCTGTGATAGCTCGGACTATGAACAATTTTATAAAACTTGGTATCTGTAAATCAACCTTCTTTTCCTCTTAGCTTCTTCCTTCAATATCCTAGTGGGCTAGATTGCAGTTGTAAAGGAAGAGAAAATCCTTTTGTGCTTTTTGTGGGTTGCACAATACTTATCTTCATGATCATTTTTAGGGGAAAAGGTTCCCTTTATCTGACTCATAATAATTGGTTAGTCCTTTTAGCCTGATATTTTTTACATGCAGAACTTCATGCCTTAATTTAGTTGACCGCTTTTGTTGAAGGTCTTGTAAATGCTGCCTAAATTTATTTTATTTTTTTTTTTTACTTGGTGGTCTGTTACTTAGCAGGTCTTCAAATCTCAAGGAGCCTATCCGATATTGCAACAACTTTAGGTCCTCTCTCTGGGGGTCAGGTGGATGATGAGAAGGTAAAAACTATAGCTGGTTTCTGAGTTAAAAGGGGGGGGAAAAAACACTTTTTACATCATCTGACCACAAAGTATCTCAGATTCGAAGCAAATAACATCCATTATAAAAATAAGTTATAAGCACTGAATATTGACATGTTAGACTTTGTAATTTTTACTGATTGCATCTTTATTTAAAGACTGCATTGCTATTGGTTGTCCGTGCTGATCAGTACTTGCTTCATGTGAGGCACGCAGATGGTGCTGGGCTTCCACAGAACTTCATCAAATAGTAAATCTTATGGGACACCTATGAAAATGCTGATAGCACAAGAAATGTCAAAAGAAATTCAGTCCAAGCATGGCCCTCCTAATTTAGTTGCCAAGTTGATGGGACTTGATGCCCTTCCATGCCAGCAGCCTCATGCAATTACACAAAAAAGCTTATCAAATAGTTCTCTGCAGCATGGTCTAAGTCATATGCAGATGTCAGCTGAATACTGGAAATATGGGCACCTTGATTGTCAAGAGTATGCAGAAGTCAAGGATGTTCATGAGGTGTGGCAACAACCTGAAAGGATAAACTCTCTCAGAGTGAAATCGCCACATAAAGGAAGGTGTGGTGATGTTGCAAATGAGAAGAAAATGGCTCTTGTTCGTCAAAAGTTTGTTGAGGCTAAACGTCTTGCAACCGATGAAAATCTTCGCCAATCCAAGGAATTCCAAGATGCTTTAGAATTTTTAAGTTCAAACAAAGATTTGCTTCTTAAATTTCTTCAAGAACCCAATTCCATGTTTTCAAAGCATCCATATGACTTGCCAGCCATTACAACTCCTGAGACAAAGCGAATAACTATTCTCAGACCATCAAAGGCTATTGATGATGATAAGTTCTCTTTGCCATTAAAGAAGGGTGAAAATCTGATCAAAATATCAACTCAAGCTACCCAAGAAAGTTTTGAGAAAGTCATCTCTGGACATTCATCTACTTATATAACTGAAGATGCTGATGAGTATTCCAGTCAACCAACACGTATAGTTGTATTGAAACCTACCACAGGGAAGATTCACAATATAAAGGCAGTGGTATCCCCACCTCCTGGATCACCGAGGATATTTGGTGAAATCTTCTTTGGAAAAATGAAAGATGATGCAGTTCTGGAATCAAGGGAAGGGTCCAAGGATACACGCTTGATGCATGAAAATCTAGCAGATCATGGAAGAGATGAAACTCTGGTATCTTCTGTTTTCTCCAATGGTTATACTGGGGATGACAGTTCCTTCAACCACTCAGAGAATGACTTTGCAGTTGGGAATGTGAGCGAGTCAGAAGTGGTATCACCAACTTCAAGACATTCATGGGATTACATTAATAAATATGATAGCCCCGATTCTGCATCCTCCTTCAGTCGTGCATCATGCTCTCCAGAATCATCTGTTTGCAGAGAGGCGAAAAAACGACTCTCAGAGAGGTGGGCTTTGATGGCAATGAATCAACGTTCTCAAGAGCAGAAACATTTCCGCAAAGGTTCTAATACCCTGGGTGAGATGCTTACTCTGTCAGATTCTAAAAGGTCGGGCACCGTTGAAGATGATGGCCTTACTAAAGAACAGGAACCAATGGGAGCAACTTCGTCATTGGCTAGCAGTTCTGGTAGGATAGGCCCTGCTGCTGATTCACCAACAAATCTTCTGAGGTCAAAATCTGTGCCTGTATCTTCAACAGTGAATAACGACCAGCTCAATGTACATAGTTTGAATCCTGAGTCTGTCCGATCAAATGTTCCAAAGGAGCAGACCCGGAAGACAAATACTAAGTCCTCACTGAAGGAGAAAGTTTCCAGTCTTTTTTTCTCAAGGAATAGAAAGTCGAGCAAGGAAAAATCGGGGGCCTCCCAATCTAAAGATGAATTGCAGGCTACTTCTGCTGAAAGTTCAGTCTCATCAGAAACTCCTCCTGGAAAGGTGAGTAATGGGTTTACGTACTAATTGCTAAACATCTTGTCTCCTGATTGATGTGTATCCTTGTGCAAAGCCATCTGGATAGGTCAGAGGATTAATTATCTCATTTTATTGGTCATTTTGACTAGCAATGTGAAGATCATGCAATGAAGCTGGACGGTCAATTTTTTTCAGCATTGAAATGGGAAGTTTGTTTTTGGGATAGGAAACGGCAATTATGAACCTTTAAGCTAGTTAGCTGTGTAATGTCCTAAACATTCTTATTCTATCTTTGCATGCCCAATGATAGTACACCTATTGTGTTAGAATATTTAAGGAAAATAATATGTTAACATACTTTTGTATACATTTCAATGGAATTTGCTTGTTGGTATATATATTGAACTATTTAATTCTGTTTGCTAGGAGCGTTTTCTTGAATGTTTTTCTATATAGATTAGTCAAAGTGTGGATAGTTTTGATTAGTTATTAGGCCATCTTGACCTTTTGTAGGTGGGGTTATCTGTACCAAATCCTGCTGCCCTGGAAATTTTGAATCAGCTGGACCAGCCAAGTCCTATCTCAGTTTTGGAACCAACATTTGAAGAGGATGAAAACACAACCTTAGAATCATCTGGTATGATGGATAAATATTATCCAAGTCTCCACATCATTTGGAATGACCTTTCATTGAGAATTTCTTTATAATGCCTTTATGGATTTTCTGACATGTCTTTTCTACAATTGGAACAGAAAAACCAGTGCATGTTCATCCCAAGTCTAATTTGATAGATAAATCACCACCTATTGGGTCCCTTGCCAGGACACTCTCATGGGATGATTCCTGTTTAGAGAGAGCCTCTTCATATCAGCTAAAGTCTCCAATAGTTTGTCCAGGAACTGTTGAAGACAAAGAAGAAGAAGATTGGCTCCTTTTTGTGGAGAAACTTCTTTTGGCTGCTGGCCTGGGTGGAGAAGTGCAATCCAAGACGTTCATTTTGGGCTTGCGTTCACCTGAATGCCCATTGGATCCATCTCTGCGAGACAAGTTTGCTACACTAAATGAGAAGGAGCCACTGCCTGAGGCCAAGCGTAGACAAAGGAGATCGAATAGAAAGCTTGCGTTTGACTGCATCAATGCAGCAATCGTAGAAATCCTGGGTCGTGGGTCAGAATGTAACCCAATGGACAGAACATGTGGTGGGGTCCAAGACTGGATCTTTGAGGGAACATTGTCGATATCGGTGGACCAGGTGTGGGATCAAATGAAAGAATGGTTTACCAATGAGGTTAGCTGTGATTCAAGAGACAATGGGGACATTAACTGCCTGGTAGTAGACAGTGTGGTGAGAAATGAGGTAGTGGGTAAAGGGTGGGTAGAGCATTTGAGATTAGAAATGCATATTCTAGGGGAAGAAATAGAAGGGAAGTTGCTTGAAGAGCTGGTGGATGAGGCTGTTGTTGATTTGACCGGTACAGATTGATGAATGAGGCTTTTTCCATTTTTTATTAATTCCTCTTTAAATGTATTCAAGCTGTAATTCTATTATTTGTACCTTCTCAGATATTATACTACATTAGTCATGGTCTGGCCTTTCAATTGTTTTTACATCACATGTGTTAATAAATGCTCCCTTGTTGGTTTTACACATACTGCAACAGTGCAACCCCCACATTTTTCCGTCCCCTATTCATATCTTGTCAACATGCAATGATAGTGAAACGCAGCTTTGGATGTATTTCGCCGTTTGTCTGTCAATCATCTGCTGCTACATGTGATGTTTATTAAGGATAAATGGGTGGAAATACAACCATTGGAATAGGAAACACTTAGTCCACATAAATGTCTATTGTTACTGTTGGATCTTACTATGTCACAGTGGTTTGAGTTAATCAAATTAGTTTATTAAATGTGCACCAACTTGTCTTTTGATTAAGGTTGTGATAATTGTCCTACATGCCATTAAGTTTGATATTTGATCACTAATTCTTTAGTACAATGAAGTTTGTTTGTTTAATTACTGCCAGCTGTTGGCTCATAATTAATCTAGTAATTAGGACAGACCCATTTGGGGTTGACCCTGACCACATGATCATCGCTGATGGAGGTTTTGGGCACTGTTTCTCATGGTATAATCTATTCTCAAAAGAATGGACACTCTGCTGTGTTGTTGTCCATGCTGTCTTTGCCGCTAGCAGTCTCGATTGCCAGAAGTTACTGCCAACTCAACTTACCTGGCCATAGTCAAATGTTGTCCTCTTTTAACGATGAGATCCCCATTAATGCATCACCCCAAATCGCATTTTGTTGTACTCGTACATGTATTCTATCTCCCCTTACTCTTTGCAGCGGTGGTCCCATGCTTTCATACTTTTTTTCAATTTTGATGTTAAAAGCAGACCCGAATTGATCCACCGAATCTAACTCAATTTAACTTGACTCCTTCACAAAATCAATTCGAGTCATTCCTATTAATCCTTATTAATAATAACCCTAGCTAACATAATTGACTCAATCGGTTCAATCTAATTCCTATAAAAACCCATCAGGTTTTTTTAAGTTAAATAATATTATTTTTTTCTAGAAATAGACTAATTTGCTGAAAAAATAATATGGATAAAAAAAACAAAAAATAAACAATAAAAATCTCTCAATTTTTAATTCTCAAGATAGGTAATTTTATTACTTTCATAAATAAATATAAATTATATTATAATATTTTTTATAATCCAAGTTTGATCTTGGTTGACACCTTTAACCTTTAACCCTTAACCCCTTCTTACTACTAGTCGACCTTTGAGTCCACGTTTGATAATATTGGTTAAAAGAATTTTGCAGCTACCAAAATCATCTTAATAATCTCCCAAATTCCTTTAAATTAAAAAAGAAAAAAGAAAAAACAGCAACAATTACCACCTCATCAAGCTTGTAAATGGTGATCGCTTTTAATAATAATGACTAATGAAAGATAATGGTAGCAACTAACCAGTAGAATTTCATTGGTATTTCATGGTTGGACAAGGAGAAATTTCCTCTTTTTTAAATCAAAACTATTCTTTTTCTTTTTTCTTTTTTTTCATTTTTCATCTATATTTTTCATGATAATTAAACACCACTACTACTACCAACAATCTATTGCTGCCTTCACCTTTAATCATTACTTAGTCCAATGTCATTAGTAATAGCAGCTTTCTGTACGTGACATTTTTAAATAAGAGGGCATTTTCCACGAAACATACACATGAATTAGTTTCGTGTTAGTTGTCTTAAATCTTTCGATTCATTAGTGAGAAATAAAACAGAAAATGAGTACCGAGAATAGCAACCCACAAAAGAGGTTCGCAATAGACCTATAATGAGTCCAATCTATCCAAACTACTCAAAGTTGGCTCAATATCTACTTAAGCTTAACACGTCCATGGTGAAATCAAGTGCAGGCATGATCTGTTCTAGCAGCTTATTATGTTGATGAGCCTAATAGAGTACAAATGTCTAGCACGATCAGCTCACAAGCCCGATTGATCTCAAATTTGAGCTACTCGAACTCAGCCGAGGCTTAAGTATCAACCAAGTTTGAGTCAAATTTGGATAATTATTATGATTTTAATTAGAAATATATATATATATATATATATATTTAAATATATCAAGGTTAAGTGAGCTCAATTTAGTTGACTTCAAACTCCTCTAGTGTTACTTCTAAAAAGTATTGGATTGAGAATTGCATCCATTGTAGATCTGTTCAAGTAATGAAAAGTATATTGAAGAGAGAAAAATAAACAATGTAGTCTATTGATCAGTACAACTTCCTATTTATACTACTGCAACTACTCTAATTAACTTTTGATCAACACAATCAATGTAACCATTACATCTATCACACACATGTAAAGTATAGAACAAATAAAATAAATAATTCTCTTCATCCCCCCTCAAGTTGGGGAAGCCCCAACTTGGACCTGACAAAAATTGTTATTCGCCAAGCGATTAAGTGCATGAGTCAGCTAATTGCAATCACGATAGAATGTACCTTGCTTGAAGAAACCCAAAAGCTATATGATCTTGCACAAATGAACCTCTATACCAATGTGCATTATCCTAGCATGAAGGCATGGATTAGCTGCAATGAGCAACATTGACTTGTTACCACAGCACAAACAAACTAGAAGTGCAATCAGAACAAGTAAATTTCTCAAGATATAAGGTGTCCATAAATCTTAGCAGCACGAAACCTATACTCAACTTCCGTAGTTGAAGTGGAAATAGTAGCTTGTTTCTTGGTTTTACAAGAAACTAAGGCCGAACACAACATGGCACAATACCCTGTTATCGACTTTCTGTTCAAGACATCAGTGGCCCAATCCAAATCGGTGAATGCAGTCAAAGAAAGATCATTAACAAATGAGTTAAACAAACTTAATGAAGTTGTCCCTTCCAAATGTTGAAGGACATGAAGAGCAGCTTGTAAATGCAGAGTGCGTGGCTTGGAAAAGAACTTGTACAAATAATGCACTATAAAGCTATTATCAGACCTTGTAAGATTGATACAAGACAATCATCCAACTAAGCATCAAGAAGTAGTGGGATTATCGAGCAAATCCCCAGTTTCATTTTCCAATTTGTGTACAATTGTAAAAGGAATTTTAGTAGATTTTACAGCTGTTAAAACTGTTTTCCATGAGTATATCTAAGATTAATTTGCACTAATTGGGCAAGCAACCAACTGAAGTTCTACAAATCACCAACCAAGAAAGTATCTAGCCAACCCTAAGTCTTAATTGTGAAAGCCTTAGCCAATTATTTTCTTCAAAGACTCTATAAGAAGGTTGATTGAACCAGTGAATAGCATATCATCTACATATAAGAGTACTACCACAAACCCATCTTGACTTTGTTTAATAAACAAAGAGGATCATGCCTTGATTGAAGAAATCCATTTGAAACCAAAAAATGAGAAATCTTTAGGTTCCATTGCCTAGATGCCTGTTTAAGGCCATGAAAAACCTTATTCGAGTGCCAAACTTGATGTGGTTGAGCTTTTGAATACCCTTCAGATGATAACATGTAGATTTCTTCATCAAGATGACCGTGTAAAAAAGCATTATTAATATCAATCCGATGAAATGGGCATGTTAATATTCTCATTATACTTAACTTTGCAATGCATAAAAAGTATCGTGATAATCATCCTCTTATACTTATGTGTATCATTTTGCTACAAGTTTAGCTTTATATCTTTCTCTACTATCATCAAGCCTATACTTCACTTTATATACCCATCTACACCTTATAACTGTCTTACCTTTAGGTAGTGTTGTGGGCTCCCATGTGTCAATTACATTCAAGAGCGTTTAGTTCTTTTTGCATGGCTTCTACCCGCTCCTTATGCTTGACCACTTGAGAGTAATTATGTAGCTCTTGAATAGACAATAGATATGCCAAAGACATAACATAAACCAGTGGGAACAGGTCAAATGTGTTTGAATCAAACATAGAGTATTTAACATTATGTGAGTGAGAACAAGAAAGGACAGTGAGTGATGAATGAGCATGCTATTTAGACTTAGCCAGATGTACAAAGCCAATTTAGTGTCTTCTAGCTATATGTGACCTACTAATAGGTTGTTGAAATGATCAAAGTTAGCAAAATTGTTATCAGAACTAGAAGGAACAACAGAATCAGAATGAGGAAAATCGGATTGTGCAAACTCAACAGAATCAATAGCTAAAAGAGGAGTTTCAAAGGAGACAAATGGATGTTAGGAAGACTGAATTAACATGACCAGACTCTAAAGAAGATTGATTTTGATTCTATAAAGGAGAAGATTGATCCTGAAAGGGAAAGATATGCTCAAACAAAAGTATATGTCTACCCAAAAAGACTTATTTAGTGGAAAGATAATAAACTCTGTATCCTTTTTACCCATTTGCATAACCTGGAAACACATACTTAGCACCTTGAGGCTCAAATATATCATGGATGTGTGAACTATATAGCACAAGCATCCCATAACTTTAAGATTGCCAAATTTTGGTGATTAATGAAATAGCATCTCATAAGGTGATTTCTAATTGAGATTAGGTATGGCCATTTTGTTACTGAGAAATTTCGTGGTAGGAATACACTCCCCTTCAAAGCTCTCCGGGTAAATTAGCAGGGAGTTTTAAGAGTTCTTGAAGTATCTAACAAATGTCAATGTTTTATCTCTATCTTTCCACTTTATTGGGGTGTATATAAACTTATGCATTGATGTGTGATTCCAAGGTATGAAAAATGGTCTCGACACATTTTGAATACAAACTCTCCTCCATTATCAGTCCTTACAGTTTTAGGAGTAATGAAAGAATGGTTTGCAACATATTTAAAGAACCAATTAAAAAATGGAACAACTTTAATGTTTATAATGCAACAAATAGGTTTATGTAGACTCTAGCAAAATCATCTACTATAGTAAGAAGAATCTTGAACCAGACAAATAGACAACATGGTATGGTCCCTAAACATCAACATTAAGCAATTCAAAAGCAAAAGTAGATGAAATAGTACTACTAGGAAATGGAAGTCTATGAAAGTTTGCTGCCTGACGAGTGTTATAGAGGAAATCGCAAAGTTTCAAGTTCCTACAAATGTCCCAGTGTTGTAACTTGGAAAGTAATGTATGTCCTAATCGATTGTGGATCAACTGAATAAATTATTATCATATGAAAAAGCAACTGAAGACAATTGAACAGAATTATGTAAATAACCTAGAACATTGGAGTCACTAAAAGGTTTTGAACAAAGAACACAAAACCCATTCTTGGCCTCTACTACTGCATCTAATTTGCTAGAGGTCTAATCTTGAAATTGGTATGAAAAAAAGAAAAATCAAAAGTTGCTTGTAAAGATTAATCAGCAACTAACCTGTACATTCAAAGCAGGTTAGCAGTAAACTTGGGGACAAAAAGAGCAAGATGAAATTTAACAGAACCTACTGTATCCACTTGTAAGGAACTTCCATTAGGTAGTTTAATGATTATAGGAATGGATATATGTCTGACATGAAGTAGATCATAAAAAGGTGTTCTGTGGCCTGTTGCCCTTGTGTCCACTATCCATAGAGCCATATTATTACTCACAATAGTAAAGCAAAGAGCTAGATTGGAAATACTTGCATTTTGTATGGACATTAGCTGCAGCTGCAACATCTTTGTCCTTCATTATCTTCATTACTTCTTGACAAATACTTTAGAGAAACTGGTTATCAATTGTTCATATTGCAACTGGTTACATAGGTTCATCATAAGGTGTCTCCAGCAGTGCTTGCAATTGATCATCTTGATAGTATGAAGCCGAAGCAAGCTGCTTGCCTTTCCACCCAACTCTCTTACTCTTATTCATTCAAGGTATCCCTTCCCACTCATTGAAAGCATATTTCAACACTATACCCTTCACTCTTAACAATGTTTGCATACACAAGCCTTTTTGCTTCTTCTTTTATCAATAGAAACCTTATTATTAGCAATTTTCATCTCCACCTCAAAATTCAATCTCCCTATGATCTACCTTTGTTTCTCCATTTGTTGAACTAAGTCAAAGGCTCTATTGACTAATGGTAATGGCTCCATCAGTAGAATCTAATTTTGTATACCCTCATATGTTTCATTTAATCCTATCAGAAATATACTAGCTTGTTATGAGATTTAGACTCAAATCCTCTCCTTCAGTGCACAAGTACAATACTTAAATCTACCATACTCACAAGTGGGTTATGTGTATAAATCATGTAATTCATCCCAAGAACATCTAAGTTTATTAAAATACACACTCTCTACTTGATTACTCTGCCTCATATTACTAATCTCATGTTGTAACTGAAATATTAAAGGTCCACTAGCAATGTCGTATTGCTCCCTAACCCCCTTCCATAGTCCATGATCTGACTATGCATAGAAAATTTTGCGACAATTCAATAGTCATAGAGTTCAATAACCAGCATCTAACCACGTAATCATCCCTATTCCATATAACTGGATCAGAGAAAGCCTCAACAGATTTTTCAATCAAACCGTTTATAAACCTCATCTTCATCATAGCACACTGTCTAGCATTCCCATTAGATATACTGGACAAGTGTCATAGAGAAATCAAAAGGAAAAGAAATGATAAAGTTCAACTGACTCAATGAAAGGACAAGTTTGAAAAATAAAAGAAAGAATCAAATCTATTTAAAATAAATTAAATATAAAAGTCAGACTGATTAATAAGGTTAAGTCAATAAAAAAAAAAAGTATGACAAAAAGAAAAAAGTTGCAAAGTATAGCATTGCAAAGGAGAAGTGAAAATGTAAAAAAAATAAGAAAGTTTTTGCCCTTTCCATTTAAATCCGGCATTCATTTGAAATTGTGGTCAATAGAAAAGAGCTCCACATTAGAAAAATAGGTGACAATCAATAATACACTATTCAGTGTTCCCATTAAATATGCGAAGGAAGTACTATAGACAGATTAAATAATAATAAAGAAACCAATGAAATAGAAAGAAAGAGTTCCCACATTCAGTGAAATTATCAAATAAATACAAAGGAAATTAGAAATGATGTAAAAGAATAAATGTCAAACTAATAAATTAGATACAATCAGAATACAAATGTAGGATCAAGAGAAGAGTGGAGGCTTTCAATGTAATGTCAATGGAACACCATTTTTCTTTAAAAAGAAAGGCACTTGTATTTTTCTTTCATATCTAGCATTCCCTTTAAATTGTGGTCAAATGACGAAAGCCTTAGCATCACAAAGAGGAATCAAGCCACAATCCAAAGCATACTCTTTAGTGTTCCCTTTAGACAAAAGAATATGTTGTTATAGAAAAAATAACCACAAAAGAAAAGATGATCCTTGTAAAAAGAGCAAGTTTTAAAACTCAAAGAAATGATCAATGAAAATTAGATAATAAGAAAAGTGTAGTATTGGAAAAGAGACATAAAAGCTAACAAATAAGAAAAGCAAAGCTCTTACACTTTCCTTCATGACCAACGATCCATTAACATTGTGATTAATAGAAAATTTAGAGGATCAATAAATGAGATTAACACATAAAAAAAAAAGTACAACAAAAATATATTATGAAAAGCATGACATTGCAAAAGAGATACTTCAACAAAAACAAAAAAGCTTTTGCAACTTTCATTCATATCTAACAATCCCTTGAGTTGTGACCAATCAAAACAAGCCTCTACTTAAAAATAAAAAAAACAGGCCACAATCGATGACACATTATCCAGCATTCCTAGTAAATGTGTGAATGCAGTGCTACAGATTGATTATATAATAAGGAATGAAATAAAATAGAAAGAAAGCATTTCAAACTTCAAAGAAACAATAACATAAATGCAAAGAAAATTAGAAATGATGTAAAATTAAATAGTCAAACCAGTAAATTAGATAAGACCAGAATAAAAATATAGGATTGCTAGAGAGGAGTAAAGCTTTCAAAATGATGACAGCAGAACACTTGCATTGTTAAGTTATATCCACCATTCCCTTAAAATTGTGAGCAACAGGTGAAAGCCTTTACAATCCAAACTATAATCAAAACTCGAAAGATACCATCAGACACTCCCCTTAGATATGATGTAACATTGAAACTTGGTTATGATGAGAAAGCAACGTCAGATCAACAAAACAGAACTTAAGTGATAGCTGAGCAGTAAAAACTTCAAATAAAATGACAAGAAAACTGTTGTTATTTCATATCTAGCGTTCGAAGATGCTGTAAATGGATTGCAGACTTGAGAAAGCATGACAACTTAATAGATCAAAAAAGAAAAGTGCAAAAACCCAAATAAAAGAATCAAATAAATCTAAAGAAATAAAGTTGAACAGACAAATGAAATAAAGTATAAACAAAGTATGAGACAACAAGAGAAGTGAAAAAATAAAGTATAAACAAAGTATGAGACAACAAGAGAAGTGAAAACTTCAAAGAAATCAACAGCAAACAAATGCACTTTTGGTCCATATCTAGCATTCTCTTGTACTTATGGTCAATGGAAAAAGAAAAAAATCAGGCCACAATGCAAAGCACATTATTCAGCATTCCCACAATATATATAAAGTACTATAAAGAGATTCTATATTTGCTAATTTTAGACGATGGTGGAAATAGAAAGAAAACAAAACAAAATGAAGGAAATAAAACGTTTACTCTTGTTTAGATGCATAATGTGGAAATAAAAGGAAATGAGTGGAAATATTTTTTTGTAAATTAATGATAGGACCAAATTACCATCCTCTTTTATTTTTCCTGTCTTTGTAAGGCCACTTTTGTAATTACATCAATTTCCACCCATTTCCATTGGCTTCTCTCCAAATTTTAGAGAGAAAAAAGTGGGTGTTTAAAGTGACAACAATTCAACTGATTTCTAATCAATTCATCCAATTTCCTTCCCATCCAAACACACGATTTCCTTTAGTTTCCACCGATTTCCATAACTTTCTTTTTGTTTCCACCCATCCAAGCACAGTGTAGACAAAAGAAAAGATGAAGCTTAATTAATTTAGAAAAAAAGAAATAGTTCAACAACTCCAAGAAAAGATCAAAGAAAATTTGATGTGCTGTGAAATAGAAAGCATCCTTCTACTTTCTAAAGATAACCATCATTCCCTATGGATTGTGGTTAGAAAACACCAGCCACAGTAAATAACACATTACATGATGTTTTCATCAGATTTCTGGAATCAAAGGCTAAAGAAAAGACATTGATTCACTAATTGGTTGAGAAGAAGTGCTTGAAAACCCAAATGATAAGAAAAGAAAAAAGATATAGGGAATAAAAGAAAGCCAAACGGGTAAATCAGGTTAAATCGTAAGAGCGTTGCAAAAGAGTTGTAATCTATTCTGAGAAAACAACACTGGCACTTTATCATTTTCTGTTCATATCCAATGTTCCCTTAAAATTGTGATTAGTGGGAAAGAACCTCAACATGCACCCAAAAAGCTGGCCAATGATTGATAGCACAATCTGACATTCCCATTAGATATACTCAGTAAGTGCCAAAGAGAAATCAAAGGGAAACAAACGCACAAAGTTCAACCCATTTGATAAAAAGAACAGTTTAAAAACAAAAGAAAAGATCAAATGCATAAAATAAAGCAGCTATAGTGCAAAATGGAAAGCTGACCGTCAAATAAGATTAGTTAGTTAAAAAAATAAAAAGAACCCTACAGCAAAGGAAAATCAAAACATGAAAAGTACGGCATTGCATAAGAGAAGTAGAAACTTCATAAAAAAACAAGAGAGCATTTGCACTTTCCATTCATATCTAGCGTTCCCTTCAGATTATAGCCACTAGAAAAGAGCCTTTCATTAGAAAAACAAGCCTTAATCAATGATCAGACAATCCCATTGAATATGTGAAATCATCAAATAAATTCAATGAAAACTAGATCATAAGAAAGATGTAGGATTGCAGGATAGCATAAAAACCAACAAAAGAAAAGGAGGTAAGAAAAAGCAACATGCTATTGCACTTTCTGTATCTACCTTTCCCATAAAATTGTGGTCAATGTAAGAAAACCCTTAGTGTCCACTCAAAAAAGGGGCTACACTAAGTAGCACACTATCCAATGTTCTCGTTAAATATAAGTGTGCTATGAAGGGACTAGATACATAATGAAAAATGATCATCAACAAGTTTGATAAGAAGAGAAATTTGAATAATCAAAGAAATGATAGAATAATTCAAAGAAATATAGGCATGATGAAAATAGGATGTCAAATTGAAGAAAGAGATAACAAGTAATTGCCAAAATCAATGAAAACTTTCAATAAGATAGAAAGCTCTTGCACTTTCGTATCTAGCATTCCGATGTGATTGTCACTAGTTAAAAATGAACATTTAAATACACTAAAAGAAATGCCACCATCAGCCTTACGCTATGCGACATTCCCATAAGATATAAGAAGAAAAGCTGTACAAATATTAAAATCTAAAGAAAGTATGAAGCTTAATCGATTAAAAACTAAAGAAAGGAAAGTCTAATACCAAAGGAAACAATCTAATATATAAAAGAAAAGTACAGGATAGCAAGAGTAGCTAAATCCTTCAAGAGAACAACAGCTAAGATAACTGCAATTTCCATTAATATTTAGCATTCCTTGAGATAAGATTCAGCAGGAAAGAACCTTAGTACCAACCAAAAACCAAGCCACAATTGATAATACCCTATCCAGTGTTTCTAAAATATATATATGAAGAAAGTGCAATAGATAGAGGAAATACAAAGGAAATGACAAAGCTTGAACAGTTTGACAAATGTCAAGTTATAACTCAGAGAAATGTTTAAATAAATTCAACGAAAGTTTGATTTAATGTAAAATAAAAAATTGAACCAATATATCAGAGAAAGACATCAGCATTAAGAAAACAAAAGCAAAGCACTAATATTTTCCATTTGTATTCAATTTTTCCTCAAGATTGTGGTTATGGGAATAAAAATCTTAGATTATATCCAAAAGACAAGCCACCATTAATCAATAGCATAAAATCTGGCATTCCCATCATATATATGAATAAAGTGCCATATATGGACTTAAGGCTAAAGAAAAAACAAAGCATAAAAAGTCCAAAATGCTCGAAAACTGAGGTAAAATAGAATGTTGGACCAGTTAATGAGTTTATGTTATGGTTGATTCATCAACTTAAGAAGGCAAGGTGTATCAACTTAAGAAGGCAAGGTGTGGCTACTTCATCTGGCCATGACTATTTTGTGTCTGTGTATGTGTGTTTTAGTGATGACTGTGCTATGTTGTCTATATCGTGTTTTTGTGTTATTGTGTCCTCTATCTGGCCGTATTGTGTTTATATTCAAGGTTTCTGATGTGTGTTATAAGTTAGTTATTAGAAAAAGTGGGAGTAATATGTTGTGTCATGCTGGGAATAAAATTAGGAATTGCAATTACATAACTGCTTATTATGCCTATGTATAAAGAGAAGAAAATGGAAAAGAAGGCAATAAGTCTTATAATTTTTCAGGGAAAAAAAAAGACAAAGTTTAAGAATTATTTTCTAAGGAGATCGTAGTGTTCTCTTTATAACGAACCCTAAAATGAAATCGTCAAGTTCTCTCTAACAAGCCCTAAAATGAAATCATCGGGTTCTCTCTATAACGAGCCCAAAATTTTAATTAAAATTTGAACCTGGTTCCGATACCAAATTTTTACAGCCATGATATAAGTACCAAGTTAACCTAATAATCAATCTGTTACCATGCCATGTCACTTCTAATCCGATAATAGCATTTTGGAGTTGAACATTTCATTACTCATGAATTGATTTTGAATCGATCTCTTCATAATCAAGTGAATGGATTCAGGAAGTCAAAGAGGATATGATCCTTCTGTGCATTTTTTTTCTTTTTCTTTTTTTATTTAGACCATGAGAAAGCATTTACAACCTAATATGCTGACATATGTTATATCAATTGATGTATGTATGTAAACCTAAATTATATTCAAAAGTCTACAATTAATTATTTGTCTACTTTTATATTTTAACCAAATCAAATTAAACCAACGTTTTCTCCATTACTTTAACAGGGCTATCAACTAGATATTATCCAAACAGGCACTAGTATGTACTTTAAGTTTTTCTTCTCTTTTGGACTATAGGAAAACATTGTATGCCTGGATAAGCAATGTTCCAATACAAATAATATTTAGATACATACTAGTGATAGTAGTTAATCTTTGAAAGCGCTACCATTTAAATTTTCATGTATTAGAATTTTCACTATGAAAACAGAAGGCAATATAACCTAAAAAAAAAACCTAGAATTCCCACATTTGACGTCAATCGTTCCTGGAAGTAAAATAAAGAAGCAGTAAAACAAATATTATTAAATAAACAAAAAGAAGAAGAAGAAAAAATGGAAGACAACTTAGATCAATTGTGAAAAAAAAACAAAGAAAAAAGCACGACACTATGAAGAAAATTAAAACATCAGCAAAAAGTAGACCAAATTTATGACAACATAATTCAATCAATAACACAATACTTTGCAAGAATATTCAAATGCATTCTCAGCCAATGCAAGAATAGACGTAGAAAACATAATGTTAAAGCGCAAGAAACATAACCTGAATCATACATATCTGCGATCAGGAAAACTCGATATCCCCTCGTGGTGTTCAGTGACAGACCCAGCCGCAGTTTCTTTCCTGTCCAAAGCTCTAACTTCTTGTTCCACTTTCCTAACTCCCTGCAAGATCTGTAAAAGAAAAGTCCTCAAAACCAATCTTAATTGATCAGACAACGAAAAAAGGAATGAAATCATTAATACAAGCACTTGGTAGGATTTAATTAAAGAAACACATGCAATATACAAAGTCAATTTCGAGATTAGGGTCTTTACAAACCCTAGTCTCGATTTCTACTCCATTCTCATTGCCGTTCTTCACGATTAGAATTCCTTCACAAACACGACATACGTGAGCCCAATAGCGAAGAAACTCGTTTAGGTTTACGATGGAAAGCCTAAAGATCAATTTTGAACCGTGAATCTACGCGTAACTTTGCGAAGGAGATTTTTGGGGGGTTTGAAAATCCAACGGTTCGTACAAGCGAGGGAAATAAGAATAATAGGATCCGTTTAATGTTTTATGGTATCATGGCACGTGTATTGTATGTCTAAGCGCTAATATATTCATACCCATGTCAGTGCGGACCGGGATCCAACCATGTAAAATAGTTTTCTATATTTTTATTTACTAATATTATCTAAAAATTAATCTATTGAATTTCAACTGTATATTCTCTCCAAGAGATAAAAGTTCCTTATTCAATGTTTCCATCACATAAAATTTCATTCTAATATGTACGAAATTTGATAAAAATTTGTTACTAAAATGTTTTCTATCATAGGAAACTTCATGACTATAAATTTTGTTAAAGAAATAAGATTATATAGATTTATATTAGTAGTTACATAATAAACAATATATGAACCCAATTGTACCTCCGAAAATTATTATAAACCTGCAAATATATATACTCTCAATGCTGACCATTGAAAATAATAATATAGCTCCCTAACTTTTTTACGAAAATTGCATTTTAGGACTAAAATTAGGAATAATTAC
Organism: Lumnitzera littorea; assembly: GCA_024138015.1. Lineage (NCBI taxonomy): Eukaryota > Viridiplantae > Streptophyta > Magnoliopsida > Myrtales > Combretaceae > Lumnitzera > Lumnitzera littorea. The sequence goes on from JAMXBB010000002.1 coordinate 125,668,523, forward strand.
ATAAATAAACAAGACTAAGTACCAAGTCAGAAACAAATGTTCCTAATATAATTATAAACTTCTATAAGTCGTAATATACCAAGTTCGTCACATAAATGAATCAAAAGCTAATAATTTCACTAAATCAAAAAAATTATCGATGTATTCAAAATAAATAGTCAACTTATGGATTTTCGAAAATTCTCTTCACCAAAATTAAATACATATATTGAGTATGTTATACAATAAAATTCAACTCGAAAAAACAACATTTGATATTTCGAAAATATAGATTAATTTTCATCAAGATTATGTCATTTCTAGGGACCTACAATCTTACTCAAAAATTCCTCAAAACAAAAATACTACATTAAAGTACATATAAATAAACTAAGAATAAATTTTTCCATAATTAATTTCAAAAGTTTAATATTTTTAGAAATTAAGAGAATTACTAGGAGATTTTCTATTCACACGGGTTTGCGCGACTCTAGCTACCCTCTAGTTATTGGACCTGTAGGCAACTCCTTTCACACCGCCTTCCTTCGGACCCCAATGCCCACTCCACATCAGGTTATAGTCTGGTACACGAACCTTAACTATCCTGCCCTAATTCAAAATTAACATTCGTTTTTCTTATTTCTATATGTAACAAATGTTTACCTTACTTTAGTGTTTTTACCAAGTGTTTGAGATGCTTAAGTCCACTTGGAAAATGGTTTTTTACTGTTTGTGTAATGCTCTGGACATTGGCTTACCATTATGCCATTATTCCCTTCTGCCGTGACTGGCTTCCATGCCCTACCAACACGGCAACACCCATCAACAACAGTTATTTAGATTGTTTTAGTTGAAATTAGTGATTAAGGGTGTAATTTACCTACAGGTTAAGGCTTCATCTTAATATATGTGCTTATTAGGTACATTTACATACTATATATATTAGGTGGTAATATATCTACTTTACAAGCAATTTCATACGAAATTATTTTCTTTATAAATTGAACAATTTATCTTTTAAGTTCTCGTTATATTTGAAAACTCAAATTTAAGATTCCAATCAATAACAATCCAAGAATAGTTTGGAGCGAAATGAAAAATCATTTTCCATATTTAAAAATGTCCATGAAATGAAATAAATTAAATATATATATAGTATATATGTTATCACTGATTAATAGGTAACACATGCTTCTACTGCATTATATTACATTAGTTGATAACCTGAGATTCATGCCATACTAGTGCCACCTCAAATCAAATCCTAGATCTTAGATCTTGTCTTTGTTTTCTCCTTCACCCCCTGGGGGGAAAAGCTCGATTGACTTCTCACACGACATTTAAGTGACATTTACTATTGTCCTGTAAGGAAAAATATTTATGCCAAGATTCTTATAATTTAATAACATTGCCACCAGTTTTTCATCGATATATATTAAGATTCGAATTCTCTATTTATGGTAGTTATAATTTAATAACATTGCCACCAGTTTTTCATCGATATATATTAAGATTCGAATTCTCTATTTATGGTAGTTGATAAAAAAAAATACATATATATATATATGTTTATTAAATAACTTTTTCTTCCTTTCTTTCCCCCTTACTTTAATACTATATGTATCACAAGGTAGTGTAGTACAATAATAATATCCATTTTGTCAAGGAAAAGATATACGGAAAATCTACTGAAAGAATCATTTACAAGTTAAAAAAATACATTTACGGATCGTTCTGTTCATTAAAAGGTGCCCCATTAATCGCGGAAGAAACACTGACAGAATTAAAAGCCTTAAAAAGGATGAAAAGGACACAGATATTTTTTCAAATTAATTTATCATATACCCTCCCTGATACGGTAGAGAAGAATGACATGATCACAATTCACAACCTCCACCACCCCCCCCCCACCCCCCCCCCCCCCCCCCAAACTATTTG